>VZRS01014168.1:486415-501099 GCA_013398055.1 Ifrita kowaldi
TATGGATCAGATCCTGGGCTGGTGTAAATCAGTATAATGCCGTGGAGCAAAATGCAGGCCAGCATCCATCCAGCAAGAGCAAGGAGTGGACAAAATGTCAGAGAAGTTTCCTGATAGGCAGCATGTAATCACTTAAATTAAAATACTCTAAATACAGGAATATTAGTGAAAATGCTTTGGGATCCTTAAATATACACAACTACTTTAGGATCAATATATGCATTATTTGATATATATGTGTGTATATATATATATCTCTATTCCTTCACAATTTGAATGGCCAACTTCAGGAATATAAGATCTTCTAGTTTAAAATGGATATATTAACACCTAATTATCAGTACCACATCATGGAGCTAGTCCCTGGAAAGCCTACTTTTCAGAAATAGTATGTTGTAAATGGGTCAAAAATATAAAATAAAGAATTATACAGTTAAATACATATCCTATTGAAGTTCAGTCTTCAGTAATATGTCTCATGAAAAATTCATATTCATATTATTAATCCCATTTTTCTATTCCTAAACTGATAAGTATAGTAATTTTTTTGTAACTAATCAGTTATACCAAGAAACATTCCAAGAAAGAATAAGTCCACCACACTAACATTTTTTAAAAGTTTTAAGATTCCAAGTAAAAAGTTATTAAACATTTTTGAATAATAATAGGAGATAGAAAACTGAAAACCTGGATTAATTTCCATTTGTTCTGTATCCCCATTCTTCTCTCTCTTATTGCAGGGAAATGTGTATTGGTTTAGTTGTGAATGTGAATTTAAATGAATGTAGGGTCACTTGTTTATCACCTTAGTCTGGTGGTACACTCAGTACTATTGAGAGGCCAGACAGACCATTAGACAAGATGATACACACTATTTCTAATACAAGTAGTCAGTTAACATTTGCTTGATTACAACAAACTCAGTGTGCAGAAATATCACAACAGGCTCCAAGTGCAGGAAGATTATGATGTCACTATCAAGGTTGCATTATCCCATTAAAAATTCAAACCCAGTCTTTATTTTGCAGTGTGGTAGAATAAAGCAATGTGTGTACATTTTGCAGATGGGGTCCTAAACACCTACGAGATAAATGACATCAGTTTTAGCAGAAGGTTGATTTTCTATGATTTCTCCTAAGTCACACAGTAGTTGTAGAATGATTGAATTATTTTGGTCAGAAAGAACATTTAAGATCAATGAGACCAGCCATTAACCCAGCACTGCCAAGTCCACCACTAGACCATCTCCCCACGTGCCACATTGACACCATATTTTAAATGCATCCAGAGATGGTGACTCAACCACTTCTCTGGGCTGCCTGTTCCAGGCTTGACAAGCCTTTCTTTCTTTGGAGAAATTTTCCCTAAACTTCCCCTGGCACATCTTGAGGCTGTTTCCTTTTGTACTATTGCTTGTTACCCGGGAGAAGAAATTGACCCCCACCTGGCTACACCCTGCTTTCAGGTGGTTGTAGAGAGTGAAAAGGTATCCACTGAGCCTCCTTTTCTCCAGGCTAAAGACCCTGAACTCCCTCAGCTGCTCGTTGTAGAAACTGTGCTCCAGACCCAACACCAGCTCCATTGCCCTTCTCTGGACATGTACCAGCTCCTCAATGTCTTTCTTTTCATGGAGGGCCTAAAATTGAACATAGAGTTTTAGGCTCAGCCTCACCAGTGGTGAGTACAGGGGGATGATCCTTTTCCTAATCCTGCTGGCCACACTATTTCTAATGGAAAAAATAAATTAAAATTTGCTTAACTACAACAAATTCTCACTGTACAGCCATGTCCCAGCAGGCTCCTGGTGAGTCAGTGCACTGAGCAGCACAGGGCAGTGCTGGATAAGGATAGATTTAAACAGCAGAAAGCTTTTGAGGTGGATCTTTAGCACCATTTGGATTTGCATTTCTAGAGCTCTGGTGTAGGCTTAGGCACTCAGAAGACAAAAATTGAAGCAAAAATAAAGCATAAGAAAACAACTAGTTTCATGCCTAAAAGAGTTCACGGTCTTCTAAAATTTCAATTATTTTAACAGCAGGACTGTTGCTGGATGCAGGGGAGAGGTTATCTGTCCAGTATCTTAAGAAAGCTCTGCAATACTTCTATGAAATGACGCAGAAGGAAATAGACACTTTTAAGGAAATGAGGCCATAGTCTGAAATTTTCTTGTTTTGCTTCCTTTTTGTTCTTTTGTTTAATAAACTTTGATCCCAGAAGAAGCTGAACAAATAGTGATGGACGTATATGTTAAAGGAGCAGCCTGGAAGCTCTCAATATAATGTGCATGCCAGGAATATTGTCAGGCCCCCATTGACAGAGTCTTTGATTCAGGGCATTTACAACCTAAATATCACAGGACCTGTGTCATTTAGCAGCTCGGAAGGATTGGTGTTGAACTGCTAATGTACAAGCAAATGAAGAAGCTGATAACATTTCAGTCAGGTGACAAAACTCAGAAAACATCTATCAAATTGAAAAAAAATAGAAAAGTATTGCTTGGGGGTTCTTTTTTTTTTTTTTTTTGTTAAAACCTCTGAATGCTCAGATGAAAAGTTTTAAGCAAAATAAAGAAAAGGGAAAAGTTATTTTATTTATATATTATATTTTAGCTTTTCTGTAGTTTTGGATTTTTTTAAGTCGAACATTGACATTTTCAATAAAAATCTTTGTTTCAGTAAAAACAAGTCCTATTTTCCTACTCATCATCTTGTGTGAATGTCACCAGCAGGCCTGAAACCTGTGTATATATTCATTAGCCAAATGTGAAGCAGCAGGCTGGCTGCTGCTAACACACAGTGCCTCTAATTCCAGCATATTGCATATTGCTGTCTCTGTTTCTGATGCATGCTCTTGACATCTCAGCTAGCACAGTGCAACAGGAGCTGTTCTAGCTGCCTTTGCCAGACCCCTTCTGATTTTGCTTTGCCACTGTCCCCTTATATTGCTTGTTCTCATCTCTCCCAGAGCAAAGCTTCTTGAAGAGCTGGAGGGGAAAGTAGCCTCAAGTTCCATGTGAAGCAAAGAGGGGCATGGCCATGTACTGGGGTACCATGCATAGCCTTCCAACTTCTCTGTTGGCCATTTTATATAGATTTTCACATGGAATAAGATATGTCTGCAGTTGTATTTAGCATTGAATAAAAACAGCTTTTATAATTCCACTGTACAGTGTACTTCATTTTTCAAGGAAACCTTTAATTGTAGGATGAACTTGAGAAACTGCTACTGGTAAATTCAATTTCTTCACCAGCTGAAACACACTTTCATTGTATTAGCAATGATTTGTGATGGAAGAATAAATCTGCATGTAGCACCTCTTAAAATCATCAAGAAATGGGATTTTGAAGTGAGAAACATTCATCTCATTGTGAGATTAAAATATGAAAACTCCCTGTTTCCTGTTCTTAATTATTTCCTTCTCATCAAAACCAAAATATTGAAGAAAACAAGCATTCATTTCAACATTGCTAATAAATGCCTCAAATTTTAATTTTCAAAGTTTCTAAGCTAAATGTAATTAGATTTTTTAAATAAGAAAATAAAGCAAACACAAGTATATAAGAACAGTTTTGACAAAAAAAATGAAAGATTTCATGTAGCCCAAGACCGAATTTGGGAGGGAAATTCTCTTTTGTTTGTTCTGCCAGGAAAATGAACACACTCCACTCTATTCACAAGTTGGCCACTGTACAGAATCCATTTTGCCCTTTTTCTGCTTAGGATTTTGTGCTAGGACTGGTCTCTCCACTAGACATTTGGATTCCCCGTGAGTTCTATGAACTGTCTGAGTGACTTTGTGCAAGTGTCAATACTGGAGTGGGGTTTGATGCCAAATTTGCCATCCCTCTGCACTGCTTGTTTACATGAACTCCTTCAGTTCAGTTATGGAACAATCCAGCTATCACTCCTGGCAGGCTGGTGGACTTCCATCACTCTGAATCCCTTTTTCCTGCCCACACTTCTTGCTGTTTCTGGCTGTGATTTCATACTGACATGGTCACAGGCTTTTAGATATCTCTGTAGGAAAGGGTTCATAAAACTTCTCCTGTTCACTTTTTGACTTTCTAGGAAGGGCTGTGCAGAAAAGATGCAGACTGTGGGATTATGGGGCATGTTTTCGTAGACATGGTGGTTTTAATCTTTGATAATCTTAGATAAAAAGGGAAAAGGAGCAGTATAGGCTCTGACTTACTAAGAATACAAAATTTAAGTTGCTGGGTGACCATTAGTCGGCATGGTTGGAGTGGATCCTGGAAGAGTAAAGAAAACAGGATCCTTCCCTAGTCTGTTACCAGCCCTCACTCCCCTTCTTATGCCATTTTCCTAGCCAGGAGCCTGAGTTCCATAAGCAGTGTTCCCTGTTAAAGCTCAGAGCAACAACTCTCTCTGGTTGCTAGCATTAAAGTGGAAATCATGCCATGGTATCTTAATGGCTACTCTTAACTGTAGAAGATGGGCCAAAATTTTTCATGAAATATAATCAGGCTTCCTCCATTAATTATCCTGCCATATGCTTGAGGCTGGAGCTCTCCATGATAGAGACTATTGAATACTCAGTAACATCTCAGCTAAGGCTGTCAAGGTATGACCACTCTGAATTAATTTCAGCACCCATCCAAAGTCCATATGCAGAGTTAGGAAAACTGCTTCCAAACTGGACTGATTTAACCATGAACTAATTGGATATTTAACTTGGTAAAGAAGGATGTGAAACATGTAACTTCAGACACTAACTTGCATTAGGATAGAAAAAAATGCCACCACAATGAAGTAAAAGAGGCTTAGAACTATGAAACAGAGTGGTGCTGAGAAAAAAACAATCGCTTGATTTAAAAAAAAAAATTATTAAATAAAATATTATTCCAAACAGAGACCAATATAATCTGTAAAACTGGATACATTGTATTCTTTGTGTTAATAGAAAGGAACCAGCATAGGGAAAAAGCTTTCATGGTAATTTGTGAAAAAATGTGGGTTAACTAACCTTGATGCAGAACCTTTTAAAACCTTCTCTTTAACACTGTTCCTTAGAGCAAACACTCCTTTCTGAAAACAAAACAAAGCAAACACACAAACAAAAAAGGCAAAAAAAAAAGACTGGAGATGGGTTCATAATATTTTTGTTTTGAATGGACCCCAGACCTGCATAGCTACTTTTTAAACAATATCAGAGTAAACAATTCATACATTAAATAATTTCAATATGGCTATGGAGCTAGAGCAGTTGATCTGTGCTACTTAGAGGAGTTCAGCCATAAAGTGAACTTTTTCAACAGTCATTAGAAAATAATTGCTGCAGTTCTTTTGTTCTATGCCAGAGAATAAACTGGAGAATAAAAATCCCCACTTTCTGGGGTTTTTTTCTTGTTTTCCTTTTCTTCTCTCTGATAGATATTTTGCATGTTGGGTATCAGCTTTAGTAGTGTAGGAAGAATGCTGCTAGCCTCTCCAAAATTCTTTCTTTGTAGATGCTGGATAGTGCTGAATGTGGTAATTTACCTTTGGGAAGCGGAGCGAGGCTGCTGCAGGAGCAGAGCAGGCACAAGATGTGACCCCTGTTTCGCACTGTTTCTGTGTCCTTGCTCTAGAAGGACTTAGCTGCAATGGGCTATTCTCCCGCACCTGCAGCAGCTCCAGGAGACAAGCTGATGCAGCAGGATGGCAGCCAAAGAGGCTTTAGCTCTGTGCATCTTCTCTGCTACCACAGCAACAGGACATACAGACATTAATGTAGTCCAGCCTAGTCAGGCAGTTGTGGAACAGAGCTTGTTAGGCCTTGATGTGCCTTTTACTGTCACATTGCACAACCACTACTGTTTATAAAATTAAGTAACCTTGCTAATGTACCTTATTAAAAGACTTGTGTAATTTTTATTCTGTTCTATTCTATTCTATTGTATTCTAGTCATTCTATCCTATCCTTTTTTATACTATGGCAATCAGTGGTGTCATTGCTTGTTTTACTGTAAAATTTTTCCTTCACAAAACAAAAAGAGGCATATTCATTCCCCGCCCTCCCTCAAAATATCTTCTTGTGAAAAAGTGAAATGAATAGAAAAACTGTCCAAGGTAGTCTCCCCAAGACTGCAAGAACCCTGGATACGACTGAACTCACAAATTCATGTCATGAGAGACTTCAGATTTAGTCTTGATGCGTGGATGAAAGTGTGTTTGATAACAGCAACAACAACAATTAAAGTATGTATTATAACATGATCTAGTATTATTTTTAATTTGGAAGGTAGTCAGACTGATTCTGTGAAGCCATTTTCTCTCTCCTTCCCTTTGCACTGCACTACTAAAACCACCAAATGTGAAGTAATATGTTGGTTTGGGGTGGATTTTTTCTTTTGTGTGGGCAATTTTTTTTTGTGCTTCTAGAATAAAACTTCCTACAGAAACTTCTGAAGGACTAATTCTCCATTGAAGCCAAGCATTTGAAACCCTCTTGATAGCCTAACAGGTGAACCAACGATTGTAAGCCCTGAGTCTTTTAAGAGAAGCTTCTTCTTCAGTGTTTGAGTCGCTGGTGAATAGCTCACTGCAGCTCTGTTTATATAGACATATGGTGAGAAGAACACTAATACAGTTGTCTGTGCACAACTGTAACAAACAATCTGCTTATTGTGTATTTTTTTAGGCAACACTTCATGCTGTCTAACAGGTGGCCCCAAGTTACAATAGGCACACTGTTGGGGTAGAACAAACCCCATTTACACAAGAGCCTTGACTGGAGATAGTGACTAAGACAGCCTGCAAAATCAACCTTAGAACATGATTGTTTAAAACACTGTAAACGCCACGAGCCTCCAATGAATATGAGCCCTGCCTTTTACATCCTCCTGTTGCCCTCAATCTATCTCAAGGCCAGTAGACTTAATTCCTCCCAATGAATGAATGTCAAGCAACGTTTAAAAATCTCTCACATACTATAAGTCTCAAGTTTATGGTTATAATGCAGCATTATTTCTGTAAAAATTGAAGTTATTTTCATTTTAATTTGTATTGCAGGTTTTCAGTTTGTTAGGAACATGGTTTCATGTTTTTAAATGTTGTACACTGCACCTATTTCAGAGCATATTGAGGCACAAGATTTGTCCATGTTCACTGCAAAGAGGATAAGGTAAATCATTCAGCTTTTTCTCTAAAGATATACTTCTACTACATTGCTCATTTCATTCTCTTTTCTGATCTTTTCCTCAGAAATTTCCTCTCCATTCACTGTTTTTAGTTGTTAAAATTTTCCTTTTTGGATGTGCAGTCCTGGAACATTATAATTTCACTAGTTCTGCAGGAATTTGATATTTATGGTTGTAGTTTGTCTTCTTTTTTAAATATATTATTTTTATTTTAATTTTTTTATGCTGTAGAATCCCCCTGGTGAAGAGGCAGATTGTTAGGACAGGATTTCTTTGAAGTTTCTTTAGCTCTGTTTTTGACACAATGCTTGATTCAGCTGTCATCGATTTTATAGAAGTGGATCAAGTCCCATGTGAAAGTCATGAATGGAAGTGGGATGGTAAATACACAGTCCTATCAATCCTGTAAAGCTGGCACAAATGATCACATCTGCATAGTAAAGTGGGCAGTAATTTATATAACATGCAGAAAAGTACCAATATTCCCAGACTTTGCTATATCTCTATTAACCTCAGTTATATGTATATTCCAAGAAAATCTTCTAGGATGTCCTGGAAGCCCATGATGAGACACAGGCACCCTAGAAGGGAATTCACCTCTTACCAAGGCATGCCATTTCTCCTTTGACAGAAAGGAGTTCCAAGTTGATTAATGCCTAACTTCTAGTGGTTGCAGTAAGATGAGACCAATGTCACCCATTTCAACTGAATGTCTGAAAATAATATTTTTTTTTGGTCAGTGGGACTAGTAAAGGGATCATTCCCCTGTACTTGCCAGTTGTGGGACTTCACCTGAAATCCTGTGTTGAATTTTGAGCCCCTCGGTACAAAAAGGACATTGAGGGGCTGGAATGTGTCCAGAGAAGGGCAGTGGAGCTGGGGAAGGGTCTGGAGCATAACTCCTGTGAGGAGAAGCTGAGGGAGCTGGGGCTTGTTTAGCCTGGAGAAAAGGAGGCATGGGGGAGACCTCGTTGCTCTCTACAACTGCCTGAAAGGAGGGTGTAGCCAGGTGGGGTTCTGGCTCTTCTCCCAAGCAGCAAGTGACAGGACAAGAAGAAACAGCCTCAGCATGTGTTGGGGGGATTTAGACTGGATATTAGGAAAAACTTATTCATGGAAAGGGTTGTCAAGCATTGGGACGGGCTGCCCAGGGAAGTGGTTGGCACTATCCCAGGGCTTAGTTAAGAGATGTGTAGCTGTGGCACTTGGGGACATGGTTTAGTGGTGGACTTGGTAGGTTAATGGTTGGACCTGATGATCTTAAAACTCCTTTCCCCCCTAAGTGATTCTATAAGCATGTTTGTGAGATTATGTCTTCCCTCAAAAAGTTTTTTCCTTAAGTTCTGCAAGGTGCTGTTTGCTGTCTGAATTGCTTGAGTTCAGCAAGACTTGACCATACTGACTTTCATGACTTTTTCATTAAAGGAATGAAGCACCTTGATAACCTGGACCAAACATTATTCGATCAAGATTTGGATGTGTTTCGCCCTTCTGGTGAGATACTGGCTCTCATCTTATGATGATCAGTTTCAAATGTTACTTGCTGTAAGTGTTCCCAATGTTTTTTTTCCTTCAGCTTTTTCATCCCACACCCATCCTTTTTGCAAAATGTGGGAGAATTTTGATGCACACCCATGTTTTCTCATCAGACAATATTTGGATGGGATTACATAGAGCCTGAACCAAACCTCACAAAGTCAGTGGAAAAATTCCAGTGGTTTCAGTGGTATTTGAGTGAAGCTGCTACTACGCTAATTCATGAGGATACCTTCCTTAATTTAAAAGAAGAGTCACCTTACGCATCCTGTCTGGAGCACTTCAAATAATTTGCTGGGAAAGTCTGAAGTAACCTAACTCTATTGAATAGTGCTGTACACATGCACATCTTGCAGAGTTTGGGCACAGGACAAGCTAAAACTTCATTACTGATCAGGTTTTGAACTCTTACAGACTATAAACAATTTAATAATAGAATTCTGCAGTCAAACCCAAGGGACAAGACTTCATTTGCCTTCTTATACTGACTCAGTTTTTTGAGATACTCACCATAACGGGTGTCTGAGATGGTAGATTGAAATGGAAAATGAAACCATAAAAAGGAATATTCTCACATTAAGTGTTTGTGTTTGTATGCTTGAATGCTTGGATGACTGAAAAAGTGCATTTCCTAGAATCTGGGGAGACTTTCTAAACACCACTATGGTTGCATGGAATAAGATCTGAAGTTCATCAAGTCCAGGGTCCTATCTTTAGCAGTGGCCAATATCAGATGAAGATATAAAGAGACACTGTCCCAATATCATGTCTTTTTCCAGCCTCTAGCAGGTTGAGATTGTCTTCTAAGTCTGAAATTAAATGGCCTTCTAATAGATATGTAGATAGATAGATAGATATGGCTATACTGAGTTATCTAAAACTGTTGCATTCAGATCCTTCTGGTTACCACTGATCTCTAATGCATAAAATACTGTTCTTTGATTTCCTTACATCATGAAAGAGAACAAAATAAATGCCTATAAAGATCAATCCTTATTCCATTCTTGTTGGTTATATCTGTTCTAGTGAACTAACAGATGCCAGAGCCATTACTAAAGCTCAATAATTTATTCTGACAAACATTCCCTGGCAAACTTTGATCAAGGCAAATCAACAGTCAACTCCCAGACAAAGTTCAGGAGTCTGAACAGGCCAGGGACCACTCCCAAAACATATTGGATGTGGCTATCACATTCTGGAAATTAAAAAAGTTTACTGGCATAGTCCTGACCAGACCACACCAGTTGGCCTCTGGGCCAAGGAATGAGCCTTGCCAAGGTTCAATTATCAGTAGGGATGTTCCCAGTCATTTCCTGCATCAGTGTGTGCTGTAATCTGAGTTTGCATGATCTGAAAAAATGTTTCCTTGGCTTCAGAGTATAAATATTATAAGAATCACAACTGAGGTTTTTGAGTTTTTTTATTTGTCCTGGTGCCATTATAACTTTTTTTCCTTCCCAGAAACAGTAAAAATGCAATCATGGCAAAAAGATGAGGCATTTATTGAGGACAGTTTATATAAATTTTCATCTTTTCAGTTAACAAAAAAAAGGTACTTTCCTTTGTAATGATCTGCTTAATGTGATCTAATAATCTGGGTGCGACAGTATCTTTTATACAGAATTATTTTTTTACTGTGATAAACCTCAATCCAGCATTTAAAAACTAATTTCTCTAATACCAGCAACTTCCAACTATTAAATGATAAAAATGAATGTGCTTTTCAGTATGGCCTTGTGCATTTCACTATAGGGGCAAGACTGCAAAGCTGACAGATCTCCACGGGTGACACTTCCAGCCTTTGCTTTTGCATAGGAGAGAGTGTGCAGCTCAGGTGCCCCTACAACCTGGTACACAAAGGAGGTGAGCTGGGAGAAAGCAGAGCCTTTGGATGGGTCTGTGTGGGACATCAAACATTGTGTACTCTTAGAAATGGTAATTTTAATGAGTGCCATGTGGTTTTGGTACCTTGCAAAATGATACTTTTGCTTCTGTAATTACAAGTTACAAAACCCATGGGTTCATCAGCTAATCAAGAGGAGGATGCAGTCATGCAGCAGAATTGGAGGCATCTTGTGAAAAGATACCAAAGTGTTGTCAACCAATATATTCAACAGTTTCCCAAGAGAACTAGCAGGATTTCCGTTTCTGTATCATTGGATAAACAAAAATTTGAAGTCAAAGTGACATTTTAGTACTCACTGAATGCCTTTGAGATTGCTCTGAATTTGCACCTTAATTGAACTTACCGTTTAAATGCTTGGTAAACTCAAGTAAGCGCCAAGGTGCCCTGTTATCTGGAGAGAGGCAGATGCCTTTTGAGCCTTCCAAAGGAGAATGTCTGCCTGCTTTTTAGTAACTTCTAGAGCATCACATTCAGATAACAATGGTGAGCACTGGTCCTTAGTGAATACAGTTCTGTGCTCTGTAAAATCACTTCAACCTCTTACCACTGAAAAGAAAATAAATGGAAACAGAAATAAAGCTCTTCTTCCTTTCAGTCCTGCTGTAATTTCTGACAGCTGCATAAGGCAGCTGTTATTGGGAGGAAGAATTAATGCTAAACTCAGAAAGTTCAGATGGTGTAAGCTCAATGTTTCTGCCGTATGTTTGAGGAAGAATGATGCACCTGAGGCATTTCTGAGTGCGGACATCTGCTTTACAGTATGTTACATTCATAATAGCTCAGTCTAGCAGGGGTCACAAGCTCCTCAATTTCTGCTAGTGCCCTAGGGCTGTCATTTGTAAAGTTCTTCAGCTAAATTTCTTTTATATGTGACACCAGAAGGCCTTTTCTAAACATCTGTTGTGTGTCTGTATGTGTATGTATATACATATATATCTACACGTATGTATACATACTTAATCTTCTATTTACTAGTTCTGAGATAGAACCAAAATAACTTTTATTCCAAAAGAATAATTATAAGTCATTCTATGAGTTAAGGAAAGTCAGTGTCAGCAGTTACTGCCTGTCTGCCCTGGAGGGGATTCTCTGTCTTTAAGAATGAACTGAGCTGCAATAAAGCCAGCACTTGCTTTCTGCAGAATGGATAGTTTCCTTTTATAGGTTTACACTAGCACCTCATGTCCTTAAAATAAATTTTGCATTATAAAATAAATGCTTTAATTTAGCTTCTGGAAAAAGTTTTATTGCCTGTACATGGCAAATCAAAGTAATTTTTCAAGTTCTCTACAATATATCGCTCTGTAGCAGGAAGGCTGAATATAGGTATCTCTCTTTTTTTAGTGTAATTGAAAAATACCTGCATTTTTTTTCTCACTTCTCAGTCTTTCCTATAATTAACATAGCTGGAATATTGCCCCAGTGTTTTCAAGACTATGTCATCTTCCATAGTCAGACAGAAATTTTGAAAGACAAATTAGCAGGTTTAACCTGTACTTTGTGGAGGGATAGACATAACAGAAGGGTGGGTGCTGTGCCTTTGCGGTGGCTCCATCCCTGCATTTGCTAGACTACCTGTGTCTTCAGAAGGGTAAAAAGAAACGTACAACAACAACATTAACCACATTAGTCACAAGTAACATACATATGGAACAAGGTTAAGCGTGTTCTTGGATGGGGGCTTTGAAGGCATCTGCACAGCCATTGTGTGTAACATGCAGCAGTGTGCTCTGTACTGTGTAATCCTGGTAGCTACTGGACTTCCCTGTCCTTTCAAGGGCATGCCCAGTTCAGAGTTACTGTGTCTACCTCAAGTGGCTTTTGCAAGGGCAGACTCTACCTGTATTCCAACAATTGTTCCTACTCTTTTTGGGGGAGAATGCCATTATTCTTGTCTGAGTACATCATCAGTCTGTGTTTCACTTTGCCTCTGTTTTCCTTCAAGTCTTTTTGTCTCCCTGTGTATTTTGATACATCTTGGGGTATGATTTTTTTTGGTTTGGTTGGTTTGGTTTTTGTGGTGTGAGATTTTTTTGACTGTGTAGGTGTTTTCTTTGATTGTTTTTATTATTTTTGTCACTTAATATTTTGATACTTTTATTTTTATTTCCCCTCCTCATTTCTCTGCCCCTTATTTTTTCTCCCCATCCTGTTTCCTGCTTCATGTGCCTTGCTTTCTTTCCGTATATTTTTCCTATATCTTTGCTCTAAAAAGGCCACCTAAGGTTGCCCTGCTGTGGTACAGCCTCCCTGGCTTACCTTGGAGTGAAACAATATTTTCCCTGTGCTCTGAGGTCTGTGGTTCAAACACTTTCTCTTTTGCCTACCTAATGGTGTGAGAACCGCTCTATCCATAGCAGACTATTTGTCCCTTGAGTATTATGCTTCTGTGTGATCTTCTGAGAAGTCTAACACTGGATGTTGTCTAAGAGAATGATAGCATTTATTTAAAATGGTCTAAAAGGCAGAAATCATGAACCACGGAAATACGCTGTAAAAATGAAACACACAGAAAAAGGCTCTTTTAAGATGCTGTTTGTAGTCCTGGAAATGTGGTTACTGAAAAAGATGATATAAGTCATAGAAACACCCATTCTTAGAAATCACAGCTGGCCTTCTACCTCAGGAACTGACAGAGCTAGAAAGTGACCAAGAACAACTTCCCAGATCCTTGTCCTTCAACTATTTCTTTCCATACGAATCACAGAGCTAGAAAGTTACCAAGAACAACTTCCCAGACCCTTGTCCTTCAACTATTTCTTTCCATACGAATCATTCTCCCTCGTATTTTACTGGGCCCACCATTCCTAGCTCATACTCTTCAATAATGTATATCCTCTCTTAGCATCTAGAAGTTTTAGATCCACTTCATTGATTTCCTGATTTCTTAAATATCTGATTTCAGGCAGAAACCACTTCTGCATTTAAGTAGGAGGGGCAACCCTGGCTGTGTGCATAGACTGGGCAATGAAAGGCTGGAGAGCAGCGCTGCAGAAAGAAACCTGGGCGTCCTGGCTGATGGTGAGTTGAACATGAGTCAGCAGTGCCCTGGCAGCCAGGAGGGCCAAGTGTGTCCTGGGGGCATCAGGCACAGCATCGCCAGCCGGGCAAGGGAGGGGATTGTCCTGCTCTGCTCTGCACTGGGGCAGCCTCACCTCGAGTGCTGGGGGCAGCTTTGGGTGCCACAATATGAGAAAGGCATTGAGCTGTTAGAGAGCATCCAAAAGGGGGCCACAAAGATGATGAAGGGCCTTGAGGGGAAGCCGTATGAGGAGCAGCTGAGGTCACTTGGTCTGTTCAGCCTGGAGAAGAGGAGACTGAGGGGACACCTCATTGCAGTTACAACTTCCTTGTGAGGGGAAAAGGGGGGGCAGACACTGATCTTTTCTCTGTGGTGACAGTGACAGGACTCAAGGAAATGACCTGAAGCTAGATCGGGGGAAGTTTAAGCTGGAGATCAGGAAAATGTTTTTCACCCAGAGGGTGGTTGGGCACTGGAACAGGCTCCCCAGGGAAGTGGTGACAGCACCAATTCTGACAGAGTTGAAAAAGTGTTTGGACAGTGTTCTCAGGCCCATGGTGTGATTCTTGGGGTGTCCTGTGCAGGGTTAGAAGCTGGACTTGATGATCCTGATGGGTTACTTCCAACTCTGCACATCCTATAACTCTTAAGTAGGTGTTATTAGCCAACATTTCCCTTTTGCACCCTGAGCTGAAGTGGTTGATTTAGTGGCTCTACACATCCCAGCACTAGCTGCATTTTGATTGCTGTGTGTGTTATCTGATTGTTGGACACCTTGTGATTCTTTGCAATCACAGATGCTTTATCAATAACATAGTAGTCATGTTAAACCTCCACAGAAGTACACAGGAGGAAAACATTGGAAGTATTCCAGAAATACGAATTTAGCAGCAACGCATCCATTTTTCACCCATGTGAGAAAAGTAAAATTGTAACCTGTGTGTAAGAGGCTGAATTAATACATAGTTGTTTTTTGGCTATTTTAATGCAAGTTATTGCTGAACAGTCTTCTCTTTTTCCCCCGTTTTCTTTTTCAAAACAAGGAGTAAATTTCTCCCCCTCGTTCTTTTTTTTTTTTTTT
>VZRS01014168.1:501113-539050 GCA_013398055.1 Ifrita kowaldi
TTTTTTTTGTTAAATACCTTGATAGACTACTGGTAATCTACCACTAATCCTTTCTTCTCAGTACACGCATAAAGAAATAAAAGATGCCAGTTTGTGGCTTAGCTGCATTCAGGAAAACTTCCGTATTGCTGCCAAGAACTGCCATCTGCCACCTACAAGCGCAGGTGCCAGGGAGTCTCCTCTGCACACAAAGCATAATAATATAACACAAAGGACCAATGTGCACTAATAATTGCTAAACACACAGAAAGAGGGGCCAGAACATTTTTATGAAAGTTTACTTAGTCTGTGGAGATTTGCATACAGATGGCTAGGTCAGGGTGCTGTGTATGCCGCCTGGGCCACTGTGGGGTAGGGCTGCCTTCAAGCAGCCTTTATAAGCACACACGGCTTTTACTATAGCATAGTGCTGTGGAGAGACCTCATTCTGCACACACTGAATAGTCATTCAAGTAGCTTGCTTTGAAATGAGAAAAGACCTTGGATGGGGGGAAAAAAAGCAAATTCTTTTCTTTGTGAGACAGAGGAGGAGTGTTGGGAAAGAGGCCAGAGGACTTAAAGAATGTGGGTTAGCAACCAGGAATTAGAGGAAAGTTTCTGTGGAGACACACAATTAGATATGTGGCATTCACCCCTCTCCTTCTAGTGGGCAACAAGAGCAAGCACATTTCAAAGGGTTCATCATCTGCATGAAACAAGGATAGGGGGAAGAAAAAGCACCCTAATTTTTAAAGTATAAAGCAAAGTGTAACTGTCTTAAAATAAAACAAACCCAAAGGTTAAGCAGCAAGAAATTTCACTTCAACTAAGAGCATGAAGACACAAACCCTGAATTTAGTGCATTTCCTTTGTGTATGTGTGAATCTGAAAGTGTACATATGTGTGCATACATATATGTGCAGGTGCCTTGTGATATATTTAGATATTTTAAATTTGAAATAATTGCTATAAGAGTTAGTTTGTCATGAATGTATGGAACACTTTTCTTTCTTCCTCTAAAACATCCAGGACTTACTGACCACAAAACCCAGAAAGATGTTACCTTGCGTAGAATATTTATGGTAGGTGTCAATATTTAATTACCAGCATAGTAGGTACCTTTATTTACATTGTATGTGAATAGAGGGTGATTTTCAAAGGTGCTCATCTTTTATGGATTTTCAACTATAACTATCAATTTTGCCTTTGAAACAGTTCAGTACCATAGATGTGTGGTTCAGTTCCTTCCTTGCTGTTTGCAGCCTGATGATTTCATCACACTTGTGAATCAGTTCCTGATTCTGAAAGAAAAGAGAATTAGTTGTCTGGGCTGTCCACCTGTCTTAATGAAAAAAAAAAAAAATTCATTTTCTTCCTGTTCCTTACCAAAGATTCTTGAAAAAAAACACCCCATAAATTATTGCACATGCTATACTTCTTTCCATATTTAATTTTTTATAGGTAATTTCAGAAACTAGTAATGTAGCTTCAAAAGATACTGCAATTAGATCAGTGTGTCTGGAGGTGAAAATCACACAGTCTTACATTTGCAAAACTCTGTATAGATTCATGATACGGCATTTAAATACTTTTCAATCAATGGATTACAAAACCTTGCGAAAGCTCTGTGAGGTAAAAATATAAAAACGTGATTTAGAGGAAAAGAGCAACAGATAGGCTTGCCCAAGGTCACAGAGGAAGTCTAAGAGAGGTAAGAATTGAATCCTAGTCCCCTGAGTACCAAGGCAATTCTGTATCCATTATCATTCATCCTACTTTGAGAGTGCTAATTGATTTTGACTGCTTAGCATGAGCTCTTTAAAGGGGCCTGATTTTCAGGGCTGTTTGTCTCCTGCAGAATGTGGGGCTGAGGTCTGGGGCACGATGAAAGGGCAGCAACGGAGAGGCTTTTCCAGAGTTTTGATTACTGCAGGGGTGGGTGCTTCCTCTCTGCCTCTCCTTGTGCTCATCTGGTGGCTATAGAGTGTTCCTTCAGCCTTTGCGCTGCACCAGCTTCTCCGCGGCAGAGCCGAAACCTTGGGGTGCTCATTGCCTCTGCTGTGCTTTCAGTAGCCCGAGATTTGTAGTTCTGCCCTTAAAACTGTTCTGAACTGGGCGGTGTATATAGGTTCTGCCATAAGCATTGCTTCCTGTAGGCTTGCAAAAATTAGCAGTAGTGGAAACTGTAATCATACATGAACTGCAGAGAGAGAAATTTTTCTGTCCCAAACACTTCATCTCAGATTTTGTATGTCGTGCCAAGGATTCTCAGAGTCTATGCTTGGTTACTGTGTTAGCATGTCCATCCTTTGACATAAATAAATCATCTGTTATTTACATAAAATTGCAGCTTTAAAAGGAAAAACAAACCTCAAATATTTGCATGCACTAAACCCACCAATACTTTAATTTTCTTATTTGCCCAGTGTAAGAGATTTTCATTTGACTTGCACTCGTGACATCGTGCTTTCTTAGGGCATTGTGGCTGCACAGCAAGTCATATTGTCCTTTCCCAAAGCAAACCTCCACCTCTCCCCTCAGCAGAGGAATTCCCCTTTCATGACACTTCATGTACAATTAGGGTGTAGAGGTAGATCCAGCAGACTGAGAGCAACCAAGTGGGAGGTCTCCAATAACTCAGCAGCAGTCTGCAGCTGCTCACCAGGTATGTTCTAGCAGCTGATTTAAGATCTAACACAGTGGATGCCAAGCTGGAGCCTTAGTTACACATTTAACTTGATCTTTTCTTTGAACATGTTGTTCCTTTTGTATAGGGCTACCATATAAATCCTGGCTAGAACAAGGATGGGTACAAGAGCAGAGATCTTTTTGGGAGTCATACTTAAGTGACAGCATGACTGTGGGGGAGCACAATAGTATCTCTTTTCTTAAATGTAGGATTTATAATGAGTTTCATAAGCCTTCTGGGCAAATTAGGAAAAAAATAATAAGTTAGCAATGGATAGAATCCAGGTTCCTAAATACCAAACACTGCAAAATTTCCATATAAATTATCCCTTCAGGAGCTGAGTTTTGCTTTGAATGCCTTCTTGGTCTATGAGGTCTGAAATTATGCCAGTCTGAGGGAGTTCCAGATATTTTCCATAAAGGCTGCTTTCCAAAATCTTTGAAAGCAATCACAGAATGTCCAAGAATGTCCTAACCACTGTCCTTCTGAACAGGAGGACAGTGGTTAGGAGGACTGTTCAGGAGGAGTGTCCTCCTGGTTGCTCCCCTATAGTGGTAGGTCTGAGTTCTTTTGGTCCCCTGCAATTACTTTAGCAAGTGTCACAGAGTGAATGTGGAAATTATTTTAAAGCAAATGTTTATTGCAAGTAATTAAAAGCCATAAAATTTTTAAGACTCAGCTCTCCAAAAAGTTTTATGTCATTGGTAAAATCCAGAATCATTAGTTAAACTTTGAGACTTAGAGCTCAGGAATTAAATTACTGAAACTGAAATGAAATGAAATTAAAGCCCCTGTTCAATGCCTTTAAGTGAAAGCTTGACCTCTCTCAAATCAGTAAGGTGGCCACTGACGGCTACAGAATTAGAATTTCTACTTCTGTGCTCAGTTCTCTTTTTCTAAAGCTGAAATAACATAACTTTCTTACGTCAGGACAGATACATTGGCATTTATGAGTTACTTCTATACAGCTCTGTGCTTGCTTTCCTATCTTTGGAAAAATTCCTGCTTTCTCTTTTGGTTTAATGCAGACAGGCTACAGTGATTCTTAGTGTGTATTACACTTCCCAGTTCAGAACATGTTTTGATGTCATCTGTTGATGCTGAGTTTGTTAAAATCCTACCAATTGTAAAACCAAATTTTCTTGGAGATTACTTGTGCTGAGTTCACAAGATATTCTCGAATTCATGGATAGATACTTAGAGTATGGTTTCTACTTCTTAAAATGCAGCTAGTAGGAATGTTTAACAACTACAGGAGAAAACTCTATTTCTCTCACTTTTCTTACAATGTAAGGAAACTGTGTTATAGATAAATATTTTTCTTGAACAAATTATAGTACATATCTAAAAAGCATTTAACATCTGAGTCCAGATTTATTACATTTTCACTTCTCTATTCCATAACTTGACTCCAGACTTCCATTTTGGTCTCTAACCATGTAATTCTCAAAGACAAATGATTTGAGAAATGCAAATTTGAAATAAATTCTTATAATTAGTCAGCCCCTCCAACTGTAAAGGTATTTATTTGGAAGATATTTCTGGTAAGGGATCTTTAAAAAGTACCCCACACGTGCCCTAAAAATAGGCACTTGTGTGAGAGCATGTGTAGGTCTGAAACAATGGCTTGGTAGAATGGATCAGTCTTTTGAACCAAGTGTCCAGTCTGCCTCCAAACAGCAAACACTTCTAGGTGGAAGGCAAAAGGTATGTGGGGTTCTAACAGTGTAGTTTCAAGGCTCGTTTGAATGCATTATTACTCTGATAAATCATGTCCCTTTTCTGATATGAAAAATCTATGCTCTGCTACTTTTAACTTACAAGTAGGACTTGAAAAACACCTTTCTTGTAGTAAGTGAGCATAGATGCAGCTGTCTACAAAGTGTGCACAAAATGTGTGGATTAACATCTGGGAGATCCGAAGATACAGTCTGCATCTGGCAGATGTTCTTTTCAACTGTCTTAAAAATATAAAACTGAGTTTATCAGCCAAGCAATAAAAGCATGTTAAATTTGTTTAGATTTTTGATATTTCCATGTCAGAGGGCTGATTTTTAATTAGAAAGACAAGGATCCAGAATCTACTCCCTTGGACCTAGGCGTTTAACTGGTAGACAGGTTTTTCTGAAGGAGAATCTCCTCATTTGGAGATGCAAAGAGGATGAGGTTCTACATCATTTACAGAAATATTAGGAAATTATGTGAGATTTCAGGATAACAAGTTACTAGAAAACAAGAAAGCAGTGGAAGAAGGACTGCAGATCATCCAGTCTTTTCCTAAGTGATATCTGGGTTTCTACATCTAAATCTGCTTCCTCTTTTCCTGGCCAGTTGTCCTAATTTGAAACAGCTTCCAAGTAACCAAGGAGGCAATGCAATACTCAGAGGTAACTGAGTGTTATTTTAAATGCCTTGGTTGCACTAATTTTCCTTTGCTTTGGAAGTGAGGAGGAGAACTGAAATTTATACTGGGCCATTTTTTTCATGTAATACAATTAAAACAACTGTGAAGGGGCAGAGTGACATGGAAAGTTTTGGTGGCTAGAGGCATGTCATTTACTGCCACACTTTAAAATCCATTTATCTAAATACGGACTGAGGTGTCTAAGTCTAGTAAGTGAAGATTTTAAATCTACCTTCTCATTACCTTGCAAGAGGAGTAGACCACAATGTGGGTCTGCCTCTAATACTTTGGAAGCAAAAAAGGACCACAGAAGTATGACCTATTGACATAGAAGGACACTGCATTCATTTGTAAAAATGCACCTTCTTAGCCCTCTTCTTTCTTATTGTTATGGCACCATAGTTGCAATCAAAACAATGACTTTACTTTCTCATACATTCAAAATACAGAGTGAAAATAGCAAAGGAAACCTAGTTTATTGATAAAATATGCTATGTAACTTTTTTTTAAGGCTGGAACAAAATTCTCTGAAGCCTTTAAGCAGCTTTTCCATTGACTGCAGTGGGCACTTGATCAGGCATTCATGTTATAAGAGGAATTAGTACCATTCTTAAGAAAACAAATTCCACAAAATTTGTTTTCCCGTAGTGGATGCACCTTCTCTTCTCAAATTACAAAGAGCTTGTCATGAATTATTTTTTCTGCTTCATATAGACGATGTCTACCTGCAAAGGTAACTAAAAGAATAACCATGGAGATGCCAATTTTACGGTAATTAAAAAAAGAAAAAAAGCAACTTTGCTAATCAGCAAACCCTTTGATCTGGTTAACCCTAAAGGTCAAACTACCCTGACCCCATCAATGTTCTTGCTCTAATGTTGCCCTGCTTGGATCATTTCTCCCATTGTTTTATTCATCCCATATTAACTTCAAAACGAAGCTGCAGTGTTCCTGTGTACCTAGCAAATCTTCCTGATCTTACATTGAGGTGAAGGCCCATTGTTTCACACCAAATCAGTTACCATTGTGCCCATTCAGCAAAATCGTTCATTTCCCCAGCCTAATGACTATATCCTATTTGAGGCTGTAAGCATTTTGTCATTCTGACCGCAAAGGCTATTTAAACCCTTTGATCTTACCTGTTATTGCCCCACTCTTCGGCCGCTGAGCTGACAAAATAGGCACTGTTTTAACTACGAGCATAAGTGACTGTATTCTCGTTTGCAAGACATATATGTGAATGGAAGAGCATGAACGTGTTGAAGGAATTGCCTCGAATCCTTAATTTTACAGTAATGTGTGCAACTTGTGGGGAGCTGGGTTTTTCAAACATGCTGCGTGTTAGCTCCTGCCAAAAGGTTGTTGTTTCCCCTTGATGTCGAGAGTTTTAGCTTTCATTTCAGTGGGAGCAGAACTGAACCAAATCCTTCAGTGCTTTCAGAAATTACAACCTCATTTTATCAAGCTTCTCATGAGGATTCATTCCTTTTAAGCAGTGTTTTCCAGGGGAAAGCAGGATGAGAAGGGCCAGAGACAGTATCCCCGGCAGCCTCCAGAAACTAGAAAATTTGGGGTAGAAGTGGGCAGCTCTGGGCCTCTCCCCTCTTCTGTTGGTAGCCTCCACAGGTTAAATGGAAGAAGAGTGATTGCTTAAAGCAGATTTTTCTGGTGGTAGTGGATTAAAACAAGAGAACAAGGACTTGTTGTTTGTAGCTCTTGAATGTGAAAAGTAGGGAAAGAGTGATAAAGGACAACAGAAATCTAATAAAAGGTCCTCTCCTCAAACCAAACACATTTGTCCATTTCTCCTTCTAAGTGTTTTCTGTCTGGAAAAATTCTTCCTTGGTGGAAACATACCTTTAAAAAGTAGCGTTATAGAAGCTAAGCAGTGCATTTCACAATTGTCAAATGCTTTTAGCTTTTAGCACAGAAGAAATTGAGCCCAAAGAAAAGTATTTTTATCCCAATAAAGTGACAGATATATGCTTCTAGCCCCAGTTCTATTTTTGTTTTAATAGGGTAAGATGATGTTAAAAAAAATTAAATCCATATTTTGGTCAGAAGAAGATTCAACTGCTAAACTTTATGTACAACTATCTTGTCCAGATATCTAAAGTGCGTGATTCAAAAAGTAATCAAATGACATAAAGGAGCAGAAATTACAATTCCTATGAAGCTCATTGGTAGCTCATAAAAATTCATAAATTAATGCTGGCTCAATTTAAAATTAAATCTATGTTCCCAGATAATAACCAGTGCCACTGGAGAAAGGACAACCTGTAATGATGAACCACCTTTTGCGAATTGTAATGCAGGTGTTCAGGGGGTTTTTTTCAGATGAAAGCTTCAGAAATCAGTATTATAAGAGCTACCCCTCTGTTTTGGGCTTTTGCAAAGTACTTTGTTCCCTGATTTATGATTAAAAGTTATACTGACATACACTAACTTCTACAGGAAAGAGCTTTGCTCAGTTATTACACTTTGGAGAGGAACAGTTTTATAACAGATACAAATTATAATAATAAAAGAAAGCTAATGTGACCTGTTTATGCTAGACAGTTAAATAATTCATGGCTTTAATCAGTCCCAGAAAATATTACCATAACTGTGAGTATAGCCTACATTGCTGCTGTGACTAAGACGTCAAGAACTGGTAATCGAACCTATGTTTTATACTAAAAATTTCTTTAATTCATAGGTGCTTTTATAAGAAGTCATTAATTTATGCTGGAGGACCACACAGAGGGTACCAGAGGATTTATGACCTGAGGGCACTCAGTGTTCTGTTCAAAATACATTTTTAAAAGAGATCAATTTTTAAATTTTTAATATTTTTTGGCCAATAGCCCTGTACAACCATTTACCTTAAAGCTCAAATTAATAATAACAAGTTCAGGTCTTAACCCTTAGCTGTGTCTGCTAATAGTAAATCAGATGGGCTTAAATAAAAGCTGCTGCATGTTTGGCTTTGTGTGCTAAGTACCTCAGCAAGGAATAACAGCCTGAAATACAGGGGAACCGAATAATGTGTGAAACTCCTGAGAATATGGAAGAACAAGTTTTAGAGTCATTTCAGTAAGAAAATAATACAGTTGCTCTTCACTGAAATTGTGATTGCGCTATGACCTTTGCTTCCATTTGGAAGCATCAGCTTGACATTAATTTTTAAGATCTTAATGGCATTCATCTACTGTTAGATACAGGAAGGGACCAAAGCTTGTTATTCAAAGGTTCATTTGGTACTATTTGCTTATTTCACTAATAAATTACTATTGCAATTTCACATTTGCATTGTCATGGTATGCCTGAGTCCTCAGATGCAAGTACAGGACCTACATCTGCTGTATATCCTGGAAAACTGTAGATAAACAGAACTTCTTTTCCCAAGTAACTGTGCTTTGGTTTTGTCATTAATACCTTAGTAGTGTTTGACACCATAACATTTACAAACACAATAATAAATTCATATACCAATGATTGATAGAATTTAAAGTGCCATTTGAGTTTAAAAGGATGCATCTACCAAATTTGTAGAGAGGAGGTGAGATCATAGAATTGAAGAATGGTTTGCATTGAAAGGTACCTTAAAAATGATCTGGTTACAACCTCCCTGACATGGGGCGTTGTCCTCATTGATAACTCATAAAACGGTTTGTGAGAGTTTGTGAGGTTTTAAAGTTGTTTTGTCCAGACTGGGAAGGCCAGCATAGCCCCTGGCTGACAGGATGGTAGGAAACTTTGATTGGATTTTGAAGATACAGCTCTGGAATGAGCACCCATGACATTGACAGCCACTTATTGTCTCAAAGAAAAATAAATGCATTTCTTTCGATGAGCATAGAATATAAGTTAGAAGGGGTGTAAAAAAGTAGTATACTGGTATATGTTCAGTATTAGTTATACTTGGGAAAAGCTAAAATCTTGCATCATCCTCACGTGTGATGCTGCTAAAAGAGAGCAGAAAAATATGACCCATTGGATTATTCCAATTTAATTTGGAAAAAAAGTCATATTGTATTAAAGAAGATTGGTATAGTCTCCTCTAAAATGAAAATTTCTTTGTGATTTGATTCTAGAAAATTTTAAAAGGTTTAATTGTTAGGGCTGTCTTGCACAAGCTAAGTGCTCAGAACTTAAGAAATTTTAAAGATATCTTTTGTAATAACAGCCCCTTACCAAGCTCTTTTTAAGATCTTCATTATGAATACACTTACATTTATGCAAAAAAGTTCTAAAGTTTAATGCAGCTTCCCAGTCAAAGTGATTCTGCAAGACATTGCAAAGGGAAACTGAAATATTCTGGAGTTGTGTATCACAAATTCTGCAGGAAAGAGCAGGAATTCTCTTGGGACTTATAGGAAGCAGTCTCTCACTCCACCCCTTCCCAATGGTTAGAAAAAAATGGGGCATTGACTGAAATAATGCTAAAGAGTTTAGGATAGGGTTTAGTTTAATTTTGGCGTCTGGAACTATTTGATGAAAAGACATCTTCTGTATACCTGTGTAATTAAACTGTGTTTAAAAGAGACTTTGAGAGATGATTATTTGGAATTTCAGTGTTTTTGAAAATGGTGGATTTGTGTCAAGGGGGTGAGGACCCTAGAAATGTGTGGTCATAATGTCTAAGTGCTGTGAAGGAACAAGCAAATAGATGATTGATGACAAAGGTCTGACATAACTATTATGTCCTAAGCAAAACCGGCAAGGCGGAGCTGAGTGGAAGACAAGGTAGTGACAGAGAGAGGAAGTGTGCAGCTAAACAGTATTTTTTAGGAAGAAGGGGAAAGCAGGGGGAAATGCCAGCAGTCTGAAGCAGAAGACCTTTGAGCACATGTCAAGATTTATTCTAAATAATAAAACAGTCCATGAACTATTCTGGCCTTGAGGCTAATCTGGGCATGGCATGGTTCTTACCCGTACAGCTAAACACTCATACCTGCCCGAAATATATTGACTGTATCAAAGTTTGCTGTTGAGAATGGTCCCTGGGCCATGCTAACTCCTGAAATGCGCCTTGGTGATGGCTGGGACAGCTTTTAGTTGCCACAACCTGCACTACAGAGACGATGCATGAGCAAGAACCTCTTTTCTGTGAGGGTGACTGAGCACTGGAGCAGGTTTCCCAGAGAAGTGGTGGAGTGTCCTTCCCTGCAGATGTGTGAACACTGGATACAACCTTGAGTAACATGCTCAGGGGACTCTGCTTCAGCAGGGAGGCTGGACTAGATGATCTTCAGTCGTCTCTTCCAACCTTAACCATTCCATGATTTTGTAATGTTATGGCTGTGATACGGAGCACTGCAGACTTGCACCCTGGACTTGCTAAATTTACTAGTGTAGGCACAGCTGGTGAGCACTGTCAATGGCCTACAGAAAATTTTAGTAGTCCTCAAACAGGTGCTGGCCTCAAAATGGTCTTCGAAGTTTGGTGAGTGGTTTGTTACTTTGATTCCTTGTTGCTCAAGGAAAGAAGGTCCTGCATGTCAGTGCTGAGAAACAGGACTGCATTAAAGAAAGACTTCACAGTCTCCCCAGTTTCCTTTTGTTGGTGAAATACCCAACAGAACTCAGGTTTTCATTAGTTATGGTGGGGTGACAGTATAATAATGATCTGTATGTATGGCTGGACTGGAGCCACATGGAAGTGCTGTATTCTGTGCTCAGACATGTCTGCACACCATGCCAAAATGCAGCATATTCACGACTTTTGTAATGAAATTTTCCATATAATTGTTGTTTACTAGCTTGTTGACAGCATTATTTTCCAGAGTTCTGTTCCCACTGAATATTTTATATTTCTGATTCTTTTTCCTGAGAAGTGCTAATGTGCATTTATCAAATTTTTCACTCGTGTTTTTTTAATCTCTGTAGGTTTTGTGCATCATCTCTCTGTGCTAACATGTACCTCCTAATGTGAAATGAATCATGAGTTTATCAACATGCTGTTTTCATTTTTTTTAGAGCATTAATGAAGATTTTAAGATCAGTCCTTGCCAGGTGTCATTAAAAATCTTCCTCCAATTGGCTGTCATTTATCTTTTTTTTTCAGTTGCACACATGAATCATCTTATGCATTGCAGTTTTATTTCAAAAGCAGAAGGAAATCTCTTCTATTTTTTTTTATTTCTACATATATTTTTACTTCTTTGTCCTATAGCAACTGTAGATTTGCATATTTATTCTTTGAAAGAGCATCACGGAAGCATGGTTTTGTCTAGTCTGAAAACCAAATTAATCATAGTGGGAAAAACCCTGTATTAATTATAAAAATATTTATAGCACCTTTTCCTAATAAATATCTCTTGATTCTTTGTAATACTTTTGTCTCCCCTGTACATTCAGGTCAGTTGTCATTTTTTTAATATATTTTTGTCTTTCAATAAAAATACCACTCTAAGCAAGAACATAAGCAATGCAAATCATTGGTCCTACTGTGATTTAGAGGACAAGGCACTACTCAGTGTGAATATGTGTTGTAAGATCCAGCTTTACGGTCAGATTAAGACTGCTGTTAGGAAAACTGCTCTAAATATGCTGGTATCAACTATTTGCCTCCTCAGCTAAATGCACATACACAGGTAGGCCCTGTTTGCACATGGTTATGACCAAAACTTCTATGAATATTTGTCAAATTAACTTTGTTTTAATCTAAAATATGGTTGTGACATATACATGGTACTAAAATATTGTATACAAGCAGTTCAGTGTCTTTTTATTTTTTCACCTCTATACATGTGTGAAACAAAATTGATCCGTTTTGTCAACTACATGGTATTGCAGTGTGCATTGTTGCCATACGACTGCATAAAAACATATTTTGAAATGGAGGCATCTGACATCACTATATAGTGTTTTAACCTTAACCTTGGTCTGGTTGACTGCTATGAAAACTCTCACTGCAGTTTTTCTGACACAGTGTTGTAGTGTCAGAGCTTCAGGAACTGATTTTCGCTAGTGAAATGGCAAGAGTTATCTCAGTAAGGTGAAAGTGTAGAAAAAATTTCATGCTTTAATGGTCAATTACAGACTAATGAAATCTATTTCCAGATATGTGAGTCATGTTGTAAGGTTCACATGTACCAAGCTTTGTCACTAATTACCATTTCACTGTTTTACATAATTGCCCTGAATAGTATAGGCTGGCCCTACCAGAAATAGTTTAATGGCTGAGTATCCCTTGGGATAATTAGCATCACAAGTTCTTACTTCTTTGGTGCTTGCAGGCAAAACACTGTCTACTGTAGCTGTGGTAGTAAGGGAGAAGGGCCCACAATATGCTACAGTGACTGAGTATATTTAGTCAGGTGGGTTTGTGAACAGGATGCAGGTATTGTGTGTTGTGTGTGTACTCTAAAATAAACCACTTCAATTCTAATTCTTGAACTATAAGATTACGTATTGCATAGTGTCTCTATTTCAGATATGTTTAACTCAGTCATTCTCCCACTGGTTTACAAAGTCTTTAGCACATCTTTTCTTTTCTTTCTGGTTGTTGGCAGTGTAAGATCTGATGTTTGATAGAGCTAAAAGGTGTAAAACATTCTTCATCTAGTCACAGCCCAGAGGATATGGAAGTAGTCACTGTAACCATAACCTTTTATGAAGAGCTGGTCTTTCCTTACTCAGAAATACAAAACTGATTCGGTCATTACAGATAATTCAAGGAAGCTGCTGGGAGGCAAGAGATTAAGATCTTCTGAACACTAAGAGCATACAAAAAGATCAAGACTTGCCTAAGAGCTTTTGTAGCCAAAGAGGTGGATAAGTAATTACCCTTGTGGTGAAAGTCAAGCTACCTATCATTTAAAACTAAGGACTGCTTACCGGGTGCTTCTCTACTTTCAGGTTGCCACTTTCAACCTCCACGTCTGAACACCTATAATAATTAATACATATCCTTCAGAACTTGCCCTGAACAGGACCAAAATGCTCAACATCTGATATGGCAAATTCCTTGCAGAATCAGGTTAACTTGCTGAAATTAATAACCTTCTGCCAGTCATATCTTGTAAATACTGTCAGGAGTGAATATAGGATTTCCTATCCCAAGATATTGCCATCTGAACACAGACATCTACTTCCCTTGTGACACAAATTCCAGGTGATCCAAATATCACTAAGTGCACTCATAGCCTTGTCCATTTTGGGGTCAGGCACACGGGATGGGGTGAAGCAGAACCCGACATGCCTGTTTTGTAAGATTTGTGTTTTTCTGTCCGAACTCTGAACTCTTGAGTGTGTCTGAGAGCTTTGCAGACAGTAGTTCACCAATCTGTCAGGCAGCTATGGAAGTTTTTTATTGCAAAATTTTCGATGGGGACAATGGTGATGGATTTTCAGGTTTACAAGGAGCAACCAGCCATTTCATTCTCAGAGATTTCAGTATGAAAATAGCCCATGAATGGATCTGCTGAAAGTTTTGCCAGATCACACAGAAGATGTGTAAGAGAGCCATATATTGAGACTTACAGTTGTTTTATCTTGCTGCAGTGCATTTTCACAAACATTGGTCATTCCAGATCAGTCTAAAGCCTTCTTTTCTCTTACAGACACCAAAAATGGTTGGTCTGGAAAAATTTAACTAACAGAATAAGCACATGGAATATTTCCTCAGGATGTTCTTACTCCCTCCATCACTTTGATAGTCAGGGGCTTCTGAGGGCTAAAATTTGGGAATTCTCTGTGAGAGTGTATATGAGTGTGTGTGTAGTGATCATCCCTGAAAGCTTTTTTTCCATTACATTGTACTCTAAAACATCATGTGGTTTATTTAACATCCATTACACCCTATTCAAAGGAGATAAAAACTTACTTACGAAACACTTTACAAAGTATTCCATTTCAGTTGTTGGGACTCCTGGTTCTTATTTTGGAAGGAACACAGCAGAAAAACTCTGACCTGCAACTACTCTGGACTTTCAGGTCTCCATTATGGTCTCCCTGTTTAGTTTTCTCTTTTTCAGGTGGAAGGGGTCTAAGCCACTTAATCATTCTTTTATGTACTGTGGATTTTTTTCCTTTTTCATTTTCTGCCTCGTGAATAAAGTATCATTTAGATCAAAGTGGGATCATATAATGTACTAGGGGATGCCTCACAGTATTACATAGCACAGATAGCTGGATCAGTGTGAACACATTTGACCAGTGCTGTATTAATATACTAATGTGATACGAAAGTAACACTCATACTCTACCAGTAACAGCAAATGCAAATGGAACAGTATGACTCACAACTGCTAATGTGATAAGCTGTTGATTTTTCATGAGTACAGCAAAGCTGTTAGCAGCTGCTTATCTTACCTTCAGCCTCAGCTGCTGGACCCCCAGCATTTCAAGCTACTCAACAGGCAAAACCAAATGGCAAATACACCTATTTCCACCCAGACTGACCGGGATTCCTTTTGCCAGGCAACTCCAATGCTCCCTATGCTAAAAACTAACGGGGACAATCTTGAGCAAACTATTCACAACACTTCAATATGTCTTATTTTCCTCACTAGAGTTTTTGGGAAGAGACTAGATGGAGGCAGCAACACTGAGACAAGCCTTGCCAGAAGGTATGTTATAGAGGAACAGCTGTCTTTTTAAACCCTGCTCGGATACTTGGCCTCACTGGCTGCATTTGGGGCAATAATTTATCAGGATGTTGTCTTTTTTCTGTACAGAAAATATTTGTCATGTCAGTTCCTTGAAAGTTTCCAGAAGTTCAAGCTAACTGACTATTCTG
This sequence comes from Ifrita kowaldi, assembly GCA_013398055.1. NCBI lineage: Eukaryota > Metazoa > Chordata > Aves > Passeriformes > Cinclosomatidae > Ifrita > Ifrita kowaldi. The sequence continues at coordinate 515,913 of VZRS01014168.1, forward strand.
TTGGCTCTTGGTATCAAGCCTGGTGTACCCAGGAAATGTATCTTGTTGCCTAGAGATAAGAGATTCATTCCCACGTTGTGCAGTAGAAGTGCCCATATTTCCCAGCTGATAAAAGAAAACTCCACGTGATAATCCTTGCTTATGTCCACTTTTCAGTGGAAAGGTGCATTTGTATTTTGGTTTTGAACCCGTGGGCTTGCATTTGTTTCTGTTGCAGCACAGACTTGTTTTATGAGGTTCAAATTATTTCCTATAGGGTCAGTTATTTTTCAAGAAATAGTTCCTTAATTCAAAGGTGAGCTGTAGTCATAAAAGCCACTAAAAATCATCCAACTTCTATATTATTCTATATAACCACAGGCAAAGTATAAAAGGCAATCTTTTTTTAATGTTACTTGAAGAATTATGAATATCTCCGAAAAAAACCAAAACCCAAGCCTTAAAAAAGCTATCCAAATTGTTTTTGTATTCACAAATTTGAAAAAGTATGAAACTTGCAGCTTTGTCAAGTGGGCTTGATAGATTTAACACTGAAAATTCTAGGAACAAATTTCATTTAGCAGGTCTGTCTCTAGAAGCTTGTTGTAAATTTTCAGTGTCTGGGATTTGGAACTGTTTTTATTTTATATGAATGAAAGAGTGAATGTGTGATGCCTTTCTTTATGGAGTTAACTTCTAAACTTAAGTTTCCTACAAATTCCTATGCTTAAAAATAAAATTTCTTTAAATTCTTGGTATTATTTTCTGTCAAGCCATTCATTTCAGTGTTCACAGAAACAAAACACAAAATATGTGTGAAATCATTGAAAATAAATGGCTTTAAACTTCAAATGAATTTTAAAAGTCATATTTTGCACTTGCTTTGAACTGAAATCCTTAAGATTAAGAAATTTAAATCACTTAACACCTACATGCTTAAATTTAGTAACTGGCAGAGTGAGAATGATTTTATCATAAATGAAAAGTTAAAATAATTTTTTAGTTACTTCACTAGAAGTACAGTGGTACAATTTTAACGTTGATTTCTGAGTATCAAACCAGTCTTTTGAATAATTTCTCCTTTTCTAGACAGGGATACTTGTATACCTTGTGGCTGTGCAGAATAGTGGATTCTGCATGTAGTTTTAGCTGAACAGTGGCTTGGCTGAGTGTCTGGCATTGTTATTATTGCTTCTGTAGATGACCTTAAGGCATGGCAAAAGGGCCATAAAGGCTGAATTGAATGTTAATGTGATGGTGAGAATGCTTAGTTTTTCAGCATGGCATTTCAAGTTTCAGAATGAAAGCATAAGCCATCTCTTAATTGATGTGGCAGGTCTCTGAAGTGGGAATTAGCCTGTGCAGCTCCCTCTAAGTTGGTGTATTCCTGTGAATTGTTACATGTGTTAACAGTAATCAAAAGACCTTTTGCTGCGAAGACTGAAGTGGGGTACAAGACTGCTGCAACAAGCTCCAGTCTTCCTTCTGGCAGAGTCTGTGTCCTTTTTTTTTCTCTAATAAATTCATTATTTTAAGGAAAAGGAAAGTTTACCTGAACTGGTAGCTTGTGTTCAACTTTCACATGTTTCTTCAAGCAGATGGCCTCAGTGTTTTCAGAACAAGCTAAGGAAGGGTAGTTAGGTAGTTATTTTCTTGGTCTATTGCTAGTGGGTGGTTTGAGGCTGTATGTTATATTCTGTGGCTGAAAAATATAGTGTGATGTTTTGATTTGATTAAGTGTGAGAGCTGATAGACTAATTCATGTTGTGGCTCAGAGCTGGGCTAGTCATCTTACTACTGCGATTAGCTGGATGTTTTAACATGTGCCTCAGGCCGTGTTCTCTCAGTTACACATCTACATCTAAAATGCTACAGCAGTTTAAGTTAAATTATACTTTTCAACTAGTTTGGTTAATCCAATGTGAAAAGACTCCATTGAAATTCCTTTTGCTTAGGCTAAGCTTATAATGTTTTAACCTAAATCAGTTTGGAACAGGGCTAAGCTAGGCCAAAATAAGAAATTCTTGAAATAAGTGTTAAAATGTTTGCTTTTACCCAAAAAGCTTAATAAAACTGGGGCTGTGTTTGGGCAAAACACCTGCCCTCCTCCCATCTTCCATTCTCCTAGGTCTACATGTAAGTGATAATGCCCTGAGCTGTATCTATGCCTAATACATGATTTTGTAACCTCTTTGCAAGCTGCAGCCCTACCATTTCAGAGGTGTCAGGTCTCAAAGAACCATTAAACCACTGATGTTTGGAAGCTTTTGCTGTAGGAAATTAGATGTATTTTTCACCACTGTGTCTTTCTGTGGTATTGCTATTGGCCACTGATGGGAATGGGATGCTGGGCAAGAAGAGCTTTTGATTTTACGTGACTTATACTCTACATAGAAAATATTACCTTTGGGCTCCACTTCCCTGGCCACAGGAGAGTGTGCAGGGAGAATATTTTTCTTGAAATGAACCCTCCCTTCACAAAAATTGTGTAAGCTTTGTTGAAATCAAAGGAGAAGAATGTGGGGCAGCACATTTCCTGAAAGGAGGTGGAGGGAGTTTCAGAACCCTCATCCCGTGGAGGTGGCACTTGTTTCTGAACCCATCTTATGCACCAGCAGTCCTTGCACACCCAGCCTTTCTCCTGCACACCCTCTCAGTGTGACGTGTGCTGCAGACGATCTTGGGAGGAGCTGAGGGCTGCCCACGGCCACGGCACAGGGGTCACGGTGCCATCTCTCATGTCAGTCGGTCAGTTGTACCCCCAGGAGCAGCTGCCTCCTGTCCTTGGCGCTCTCACAGTCGGAGTGAGGGATGATATGATCAATCATGGCTTTAATGCAGAGTATCAGCCAGTTCACAAACAAAACTGGGGTTGTGGAGACAGCTCATGGCCCACAATTTACAGGCTGCTTCCTAAGAAGAGGATTGTGATTATTTCTGGGACATTAGAGGGGCACTCTGAATGATGGACAAAAGAAATGGAAAAAAATAAAGACAACACTTACAATTAAACAGAAAAGCAGAGCACCTTTATGTGTCTCTAGACAGCCAAATCTCAGAGCTTCTTGAAGATATTTCACTCTGGAGAACATGCTTGTTTCCTGTAGGTAGCAGACACACAAACCATTAGACATTATTTAGGCCTAAGACTCTTTAAACTTTTGGGTGCCAAAAAATACCTGCCAGTTTTGTGTCCTTTTCTCTTAGGGCACATGGATGCACACGAGCTAAGTCTATATGAGCAAATTAAACTCTGCCAGTGCTCAGGCCCGAGCACTGGGACTTGCTAAGCTCTGCTGTCCTGTCAGCTGAACCATCACTGGCACAGACACAAGCTCAGAGAATAGTCTGGGGGTCAGCAGAGGCAGAGACCACTCCTGCTGCAGCATGGGGCTGCCGAGCCCAGCACCTGGTCCTCAGCACCTGATAAAATCAGTGTCTGTCCAGAGTTGTCTTCTCTGAGTCTTGACTCCACAGAGTACTTGGCATGACTTCAACTTGGGTTGTTAATTAGAGGTAGGATTTAACTCTAAGCGCTCCACTGAACTAGAACTGCAGTATAGTTAAATTTCTGCTTCCTCTCAACAGTTTGGCTCCTAGAAGAGAACCACATAATCCTACTAAGCCAAAATACTTGGAGCAATAAAGAAGAAAATAGACAAGCAGGACTGCTTTATCTTTGTAGGTTAAAATATGACACTGTTAGAAATGTCTTTTTTTTTAATGATGCCATTCTAAAATTGTATTAAAAATTCTAAATTTTTAAACTGAGCATATCACTATATATAGTGTTGATTATATTATAAACCTCCCATTTTCACAGACAAATAGCTATTTCTTTGAACAACTCTCAAAAATATATACACATGCAGAGAAAAAATCCTGACACTCCAGCTCAGAAAAGGTGTGATAGCTGTATATTCAGAACTCTAGATTCTAGCCTGTATACATCACTTATTTTTGTTGCTCTATGCTTCCTCTGAATTTTGATATAGTTGAAACAAATGCATCTTCTGTTAGCGAGCTGTCCGCAGTGAGTCCTTCTGCCCAGATGCTTGTGTGACACTGTTCACAGGGCAATGGTGTATCTCTGTTTAAATAGCCAGAATACCAATGGTTGATCAGGGAAGTTATTGTGGAATTTATTCTCGCCTCTGGCTTGTGGCTTCATCCATTTTTGAGTTTAACTCAAGTTACCCATCTGATGCAAATGGCTCCAAGTTATGTGTTCTATAAATGTGAGAGGCTGTCATCTGAACTCAAATCTTTGCTTAATGCTATAAAAGATAGCTGTATTTTACCAGCTTCTGTTATTTAAATGAGCTGAACATGTTTTGCTGATCACTTGACTGAAACTAAAGCATTGTGAATATGTGTGCTTTGTTGTCAGCTACTAGTGAAAGATCAAAGAGATGGTACTGAACACTGTCACAGACTCTAATTAATTGGCACTTATTTGCTTACATCTCAAGTTAGCCCATAAGCAGCTCCCTAAATCTGAAGTAATTGGTGACTTGTTATGCTTTTTAAATAATGCCATTTTATTTTCTAATTCTTTATATATGAATGCTATTGTGATTGCAAGGAGTATTGATTCTAAATCTTCTGATCTAATAAAGTATATTTCTGATCTTAAGAAACACCCTGCAAAGGTGAACATTTTTTGTAATTGCATTGCCTATAAAAGAAATATTCCAACAGTAGCTCTTAATCCATAAGATATATCACATTTATTCTAATGTTGAGACAGTTATACTAAACATAAATGCAGCACCTCTCAGCTGTAGCTTCAGATTCAGTCAATTCAGTCAAGAGAAGCTCAGATTTTAAAACTCAGTATAAATCTAGTTCCTTTAGAGACTTCAAAAATTCCAGCTTTAGTCATCACCAATTAAAATTGTGGCTAATTAGTGGGCAAATAGAGATGAGTTTGGGCTTTCTCATTAATTACCAACAGACAAGTATCCCAATAAAATACAGAAAATATCACTGTGCTCAATGTTAACTGTTTTCTATATTTTTTTTTTGTAAGTCAGTCCAAGGTTGAATGAATCAAAAGATGAAATTATAGCTTCACCTTTGCTGAGGAAAGTTATTGATATAGTTATCACAAGTTTGAAAACCTATTGTGGCCTTACTATTTTGCTCGGTTTTGTTTTGTTTTTAGTTTGTCTCTGCATACCCATTAAGCAACTTCTTATTAAGTTTTGTGTGAAATACGTTTTGCTAAATGCAATGAAATTTCTTTGACTACCTGCCTGAAAGTAAGTTTAAGTGTGAAAATTGTGGCATTTAAAACTGTTCAAATCCTTGGTATGAATGTGTTTTTAAAATGTTTGTAGAAAGACAAATTCCATGTAATTTTCTATCTAATTAGTCATATATTTTCAAATACAAGAAGGTTCATAGTTCATTGAATAGACATTCAAACCATAGCAACACACAAAAAGCAACAAAATTTGTGACTTTTTTTCCCATCGGTCCCCTTAGGTATAACTGAAAATAATTGCCTCTCAGGCCAAAGTCTATTACTTCAAAACCCAAATAGAATAGCATAAAAAATTAGTTCCTACAAAGCTTTCTGAATACCAAAGCAAATTTCATATACCATTTCCTAATACAAGAGCTGTAGACCAGAGCCTTTGTACAATCACTTAGCTGGTGTGAGCTCAATACTCTTTTGATGGTAAGAAGCAAAACCTTGAGATTTATTTGGTGGAATAAATAGATGAAAAGTCTAAGGAACTTGTGACAGCTTGTGGGACAGAGCAGAGAGCAACAAAAGAGTTCAGGTGACCTGGAACTTGTTGATAGCTTCATGCTGGTTGTGCTGTTGTTACCCTGGTGTGTAGGAATGGTATGGTCATTTTTGGGATGACATTCTGTCCTCACTGGTGGGACAAAGTATTTTTTATATATTTAATGTGATAACTCATTGCAAGTAAAGAGACCAGGAGCTTTCCAGGAGCTTCCCAAGAGCTTTCCAAGTTTATGAAAGGTAGATATGTACTCTTAACCATAAATTCCACCAGGAAAGGAACTTCAGAACCTCCTCACCATGAGTACCTGCATCCTCTTTGATCAACTTAAAAGTGGTTTTGCTTTGGTGGTAGTGAAATGATTTTTATCGTGAGAATAGCTGCAGAAATGTGTGTTATTTCCTGGTAACACTTTGATTTTTGTCAGCTTTTCATTTTACTTAGTGGCTGCCTAAGGATAAACATGAGAAAAAGGATCATGATTCTGGGACTTCTTTTACCTTATACTCACTGGGAAACAGAGATCTTTCTGGGTCTTTGAAGGAGTTATTGAATCATAGAATCATTAGGGTTGGAAAAGACCTCCAAGAAAATCAAGTTCAACCTTTGACTGAACATTACCACATCAACTAAACCATAGCACTAAGTGCTACATCCAGTAATTTCTTGAACACCTCCAGGGATGGTGTGCCGGTTTGGCTAAAATCTAGCAATATATCCTTTCAGAGAAAACCAGGTTACAACCACCCTTCCCCCCACCAGGTTCGGGAAAAAGGGAAATTTTCCTCGAAGGAAAGTGAAAGAGATAAAAACTATTTATTTAACACATGCACAAGAAAAGGATAATAATGCTAAATAATGAAATCTCTCGCTGTAGAGAGAAACCTGGGAAAATTTCAGTCCTTCTGTAGGTGTGGTCTCTCTCCTCCTCGGAGCTGGGCGAGGGCCCACCCCCTCGGGCCTCGGGGAAAATTCTCCCGATGTGTTCTGATGTTGTTGAAACAGTCCAGAAGAGAAAGGGAAAAAACCAAAGTCCCAGGAAACAAAGTTCAGCTTTCCGTCTCACGCCGGAGAGAGAGGAAAAGAAAAGAAAAAAACTGGCTGAAGAAAGCACGCAGGATGCTCCCCCCGTGCTACCGCAGCCAGAGTACGCAGAGGAGTGAATCTCCGTGTCCTTGAGACACTGCTTTGAAAAGTTTGCTTGGTCCTTTTTTTCTTCCCTCTCAAACTCAGTTTAAAGACACAGAAAAGGCACAAAATCAATTGTTTGGCATAAAGCCGTGATAGGGGATATGCACGATGGAGTTACCCCAAGACAGATGGTGACTCCACCACTTCCCTGGCCAGTCTGTTCCAGTGCTTGACAACGCTTTCGGTGAAGAAATTCTTCCTGATGTCTAACGTGAAGCTTTCCTGGTGCAGCTTGAGGCTATTTCTTTATGTCCTGCCACTGGTTGCCTGGGAGAAGGGACCGACCCCCACCTGGCTACACCCTCCTTTCAGGTGGTTTTAGAGAGTGAAAAGGTCTCCCCTGAGCCTCCTTTTCTCCAGGCTAAAGACCCCCAGCTCCCTCAGCTGCTCTTTGTAGGAACTGTGCTCCAGACCCTATACCAGCTCTATTGCTCTTCTCTGGACATGCACCAGCTCCTCAATGTCTTTCTTGTAGTGAGGGGCCCAGAAATGGACACAGAATTTGAGGTGCAGCCTCACCAGTACCAAATACAGAGGGACAATCTTCCCTACTTCCACTGGCCGCACTATTTTTGACACGGGCCAGGTCAACAGACAGGTAAAAAACTAAAGGGCTGAAGTATCAACAGAGGATTTTCCTATGCTTTCATGTATCACAGATCAATTGAAAAGTTTTTGTTCCAAATTACAAAAGCATCCACTTATTACTCTTTTTAAAAGAACTAAGTGTCAATATGTTGAGAGATATATAATTTGTTTAAATCTAAGTTATAATTGACTGCACAATGCCATAAAGTATGGGTTTAATTAGAGCTGGAAATAATCTGCCATTCATTTTGAGTCTAAACATGTCTTTTGCTATAAGGTGTAATGTGACTTTGCTGTGTGTCTTTCAGCTATACCTGGGCTTGTTGCATGAAGTTGCATGAAACCATTGTGGATCACTTCAAGGGGCAGCAAAAAGCTCAGGCAGTGTAACTTCTTTTTTTTTTTTAAGAAATACTTTGCAGAATTCCAGTAGAAGAAAATCAGGTCACTTCCAGTAGGTAAAGACTAGGTCACTGCCAGAAGGATCACAATACAGGGTTGTAGATAATCTTAACGGGGGCAGACAGCATCTTTTCTGCAGCACCATTTCTCTAGCTCTTTGTGGTCCTCACATTTATTCCCTCTCTTAAGTTTAATTTTCTCCTTATGGATTCAGGCCCAGAGAATGGAAGGGAATGACCAAAGGATACATGGTTTTGTTTGGAAATCCATACTTCATGTTTGATATTTCTTAATCAAATGTGTGTGAATGATGTCTTCAGCTCCCTCTGCTTGGGGTTTTAATTGGCTGCAGAAGAAACCTCAGAAAGAACCTCTTTCCAAATAAAGTTCCTTGAGATCACTCGTTCTTCCTCTTAAGATTAATTTCCTATACAGGAACTGAAAAATAAGATGAGAAATGTGCAGAGAAAGTATTCAGCAATGAGTAATATCCGCTGGTAAATTGGAGGACTATCGGTTCTACACAGTGATTGTCACATCTTTTTAAACACACTGATTAATGGGTGGATCTATTACTGAAAGCATGCATGCTTAATTTATTCAGAGAAGTTGAGTGTATGTCACCACTCGAAGGCCTGTTTTTCTAGCACAGCATTTCACATTTACAATGTTATAACTACTGACAACTCAATGGAAGAAAGAGAACTAACTCATAGCACAAAGCATTAAAAATACAGCATGATCTGTAAGTGATAGAAGCTGACATATAAGAAAATATCAGTGGGATAATTTAAATCCAATAAAAGTGAAGCTGTCATCAGTATTTAGATACGTATTCTTAGACTAAACATTTTCAATTGTGACACTTAGTTCCATATTCTTTTCTTCCACCCTGTTTTATGGGCAAATGTGTTATTTGGAGAACAGCATGTGGAAACACTATGGAAATGGCAATTCTGTGAAATACCATTTGAGAACTGAGACACACTTTTAAACAAGGAATGGAATTCAGGTCAAGCATCACAAATGAAATGGTTATTGTAAAAGCAGTGAGAGCTAGCCATCTGCCACTGCAGCACTCAAAAGGGCCGAGACGCAGGGTCTCCGCAAAGATATTCCTTAGTGCAGTATCAGCTAGGGCCCACAGAAGGCTCAGCTGCAGACATTAATATAGCAACAGATTTTCTGAAGGGACAAATACACTACACGGTTACAAAATGCTGTGCCTGTGTCCATGGAGTAAAATCAAGCAAGGAGAGGAACAGCATTTTGGTAATTTTAAAAGAAGGTAATTTGTGCCCTGTAAGGGACTGATCCTGAATTATTTACTTGGAGTCTGATTATGGCTCCTTTTTTGGCATGAATAAGATGTTCTGTGTGTTGGTGCCATGCTGAAGATTTAAATGTCCCACACATTTGATCCAGGCTGGGGCTGTGGCAACTACTGCACAGCTGATGACAACAAAGGCTGGTTTCAAGCTCATTGTCATCACCATGGTGTTACACCAGATGAATGGGTGGCATTGATTCTGATTGGCATATTCATTCACATGCATTCAAAGCTCATGAATTTTACTTAACACGTCCCTTTGCTTATTGGCTGGGATTTAATTGGAGTGATGTATTGCAGCACTGCTAGATGAAGTGGAACAGTTTCTTTTTTTTTTTCTTTCTTTTTTTTTTCCTTGGTATTTTTTTTTAGTTCTCTTTCTTCCAAACCTCCCAACTAGAGACACCACAGCATTATTTTTCACAATCACCAAGGCATTTCCATGTATGGAACCTAATTCTTGCCTTTGTATTGAAGTTTGCATTTAATATTCGGAGATAGAAAAATAAATAGACAAAGGGAGAACTCACACAGATTTAAGTGTTGACTTTTGTTACTGAGTTCGCAAATTATTTATTTAGCATTTTCTTTACATTCCAAGAAAGGAATAGGTCTTTTTTGTGCTTGTTTTTATGAATTTTTTCCAACTTTCCCATATTTTAACATATTTCTCAGCTAGCTGAAATGGAGAATCCTGACCTATCAGCTAGCAGATTGTTGATATCTTTCCAAAGAGTGAATAAATATGAGATTATGTGCATACATCTAACAGATATACTCCTGTGTATATTTGAATACACCATTGCTGTGTATTGATCAGAAACGTTCAGACAGAAAAAAACAGAGAATTTTTAAAGAAGAAAAACGTATGTTTTCATTGCAGAGATATCTACATTGAGTTTTTCCCTATTGCCTTTTCTAACCTGAAAAGCAAAATGTTTCATCTGAAAATCAAATATTTATGTTAACCAAAATCAAAATAAAATACTTGGTTTGGGGTCAGATCTCTCCAGGCCAAGTTATTTTGGTTTGTTGAACAAGCTTAAAGAGTTTCATTTCAAGGTAGTTCAGCATAAACTGTGGAACATATTGGCAGAAGCTAAGTGTATCTTGGGGTCAATATAGAGAGCGCCCTTTGGAAGTAATTAATAGCCTCCATGGTTCATGCTCTGAGCTACCTGTGGAGATCTCAAGGCTTCCTCCATTGTTTCCAGAATTCAGACAGACTCATCTTTTTGGGCAAGAGATGTAAAGACTGTAAATGATGTCTGCCTGAGTCTTCACAGGGTTTGGTATTTCTTCCCTCCCAACATCCTTTCCCCCTTTTCCTCCTGCCAGGAGGAAATCACATGAGCCAGTGCATCATTCTACAATATGTTAAGATGATCTCTCTTCCTACATAGAAATGGTTTTGTGGGAATTGTTGGATGGATTGCAAATCTAGTCAACAGTGGTGATGTGCGAAGAAGTTTACACATTACTGCTGAGAATTGTACAGGTAGTAAATGCTGTGAGTACACAAGAACTCCATGCATGTGCTTAGTATTGTTGCTTGCATATATATTCAGTTAAACCAAAACTCCATGAAAATTTCTTAATTAATGTGGATATAAAGCTCTTAAGTCTGTCAGATAAATCCTAGAGGGGACTTAAACAACATATTGCGATAGAAAAGATGTGGCCCTTCTTTGGCCTCAGCTCAGTTCAGCAAATGTGTCATTTCTCCACACATAGTCAAATTAGTAAAATAATTATGAAAAAATGAAAAAGTCTGTATCAAGCACCTTTATGTATGGTTTGATGCTTCTATATATGATTAGATTTTCTACCTGGTGTGGTTATTCTGTAATTCAATGGTATCCACTGCTTGTTGCCTTCAGGAAACTGCCAGACTGTACTATTCTGAATTCTCTCTCTTCTTCCCAGCTATCTAATCCACTGACGTGCTCAATAACGTACTGTAGCTATTGAAACCCAGCCCATACCATACACAGCCTGAACATCTCTGAGGCACAAGTCAGGAAAGCCACAGATAATCTAAATCAGAAATGTTTTTCCCAGATTTTTGCCATGTTTCTTTTTTACTTTTTCATGGCCATGACATTTCCTGATTCATTGCTTTTCATGTATTGAACCAAACACGGCTGTTTATGAACATCTGCCTTGCTATAAGTGGGTCTTCTGGTTTGTCTGGCTTTTACTGTGAATAGAGTTGTACATGCAGCATTGTCTATTCTCCCTAGAGACGCACAAGCTTTTACAGAAATGCTTGTGCATACCTGGGCTATAGTAAAACGAAAAGAAAAAGATCTCTGACATTTGGTATCTCTGAACCAACAATCCATGATTAATTTGACAGAAGATATGTCTGAAGACTATTGTATTTTCTTTTTCTCCAATTTCAAATAGCATTACATGGGCTGAATTGCATTCTGTGGAGACACCCTGAACTGTGCTCGAGGGATTAGTGAGCTGTAACTGAGGGTGTGAAGCTTCACAGTGAAATTTCCCTGCAAGTTTTTAAGAAAATCAGACCTAGCTATCAATTCTGACCACGGGTATGAACCTTGGCCAAGCTACTGGCATTTATAGGAGCCTTTCTATCCACTTTTAAGTGTTTGATTAACCTTTATGTGGTCCGAAGAAGCCTGCAATGGATGTACGTTTGATACTGGAATATAAGACAAACAGCTTTTCAGAAAAAGCAATAGTAGGATTTGGTCAGTACTAAAATCCTCATTTTCTCAGTTAGTTATTTACATCAAAATAATATACAAACTGAAATAAATCTAGTCCTTTTGAGAAAGCATCTAAAGATTAAAACCTCTAACAGAAAATATAGATACAAGTAGTCTATGTCAGTGACAGTGCATGGAAAGCATATCTCAGTTTCAGCCATGGGGAGTCAAAGCAGATCACTGCACATGCTGAGTTACCAGGTGGAACTCCAGGTATGATGTTCATTCACCAGCAGTTACCTTGCATCAGTTTATTTTCTCACAGCCTTGGTTACAAGACAAAACTCCATTAATGGCCTCACGTTTAGAGCCACAGGCTGCAGGGGTAAAATTCCCCAGTAAATGAGGTGACAGTGAGGTGGGATGTGAGTCTGGGCACGATGTGGATCCAGACCCAGTCTCTGTTGGAGCTGCAGCACACGCAGGTGCCGGGGTGTGGTCTGCTCCTGCGGGGATTAGCAGCATGTTAGGCATTTCCCTGTGGCAGAGGAGACTGCAGCTCAGCCTCAGCTTCCTCTGAGGGAAAAATCACTATCTCAATCCTGTTTTCAGCTCCTTCCACAGGAAAAGCAACAACAAACACAACCACAACTGAGAAAAGACTATCCCACTGGTAGGAGCAAGAAAAGCCTCTGCTTTGATGCACGTGGTAGCACCAATAGGTGCTGCTGGCGCAGTGGTGCTCGGGGTTGTCCCACGGCAGGCTTTTGTGTGGCTGCACATTCCAGCCCTTCAGCAGGGCACTGCTAGCTTAGCAACATCAGTGAGCTGTCAGTATTTGTCTGCCCAAATCCCACCATTAAGTACGCTGCTTAGAGCTGGCCTTTGCAGATAATAATTACTGTCCTACCCTACCTTCTAAGCCTCTCCTACCCTCCTACTGCCTCCTTCGGAGAAGGGATCACTGCAAGCCTATAAAGGAGACTCAGCAGTTTCTATCACCAGCTTTTCTTAGAAAAGTGACTAAAGACTTTTGTTTGGATGCAGTTGTTAGTTATGCTTATTCAAAAATTTTCAGATTTCCTATATGATGTATATTTTTGCAATATTTTAGCCACTGTCAAGTGTTCTCTATTGAAAGTGCATGGAAAGTTACCTGTTCTTTTATGTGTCATCCTTCCCTTACTTCTCTCAGTCCTGCTTCTCTGGTCGTTTAAAACCGCCATATGGATGACATAGAAGTTTCAGCTGGCTGGAATCAGAAGAAATAAGCAATTTAGGCAGCAGCAGATGCTGTAAGAAAATAGAAGATGGAAGGGAACAACTTTCCAGATGTTGCAAGAAATCAAAATATGGCTACTCTATTTTGCCATAGTCAGTAAGCACAGTCTGTCACAGCCAGCTGGACCCCTGAGAGCTGCCCCTCCTCCTAGTTCCAGTCATCAAAATTATGATTTTAAAATATAATGACTCTATGTAATGAATGGTCAGAATTTGAGGAGTATTTCTATGTATGATCCTGGTTTCAATGGAAATTAGTTACACACTCCTTCAAGATCTGGATTATTGGTTACCCCACATGGCTGTGCAGTCATTTTTCCCAGTAAAAGGAAGGGAATGAAATAGAAACAGGAACAAATAGATAAAAGTGAAAGTGGCAAGAACCCTCTGAAGTATCTTAACTTGGCATTGCCAAAGAAAGTTTGGCATGGCTTCAGGACTGTGCTGCCTAGGTTGTAATCTCTGTAAGTCTTTATTTCACCTAAATACTTCTGTCCAAAGCATTGGCACACATGCACTCTTGCACTGTAGATCCCTGCATTGGGCCAGGTGAAATACACTCAGCCACCCACAGAGGTGACAGAGACAGACTGAGAAGTAATTTGGACAATGATATAGTAGGTGAAGAAAGAGAATTCTGTAGTAAGTACCAAATAGATTTTCCAATTAAACATGGATTAGGAAAAAGCAGAAAATCATTGAGATGCATTAAAAATGTTTTAATGATAGCTGTCTGCAGGTAAAGGAATGCAAGGGCCCAGTGCAGTTGCCGTTAAATTAGTGCACAGTACCTTTTGAGAAAATAGAAATAAAACGTATTAATTCTTTTAATAAGAGAGGAATGTTTCTCTTTGGAACACAGTAACCTTTAATACATATACCCTATTCACAATAGAGAAATGTGCATACTGTAAATAGTGTAGGTTTAATGTGATGCTCAAAAGGATGTGTCTGTTGCTGAATATGCTTTTATACATATATACAAAATATATATACATTTATGTGTTTCTTAGATTCATATGTGTTTCCAGCTAGAGATACACAGGTATATATATTTCTAAGGCATAAAAGCAGTGCATAAATCTCAATGTACATTACTATCAAGCACAGACATATTGGTGTAAGAACAAATGGATTTACACTTCTACATAATAAAACACGTGTGTGGGGATACATCCATAGCTTCACATATATATATATATATATGTATGTATATATATATAGACACAGCCTGTCTCTGTATGAAATGAAAGGCAGTCATGGGCATCATGTTAAAGCTTTGCCAGTATATATTTTGTGTTATGGATCTGTCACCTTCCTAGTTTACAGAAGACTGAGCACTGAGAGGGATTTGAGTGTAAGCCTGCAGTACCAGCTTCAGCTTGACTCCAGCCTAGCTTTGTCTGTGAAGGCTGCTGGTAACAGTTAAGAGTTTGCTGGTGTGATAGGTGAGCTTCATCTGTCATGGCTAATGTCCTGAGACAGTTGTGCCTCCTTTTGTTTCCGTATTCCCTTGAGGACACGTTCTAGAGGCATAGCTGTGTTTACCCTGCCTTTTTTTTTTTTTTTTTTTTTTTTTTTTAACAAAGTCAGTAATCACATTTACCTTCCTTCCTTCCCCAGCACTGTTTGCCAGCTTTGGTGTGGTGAGATGACTAAGTCAATACATATTAAAGAATACATAACAATGTTGTAATGAGAATTAGCGGTGCTCGGAAAAGGCAGAGACATTGGCTGCTATGTTTTGCACTGTTTAGTCTGGGGGTAATGAAGAGCTCACAGATGACCTGATTTCATTAAAGTAGGTCAGATTTGACTGAAATATAGCTATGGCTCTCTCCCATCATTGCAGTGTCTTTCTCTCCCCCCATCACTGCCTCAGCCACTCTGTCACCTCAGCATTTGAAATCTTTCAGGGAATTACCATAGAGTTTTGTTAGCATCTTAGCCAAATATATACTACGGAACTTAATTTCCACTACTCTCTGTGCTTTCTGCTAGAAGATGTGTGGTGGAAAGGGTGACCACACTTCTGTCTTTACTGCAGGAGAGGTGATGATGTGAGAGGGTGGCACACTTGATAAGATGTCATTTATATACCATAGATATTTCTCAGTGAAATCCAATCTGGACAGGATACCTGCCAGTTTTACTGAGGCAGCTGAGTCAGATTAACCCTACATTCATGCACAGCTTTCATCTGATTTTCTATTTATTTGGACTGTTTCATACCCCAAGTTTAACACTGGAGTAGGTAATTCAGATTTGGCAATGTCCTAGTAAAAAAACATCTTTAAAAAGGTTCTGAGAATGTCTTTACTAGCATTTGTGTTCACAAATGAGAATATAATACCAGATATAAGAGTTATTGACAACTTCTGATGGGGTGGATGTGAGATGCTGGAAGCAGATACAGAATTAGGTATTGTCATCCCACAGGATGTCTGCTAAGAGAGTTTCCTTCTAACATCAGTGGGAGTAAGGTGGGATCTATAGACCAGACCTAAACAAAGGCATTAGGGAAGCTATTCAGACAGTGCTCAGCTTGAAAAAAAATCAGGCCCTGTTGAGCGGAAAAAAATGATACAGTAAGATGTATAGAGCCTTTTACTGAAAGATTTTGAAAACACTGGGTTGACAAACGTGCTGTTTGCTGTTCAGCTTCTAAAATCACACTGATCTTCTATCACAAAATATTGTGTTACTTTTATTACGGCCTTTCTATAGTTATATGATTCCCAGAGAGACACAATATCCATGTTTAAATACTTGTCCCGGTATAAGACTATCAGTTTTTTCATGTCAAAGTGTCTCTGCAAAGGTGTCAGCCAGAGTATATTGCCTTCCTTTTGCAGCCATATTACATTTAAACAGCGGCCTATGAAACGGCTGAAATTTGGGAACTCCACTTCCCAACTCCATCCTCCTCCTCACTTCTCTATCTTGCTGTTAATTGTTGTGATTGTGCCTCCCCTGACTTCTAAAACAGGCATTTTGTTCTCATATTTGCTTCAGGTCATTACAGTAAAATCTTTTCATTCCTGGAATCTTTTTTCCCCCCATTAGTCCTGAGACAAATAAAGTGATTCTGATTTTCAGAGGCAACTGGGGTGGTCAAGCAGTTCCCAGAGAAGTCAGTAATCAGATTACTTGCATAACTAATCTGAGGACCGTGGGCTTTTGAAAATCCCAAATCTTCTGGCTCCATTTTGGCTTTTAAATTTTTTTTTAAATTTGCTTTCCCTTTACAAAGGGTATAGTAGCTTTATAGAGTTTGCACCGTTATAAGTGGAACCAACATGTATTCTAACATAGAAATATCATGTCTTGTTTAACTTAGAAAAAGAGGACCTTCTGCATCCTCAAGCACTGTCTTTTGCAAGCAACTGCACAGCATTATTTTGTTCATAAATATCTATACGTATCTATATCTATATCTATGTCTATATATATATATATCTATATCTAATCTATACCTGTCTATATCTATCGATCGATCTATCTATCTGTCTATCTATCTATCTATCCACCAAGTTCTGTTGCCAAACTGTTTCCATTTTCTGCCCTGATTCAGTACTCTCTTTCAACAGAGGTATGTTTGAACTGAAATACTTCCCAGAAACTAGTTGGATAAAAGCTATGTTTAAAATAGTCTGTTCGATTTGATTTAAAATAAAAAAAAAGCACCATGATTTCACTAAAAGAACAAGAAAAGCTGTGTTTTCTTGAGAGGTTTTATCGAGTGAAGCATACATGTTCTTGTGGTCTTTCTATGGCTTGGAAGTCTTTGTTGTAATGCTTCATCTGCTCTTCTTACAGGTCTGCCAGTCTGTCTGTGCTGTAGGGGTGTGCCGTAATCAGCATTTTGTCAGGGAGAGGGTAACACAGGAAACGCTGGAATACATTGCCTGTGAGCTGCTGGTACAAAGAACAAGGCAAAAGAAAATCATCCTCGTGCCATCTAGAACAACCCCTTCTGAGCAATGCCATAAGGCTTGCCCAGTTAGGGATGTTCAGTGATGGTAGTGGGAATTTTGGCCATTCTGTACCTCGTTAATCCACATTTTGCAGGTTGTACTACCTGGGTAACAACTTGGGTTACTCTAGGGTGAATTGTAATGTTGTTATTGACTATAGTTGTGTTGACAGCTATTATTAGTTGTTTCTTTTCTAACTGAAAGATGCAAAAGATGTGTGCTCACTGATTTTTCTCAATGCAGATTAACTGGAAGGATCTTCATTTTCAGCTTCAGATTCATCTTTTATAAGCTTCAACAAAGGCATAATACTTTAGTTTTCCACTGCCCTCAATTCAAAGGAGGGAGATCAAAAACCCTGTCTTGAAAAGATTATGCAACTCAATAGGACCTGATCTTGTTGTATTATTGCATCCATTACAGCAGCACAGTTCAGGCAGGTGTTAGTTTCAATTAACCTGGGATTCAGGTATTCACAACATCTTGTCTGCCAATTACTCACATAATTACATGGCCCAGGACTGTAGAATAGAATCAGCCATCATGCTAGGCATGTGTGATTACTGAAGAAAAGAGGAATTCAGAGGATGTATGAGTAAAGCACAGCTTCAATGATCATGGACAAAAGTGGTCTTTAGTGAAGAAAGCTTATTTACTAGGCTCTTGCTGATCTCTTGAATGCAGGAACTGTGCCAACAGTGTTTGTGTGACACGCAGATGCCTCACAGCTGTCTGTTGTTTTTTGTATTCTTATTCAGTCAGTAGGTAAAGTGAGAACTTATTTAGCATTTTTCAAGGAAGAAACTGAAAGGCATTCTAGGGAGCTAATGGCACAGCCATGTATGGCAAGAAATCAAAATATGAGAGTCAAGCAAACGTTAAATCCAACTTTCTCAGACCAGGATGTCAGCTGAAAAAGACAACTGCTGACATTTTGACCTGAAATATCCACTGACTTGGTCAATATGAATACCTTTTTTGTATGGCTCTGTCACTGTACTGTCAAAAATCAATCCACCATGGGCCTCCACATAAAGATCTTGTAAGGTCAAAGGCCAAAGGTCTTTCTGAATCTTAAATGCCATGTATCTTTGTACTATTTTAAGCTATAATGCCAAAGAAAATATGAAATTATGGATGAATCCTGTGAAAAGTAACAAGTAACTTAATCGTCTAAAATTATATACACTTAATTATATATGCTTAATGTCATTGAAGTTTAATGATAGCATCCTGAAGGAATCAATAGAAAGTCAAGCTGTTTCTTTCCTCTCACCACATAGATCCAGACTATGGCAGCCTAAAATTCTTTGTAGCAAAATAAGAATTTATTTCAGTGGAACAAATTGTGAGGAAGGACACTGCTCAGCCTGGATGGCAAAATATGGGCCTTTATTTCATCAGGAAACTGACATGAGTATGATGAAGAGCTAATATCATTTGACAGTGGTACAAGTCTACTTCTTATTCTATGGGAGAACCTAGGCTATTATAGCCCCCTTTTGTCATGGGAAATCTTTGATATGTGTGAATTTTTTTAAATATAGGAACCTCATTAAATATAATGCCTATTCTTAAATTTCTTCAACATCTTCTTACTAAGTGCAAATATTTAAATAGGGAAATTCCCAGAGGACATACATATTCAAATATTTGAATTTTTATAGAAACCCTTTGCTCCTAGTAGAATGCATAGTATGTGACTAACTACTTTGCTATGGCTAAGACATAATTTTATGCCTTTCTATATATCTATTTGTGTGTATATTCATTTACATGGGTAATTAAAAAAAAATCATATGTTTTGTAAATGCTAAATTGAGGGAATTCTGTGGTTTTCTAGTAAGGGAGTTAATATGGCTTCTACTGAAATTCTACACTTTATTATACCAAGATGAAGCACTTTGAATGTATACAAGTGCTCTGGGAACTATAGTAACAAAAGCTCAGGGACATTTGTCCCAAAATGCAGCCTTTTCTCAACGTCATATCCATACATCTTATATCAATCACAGAAATAATCTGTTTGACAGCTATGTGTTTGGGGCATAGTGATACATGAAAGTTCCAGATTAATACATGAGCTCAGAGTTATTTGCTGTCATGAAAATAACAGTTTTAATGCACTTTGAGTGTTGTCTGTATTCAGAGATCAGGTTTAAGAAAAGCAATCAGTTCCCAAACCTATCTCTACTGCTACATACTGTTTTAAATTACATGATCGTTTTCCAGATGACATGTAGTTTTTTCGTCATAGGACCAAGGCAGGAATTGGTGGCTGGAACGCAGCCAGGATTATTCCTGTGCTGGGAAATATATTGCTATTGGGAGACTTACCCACCTCCTACCCAGTGGCACTGGTGAAAAGTAGCAGGCTCATGAAGGTTTCTTCTTGCCTTTTATTTATTGCTGTCCTTAATATTTATAATATTGCTGTCCATTGAAGGACATTTCATGCTTCTCAGAGCTTCTGTAGAGATTTTGCAGTGTGGCTAAGGTATCCCTTTTTTGTGGGGGAGGAGGTGTCAGACAAAGGAGAAGAAGAAACGAAATGACAGCAATGAGTCATTTGACTCACATAACACACATGGGTGAGCTGCATCTTGTTTCTGCATTCCCATGAACATAGTCCGGGATATATAGGCAGGAATATTGCCTGTAAGACATTGCAATTACACTGCTGAATTCATCAGGTTTGCAAAAACTCAGCTGTGACAGTGTCCAGTCTGGTTTGACCTATGTGTTACAGGGACGATGTAACCCAGCTGGACAGAATCCAAAGAAAATGATAAAATGATCAGAGATTGATCCAGGAAATGTCACACTTGGAGAAGGACAGAAAGAATCATAAACTGAGAAAAGACTGGAGAGACATATATACCTGGTATGTGACAGGACCTTGCAGAGAGCAAAGGAATATAACAAATAGAAAGCATGGGGATAGTTTAGGCTAACCATTAAAACAATCCTTCTCTTGGAAGTTCTCACAAAGCACTGGAATGAATTGCATGTCGAGGTTCTGGAGTCCCTGTTAGAATAGGCCTATATAAGGAGGTTAGACAAACAGCTCCCAGAAATGCATTAGACATGATCCTCTGGTGTAGGGAGACAGATCAGGCAGTCTCTGGAGGGGTTTTTCAGCTCTATTCTCTCTGATTTCATCTCTAGGCAGGTATAAATGTGCCATAGTGTAGCAGATTGTTATATCTGATAGCTTTTATAAGTGGCCCAGCCTTCAGGGTAAGCTTTGGGTGACCAGTTCACAGCTGTCAGCACTGCAAAAGCCATAACCATAACTGGCTCTAATTAGCAGCCTACGTGGCAATTTTAGCAGTTAGGACAACAACTTGACTATAAAGGATGAATGATCCTTCTGCCCCAGTGGGTGTTTCTTCAAGCTCAGTGAAACTGGTAAGTTGGAGTGAGGGAGCTGACAGTGCTTCTATCCATGATGTATCTGTTTTTTCCCTGTGCTATACTGCAGAGGACGTGGGTCTCTGGGACTGTGCATTCAGCATCTTTCACAAGCACGGCTTTCATACACAGAATAACCTACTTGTGCTTGGTGCTCTGTACTGAAAATCATAGGGGTTTCCGTGCAGAGGATGAAGGGAGAGAGGGGAGAGATTTATGATAAGCAGGTAGTTGGCTGCTCTTTGCCAAAGGCATGTAAATAGAGCAAAATTCTGACATCAGCACGTTTTCAAACTTAGGCACTATTGTGAGCTCTCCTTTTAGATGTATGTTTTTAGACAGGGCAGAAGGATGACCCAAGAATTCCTCTCAGCCTCATGCATAAATATTTGCATCATAGGTTTCAAGAGCAGAGAAAAAGCAGTGTTACTTTGCCTCCTCTTCTACCAAGTGTGTGTCTGTTTCTCTCGGGTTTCTACTACCCCAATGGCAAAAAATACACTTTTCAGCTGCAATGAGTGCTTCCAATTCGTAATCCAGGCCAGTCTGTGTCTTTGCAAACTGCCAAAATTGTGAAGGATGCTGGTCTTCACCAGATGCTCATATGTGGGGTCAGAAAAAGGCTGATCTTTTGAATTCTGTCTGCACTAAAGCCAGAAGGCATATGTGCTGTACCTGCCTGAGGGTCGCTTGAGATTGCAAGGCTGATATATTTCTGTCTGTCTTTTCAACCAACTTCTTTGTTTCTGCCACACTGGAACTGCATAAATTCACATTGCTTTCTTTGTTATTATTATTTCTGTTTCACTTAAAATACACAGGAAGCCTTGTATGAAAGTGAGACATTCTGGAGCTTTGACTCTGATACCTCCCGATGAGAAGAGCCCAAACAAATTCATGACAGAGCATTGAGGAGAGCTGTTGAGAGGACACCAGTTAGAGGACACATCAGACTAACCCAGTCGGGTGGCATGTTGATGCAAATGGTGACTGCTTAAAGGCAAACCAAAGAGAACCCACAAGACTCTGTAAATGTGGAAAGGGAAACAGTGCAATAGTGTGATTTATCTAAAATCACAGTGCATGTAATTTGATGAAATTAGGGGGAAAAATGAATGCTCCCCTAATTTCCACACGCATATCCATCTCTTAAAAATCAGTAGGGTAACTAAAGTGGCATGTAAGCCCTGTGGCAACTGTCAGATAAATTACACAACAGTGAAGAAATCTCCTGAAAGTAATGCAATATCCAGCTAACTGCTTTTCCTCTTTCAGAAAAAGACCTTGAGCTGCTGCATTTGATTCCACTTCAGAAATGTTACAAAATTTCTCACTGAGAGGCAGATCTGTGTTTTTGTGCATGAATAAGCCTTTTATTTTCTAGACAGGGCGCAAATGGAGGCATAGTGAAAATTATTAAAGGGCACTAACAAGGGAATACCAGTCTTTAGGGTAATTTTTGGGTAACTATTTCTATTTATTTTTTCATTAAACAAAGTCTGCAGTTGCACAGATTGTTGTTATGAAGTCCCTAAAGCCCTATAAAGCATGGTAATGTGAGTAAGTTTTCAGAATTTAGTAAGTCTAGTTCTGGGATTTTACTATTACCTAATGTTTCCATTCTATGGTATTATGAAAGCACTATAAATGGCACCTTTCATGAACCAGCTCTTCTGAGCCCAGCAGGCTGCTTCTGCAGTGAGCTGGTGGATCTTTCTTAAAACATGCACAGACACACAGAAACACAGTCACAGACATGGACACACAGTCACGGACACACAGTCACTGACGCACAGACACAGACACGGACGCACAGACACAGGCACGGACACACAGACACAGTCACACTCACATAGTCACAAACATGGACACAGTCACAGGCACACAGACACAGACAGACAGTCACAGACAGACAGTCACAGACAGACACAGACACAGACACAGTCACGGACACAGACACACAGACACAGTCACACAGACATGGACACACACAGTCACAGACAGACACANGGACACAGACGCACACAGAGACAGACTCACAGTCACACACAGACTCACAGACACAGTCACACACACACAGAGACAGACTCACAGACAGACAGACAGACACACAGTCACACACACACAGACGTGCACAGACATGCACAGACACACACACACAGACTCAGACAGACACACACACAGACACACAGACACAGACTCACAGACAGACAGACAGACACACAGACACAGTCACACAGACACGGACACACACAGTCACAGACAGACACACAGACAGTCACACAGTCACACACACAGAGACATAGATGCAGACAGTCATGCACACAAGAGTCAGAAACACATACACACAGACAAACACACACGGACACAGACTCACAGGCACACAGGCACACAGACTCACAGACACAGACTCACAGACTCACAGACACACACACACACACACAAACACAGAGACACACAGTCACACAGACAGACTCACAGACTCACAGGCACACACACAGAGACAGACTCACAGACAGACACACAGACACACAGACAC
>VZRS01014168.1:539152-570623 GCA_013398055.1 Ifrita kowaldi
CACAGACACACACACACACACACACAGACTCACACACAGACGCACACAGAGACACAGACTCACAGACAGACAGACAGACACACAGTCACACACACACAGACATGCACAGACATGCACAGACACACACACACAGACACAGACAGTCACACAGACAGACACACAGACAGACACACACACAGACATGCACAGACACGCACAGACACACACACACACACAGACACACAGAGACACACAGACACAGACAGTCCCACAGACAGACTCACAGACTCACAGGCGCACACACAGAGACTCACAGACACACAGACACACAGAGACACAGACACACAGACACACACAGAGATACACAGACACGCACAGAGACGCACACACAGACACACAGACACACACACACACACACGCACGCACGCATGCACAGACTCACAGACTCACAGACACACAGACGCACAGAGACGCACACACAGACTCACAGACACCCACACACACACGCACGCACAGACACACAGACTCACAGACTCAGACACACAGACACACAGACACACGCACGCGGTGACCGCTCCATTATGAACGCTTTCATAAGAAAGCAGAATTGTCCCACTCATAGCCATTATATCTGATGACATTCTTTATACTGGGCATTGTTTGCAGAAAGAAGCTATTGTCTAAGATTGCATATCTGCTGACCAAAGCACATGGAATAAGCACGGCTTTGGACACACTGAGCCTGGCCCCAGGGAAGAGCTTAGCGGTGAGTTTGTTTGAATGTCCTGATTCAGTGGTGAGCTCCAAAGAGGAAATGCCCACCATTATGTAAGGATTGCCGTTTATCTAAAGTTTGGAAAAACATCGTTTGTTCATTTTTACCATAACAGAGACGAGTCTTATTTAAATCAAGACAGTGTTAATGAAAAATTGCCTGAACAGAAAAATAGAGACAATAATATTTCTGCATTAGTAATCCTCTAACTCACCTACAATATCTTTCTAGTAAGCAATCAGCAGATAGTTTCAAATACAAAACTTTTCAAGTGAGTATAAAGACAGCTTCAAAAGAGACAGGAAACATCTTTACATTCCTGTATGTTATCTGTACCTGGACAGTTTTGCTTCTGCAATGATTAGGAAAAATCACATGACACTCAAATGAAAATGCCAGAAATCATTTAAAAGTAACTTCAGAAAGTCACTGGAGCGTTTTCTGTTTTTCTTATTTTACTGAACTTTTACTTACAGTCAATGGGCATTATTCAGCTTCCAGTGACTCAAAAAAAAATAGAAAAAAGTACATTCAGAGTAGTGTAAAATGATTTATTAAATAATGAATTATTTAAGAGTGATTATTCCTTTTTCTGTTTCTGAATTATTTCTGAAGTAATTCTAGATTCTAGAACAGCATAGTATTTAAAAATATTCATACATTGTTTATTTTGTGTTTGTTTTCAGATTTAGTCTTTATAGTGAACTTAGGTCCATAGAGCCATACATTATGAAGTCACAGGGATCTTTGCAATCACCTAGGCTGAAATATATATTTTCTGTTTGAAACTGAGTAGGAAATGTTTTGAAAAACGTTTGGTCTTGACTGAAAGCATTTGTTAATTGTTTCATTGGCTCACTGTTAAAAAATTTGTTCTTAATTTCTAGCATTAGATTTTTTTAGCTTCAGCTTTCGGCCACTGTATTTTATATCTGAGACCTAAGAAATCACAATCAAAGTTTTGCTTTGTGCCCCTATAAACTTCCCCTTCCCTCTCAGACAGAGTTTCTGGAATCTTTTGGTGCAAGGAAAGTTCTTTTAGTGGTTCTTCTCTGAATCTCTTTGGTCCTTCGAAAACCTTTGAAACAATGACACAAGAACAAAATGCTACAGGAGCAGTTGCATGAAGGTCAAATGCTGAGATAACATGAACTTTGAACACCTATTCAAGATGAATTCTACATGGAAAGATTGTATTATCCCTCCTAAAAATACTGACACAGGGGAGCTTTGATCAACATTACCATTCACACTTGGTCAAGTTAAAATAAAATTTGCATGCAGTCCTCCGAGCTGAGTACAGCGGGCCTGAGCTCCTCAGGACTGATTGCTATCACAATGATCACTGACAAAGTTTAACTCAATAGAGTTTTGTAATACAGATTTTATTAATCTTTATTACAATTTTTAATAAATCATTTGGTAAAATACAGTCAAGAACAATCCTATACAAATGGTCTGACCTTACAAAAATATTTTGAGGGATGCCTGTTTTCTGTTTCTAATCCATGGGTGTATGTCCTGTTAAATTTTAATGTACCACACTAATTTAGCATAATCTAATTAAATGTAAGGTAATTTAAACTTGAAATTCTAAAAGGGAAAACAGAGTTAATATCATTTTCTTCATCAATAGGCCCATAATCCCACAAAAATATAATCCTACTTTCACAGAGATTGTTTTCTGTAGTTTTCTAGATTGACATCAGTTACATTTCCTTCATTTAGCTTTTTGCCTAGTCCTGTATCAGGTGGGACTCAATGTCTGTTTTCCTGAGCTCAGTGTCAACCTGACAGCTTACCATGACAACAGTCTCGCTGTCCTTGTCAAAAATTTACACAGCATTTTATTTCCTTAAGTTCTGGAACTTCTACAGAAAAGCATCAAAAAAGGTCTGAGGTAGCCTTATTACTGAAATGTGGTTTGGAGATGATTAAAATTCATACTGGTTTTGTAAAAATTTCTTAAATTTCTGTGGAAGTGTTTTATTATCACCTATGAGAGATCTCCTTATATAGATTCTAACCAAATAAGATTAGTATTCGTTAAGAATGTTCAAGTATATTGATCTGTTTAAATTGCTGGTACTACCTTTACCTATGAAGAACAAAAATCAGTTAGTCTTCTATTTTTTTTCTCATTTTATATCCCTAAAATATGCACTCCTTACAAATATATACTGTATTATTCATCCTTTATCCTGATGAACCTTTATTTCTCTGGGTTCATGTTTTGCCTACAAGAACTTGAGTAAAACAGGAAAGGGTACAAAAAGAACAGCAAAAGTGATCGCTGATATGGAACGTCTGGAAATGAGAAATGACTCAGTTGACTGGCACTCAGCCTTGTGAACAGACGAATGAGAGGGCACGTGATGCAGGTCTACAAAATCCTGTAGGAGCTGGAGAAGGTTAAAAAGGAACAATCATTCTGTATCTCTTTGGCCATAAAACCCAGGCAGTATCAAATAAAACTAATAACTGGTGACTGAAAACAGGGAGAGGATCCTACATGCAGTGTATAATTAAGCTGGGAAACTTTGTACCGTTGGATGTTTGCAATGCTCGAAGTTTACACGGATTTTAAAAAGTAATAAATTCACACGGAAACAAATCCTTTCAGGGCTGTTAAATGCAAAGACATTCTCACCAGCTCAGGAAGTCTTTGAGCCACTGAAAACTGGATGTGTATTCTAGGGATGCATTGCCAGAGGCATGCCCTGTCCTCCTAGTCTTTCCTAAGAGCATCTGCTGCTCATTGTTGTATTATATTAGCCACCAGCCTTGTCTTGACCTAGGATGGCACAGCTCTTCCTATCCCCACAGCGGAACATTTGCACCAGAGTTAACACTCGTGTGCAGCTGCTCAGCTGTTGTCATATGCTGCTGCTTATGCTCCTTGAGTAGCTGAATATCTTTTTGTAAACAAAACAAAAACAACACAAAGGCGAATAAGTGCATGACAAGCAAAAACCAGCTAATCCACATGCACAAATACCTTTGCGGGCATGCGAACACGGGTATTGTTCGGAACAGCTATCTCTGCAAAGATAGTGTGACCAAAAAGCTTAACTGCAAAAAAAGTAAGTGTGATCAAAGATGAGCTAAACAGCTGCCATAAGCTGAAGAAAGCCTCACAAACACTGCTTTTGTGCTCTCCTACTGGCTCCAGGCCATAATAACTGCAACTGAAGTTGATGTGATTAATTCAGAACTACACCACTGTAGCATTAAGTTTTAATCCAGTACAAAAAACAGATGGGATGTTTCCTAGCTCCTGATTTACTGAGTGTTTTTAATGCTCTTTTGTTGTATCACCACTGAAGTATGAGTGTGAGTGTTTGGAGCAGCACAGGCAGGTATTGAGACGCCCTCAATTACAGAGCAAGGTGTCAGCCCTGAGCAGTGAGTTCGTTTGGAATGAGTGATGTGGGGCTGCACTCTGACAGATGGGTTACCAAGTTATGCTGCATGCAGGGATACAGCGATTTTAGTCTGCTGCCAGACTCCCCAGCTCTGCAGCCTGGTTGAGGCATATTTCATGAGGTTAGATGCCTTGGGGACGATGAAGGTCATGCGAGGAAGCCTATTTCTCTCTATTGACTGCAGAGGAAGCCTCCGGTGATTAGGTTAGATATAGATATCAAATTTCTAGATGGCAGTTTATCTCATTTTAATTCCCTGGAGGACTGTTCTTCTCGTCTTAAAATATGTACCTAAGAAAGGTCAGATGAATTGTCATGTGAAATGGCTATTTCTCTCTACTGACCACCGAGGCAGTTTAAGGTCGATAGCTTAGACTGATACATCCAACTTTTATATGGTTAAAGCTGGAAATGAAGAATTTCGCCCTTTTGTTTCATGTTGAATGGATTAAATGCCATGACAGATACTCTCTTACTCAGTAATAAATGTAGTGTTGCATGTTTCACAAGTTGGCAAGACCGGCAAAGTCTTCATTTTAAATTAGATTTCACTCAAGATAATGTCAGTGAGCAATTAAACTACTTTCAGGAAATTCTATATTGCCCTAGGATCTTTATGACTTGACATGAGAGCAAAAGCAACCAAAGCTGTGACAAAAGAAACTATAAATACCAGATGTGTCTCTGTGTGTGTCACAGTGAGTCACTTCCAAAGGCAGAGCAGAATCCTAAGATGCCTGCAGTGTGTATAAAATGAGATTTCCCATGAATTTATGAGTTACGATGATGCATAACCCAACATGAGGCTGTTTTCTTACTATAAGAGTTAGTCAACACTCTTTGAGGTGAAATGATGTTCTGTCAAAATAAAAATGTTTCCAGTGATTATGTCAATATATACTTCTAATGGAATTGCTTCAAACTGCTGTCCTATTAATTTATAGATTAGCATAAATGACTTTACAGGCATTTTATTTTAGATCAAAGTTAATGATGATAAATTTTGTGTTTGGTTTATGGAAGACTACATAATAGCTTAAAATAATATGTAATGCATTTTATTTTTGCATTTTGTTTTGCACTTCTAAAATGTAATATTTTAAATTTTAAAATGTATTGTTAAAAAACCAATATTTTAATAATTTCAAAATATTTTATTTACACATTATCAAAAAGGAAATGTTTAATAAAGTCCCTCTACCATTTATGAACCAAAAAATTTTAGTAATTTTGGCTTCTGCAAAATATTTTGAGATATTAATCTTCATTCTCTATCACATGCCAGAGTTCAGCAGGAAGCTTACGTTCCCTGCAGGTCTGGGGTTTTTGGCTATTTAGAGTCTCACTGACAAACTGAATTGTCAATGGAATGTATTCATTCATTTATATCAACAGTATTGTCCCTGTCTGCTTTGTTTTCCTCTGGGTCCTTATTTTTTCATCAGCAGCTTGGAAGTGAATCAGTGTCTGCTTATTTTCAAAAGGAACTGTGAAGGGAAGGGCTGTTAATTGTCTCATAAAAATATTTGTCAGGAAAACATGTTTGTTTTAAAAGGCACTTTTATCCACGAATGATCTCATGCCTTAAAATTTTCATCTTTGAGGCACATTTAAATTCTCACAATGTCCAGAATGTTATTATGCAGCCAGGCAAGCTATAAAATTTAAAAAAAAGATGGATTCACGGTTTGTCCATGCTGTCTCTTCCACTTTTGCCCATGTTTCTCATTTCCTGGATGTCAAGTAGTAATAAAAAAAAAATCAATAGTAGTTGAGAGCCATCTCAACTTTCAACTGAAATATTTACTTCAAGTGTTAGGAAGTCTGTGAAAACAGAAAACTAACATAATGCCCACTGAAATCAGCAGATAAGTACCTGAAAGCTGCTGATGCATTCTGATAGTTTCTGATAATCTCTGCTTCCATGAATAAAGAAAATCATAGAATCATGGGTTTAAAGGGAACTTTAAAAGTCACCTAGTCAAAAAAAATTGTTTAAAATTCTAAAATATTTGTTTGAATTCTTGGGATTTGTCATAGAGATCAGGGATACAAACATAATGAGTAGAAATGCATAATGAAAAGAAACCAAAATCAACTTATGCCCAGAAAATGGGTCTGTTTGCTTTCTCATTGGTACTTGTGTATCTCAGAGATGAGTCTTTTGGAATAGATGAACTTGTAGCACAATAAAGTTTGTATGAGTTATAAAAACACAGTTGACCCTCTGCTGTATGAAGAAAATGTTAATTGACACAGTCTGATACAACACTGGACATCAATGGACCGGAAGAAATTTTCACAGAACTAGATAGCAAAAGGTTTTAAAAGCGACCTCTGTTAATCCTTTCCCCTCTGTTACCAAACTTGTCTAAAAACATCCTCCTCTGTGTACAGTACTTTGAGTTTGGACATCATCTTTCAATAAAATAGAGGAATAAGGGAATTTTTAAAGGTATCACTATATCTTTTCAGTACAGAAACTTCTCAGCAAGGTGTGGTTGCTTGTAAGGTATTTCTAGATGTGGAACCCTGTTTGCATTTATTTGTGAATATAGGTCAAAAAGGTCATGGAAAATGAGACCCACTATAACAGTCATGGAACTGTGGGTGATAGCATCTCCATTTGTTATATATTTGAATAAAAATAATGTTTCTTTGGGTAGAGTCCTTCCAGTTTGATGATGCTTGCATTATCCATAAAATCTCACTGGATCATATACTTGGAGAGACGTCTTTGAGGTCCCCTCCTTGGGTTGGAAGGGATTTTAAAGATAATCTCATTCAACCCCCCTGCCATGAGCAGGGACACATTCCACTAGACCAGGCTGCTCAATGCCCCATCCCCCCTGGCCTTGAACACTTCCAGGGATGGAGCATCCACAGTTTCTCTGGGCAGCCTGTTCCAGTGCCTCACCACCCCCAGAGTAAAGAATTTCTTCCTAATATCTAATCTAAACCTACTTTCTTTTAGTTTAAAGCCATTAGCTGAGTCTTTTTTCTGTTCTTTTATAAAGCTGGGAAACACATTGCTGCTGCTGTGATGAATAAAACTAAGTTTCATTTGTATGACTTGAGAGATAAATAAAACTATACTTGGATTGTTTCCTCTTTTGCTTAATTTGCAGTTTTATTTTTTAAACCATCACAAATTCTAAACAGAAGGTGACGCCAGGGTGGTCCTGGAAATGTTCGAGAAATGCAAAACAATGTATTACAAATGAATAAAGTCTAATTTTGGTGTCTATCTCAAAGTGGGTTTTTTAATTAAAAAAAAAAAAATCGCAAAAATCCTTTGTGGATGGGAAAAAATTACTTGTCAAGGAATTAACATAAACTTGTGTTCAGCTCATACAGGTAGCCTGGCTCTAAGCTGACATTTACCATTGATAACAGTGTAGTCATAACATCATTTAGAGTGCTCCATGCTCACAGCACAGCTCAGAGCACCATTGGGATCCTTGACACCCATGCCGGTCTACAGACAAGCACCTGAGCCCCAGGCAAAGTGATCTCTGTGCTGCTGAGTTACACAGATAGCTGACCTCCCTACTTTAAAGCTTTGACTAATACCATTAACCAACCTTGTGGGTCTCACCCTTTTTCATATATCAGTGAGAAGGCTCTGCATAAATTTATTCTTCAGGGAAAACAGTGGTACTAAAGAAATTCTGGTTGGGACCTAAACATAGGATAGCTAAATTGAATATTTGAGTGATGAACTTTGGAAAAAATCTACTTGAAGGTGTTCTCAGATCAATACTGGATGCTCCTCTGGCTTTTATATTTTAGTCCAGAACACCATACCTGGGCTCAGTAGGATAGTGATTTAATTTAGGTACCTAGAGATGAGTTTAGGTACCTTAAGTGTACAAAATGTAAGATGAGGTCATCCACCAGGTATAGCAGTGGTCCAAATCTGATGTTACAATCCTCTGAAAAGAAAAGCCTTTCAGATTTATTCTTTGCAGTTTATTTCATTAAATAGTGTTATGTTATCTGTAGTGGTTGCAGTGGGGTACTATGGCACAGAATTTATTTGTGTGAGTGGTCCAGCACGGTTTGGCAAGGAAATGGAGGTTTTTCCTACTGGTAATTTCAAATTGTTCAGAATTGAACCCTGGTTTCACTTCTGATCCCTAAAAAGAAACTAAATTATTTAGGGTAAAGATAGCTAAAATTTAAAAGCTTTTGACCAAAAATATGGTAGGAATTCAGTGGAATAGCTCTACAGAGTATAACATCATGTGTTTGTGCCAACTGAAATATTGGAGAAAATATTCAGAGATGCTGATGCATGACCATTACTGTGTCTAACCAAAAATTCATCTATGGGATGAAAGAAACAATATCTTAGAATGGATGCAAGCCAGTGCTGCTTTATGTGTTTTAAACTGATATAAATCTACATGTGAAATCTGCATCATTTAATCGAACAAATTGACTTTAATAATGGCCATTTTTAAAATAGAAAAAGTCCTTAAATAGCAATTTTAACTGAGGGTAAAAGTTGGAATTAGGTTGCCTCTTGACCAAATGTCAATAGTCATCACAGTAGTCACAGCATTTAGAGCCACAGTAGTCACCAGTGTTTACTTAAATAAAAGTATCTTTCATAATATAAAAGTATTTTTCATAATATTTCCTCCCAGTTTCCTCATAATACCATGAAGACAAACTGAGTAAATTTTGAGAA
The DNA here is from genome assembly GCA_013398055.1 of Ifrita kowaldi. Lineage (NCBI taxonomy): Eukaryota > Metazoa > Chordata > Aves > Passeriformes > Cinclosomatidae > Ifrita > Ifrita kowaldi. Next base: position 548,028 of record VZRS01014168.1, read on the forward strand.
ATCTAACTGAGTGCAAGTACTGCTGTCTGTTCCTGAGGGAAATAATGTGAACTTTCATCCTAAGCCAGATGAAAGCCAACAATTTAAGCACAAGGTCAACAGCACGGAAACCCATTCCCAGACTGTTTTGGTTTGCACAAGTTCAAAGATCTGAGAGCAGAAGAATTTGTCATATTTGTTCTTAGGCAGACTTTTCTGGGAGATGCACCACTGTTGCATGCCACCCTGTCATACCTTGCAGAGTTGGTAGCATTCCCTGAGATCAGTGCTACTTGGAACAATACTAATAAAAGAAAAAGCAGGAAGAAACAATGTTAGTGGCTTTTTTTTTTCCCGTGGAGATGTTACTGAACCTAGGTCCAAGTTGGTGCTCAAGCAGTCAGCTGGCAGAGAGCACAGGATTTTTCCCAGGTGAAATGCAAAATTAATATTGGGGTTGTTAAATAACTAATAGAAATTTTTTTACAAGACTGAAAGGCTTAACTACAAGATCCTAGCCAGATTCTGACTTAGTTCATTACATCATGAACTCATAAAGCTCATCCTGTAGAAAGTATTATGTCCTTCCTCTCTTCAGCTGTTTGTTAAGTGTCACTGTGCCCTGGCTTGCAGCTGCCATATCCCATTAAAGAGATGGTTTAAGTGATACTTATACAAAACTTGGTATTTAATAACATAGCAAGGCTACTTTGTGGTTCTGGATTAACCCTGAGGGACTTCCCTTTTATTTTATACTTGATCCTTCATGGCTTTATTTCTCTTATCCCTCTCCCTAAAGCTTTCAGCTGTTTTTTCAGTTTTATGCTCCCCTCCTGCCTTCATTCCCTTCCTCATTTCCATTTTTCACTGCTGCATCTTACTGCATTCAATACTTCAGGCTTTAGCCCCCAGAGTCAAACAAGGAAAAATCTGCTATTTCTCTTTCTCTCTGTGTGTCTGTCTCTCTGCATGCTTCTCATTTTCATGGTTTCAGGGAAATCAGGGGAATCTTGATAACACGATCCCAGTAAATCCTCACTGCAAGCTCAAGTGTCAGAAGTTTAAAAATCCTGATTTCTAACCTCAGGGTGTGACTTAGGCAGGTAATACTATTTTTGAGGTAGAAATTAATTTTATTCTAACACTGCTTACCAAGTCCCTCAGGCGCATGAGCATGCTTCCTTCAACTGGCCCTGTCTCCTCACAGAAAGCCTTACAGAAAACTGCACTTTATCACCCAACTGTTTATGAAGAGATGCCAGTTGTTTCTTTCACACTCACACATCCACACTGTAGACAACTTCCTCCCGATAAAGGGCTACCCTGCCAGCAGACCTCTTCTTAGAGACCCTGCACATCTTTTTTGCTTCTGGAGGAAGCATTCAGCCCAAAATGTCTGTGTATCAGTGTAGAGGCTGCACATTTAAGATCCTGCTCATGCTTTCTAAAACCTTTGGCATCTTTAAAGGCAAATGGCATGAAGCAAACAGGGAACATCCAGTGCCATGCTTGTGCTTTTCCAAGTCTCCTATACACATTGGGCAAGCTGGAACCAAGCTGCTGACCCCATCTTGTGTTTTGATTCAAGGTCTCAACCCAGCACAGCATCAGACTGATTTTTATTCAAAATGGCAAAGCAGTCAGGCTGGAACGGGGTTTGAGACTGAGACCTTTCACCTCAGGACTCAGACTGAGAAGGAGCCATCAGTACAGCTCATGGCATCTCACCCGTGTTTCCAGTGGAATGCAGAAGTGTCCAGTGCTGTACCTCTCAGGTGCCCTGTGGCACTGCATGGTTGTGTGCTGGCAGCTGAATGTATCCCCAGGTCCCTAAACAGATTAGTTTAACACAAAGAAACATCTGGAAGTACAAAACCTTGATTTGTACTTGCTCCGTCCAAATCCAAGGAAGACTAACCCAAGTGATTATAATATCAAGTACAAATAAGTCATCAGAGTCTATCAGGAATTTTTCTTTAAGCAAGAATCACATAGGTTTCAATTATAGCTTTGTCAGATTCATTCTGTGTCCCAGGACTAAACCTCTCTCCTTAAAAGAGAAGCTTTCCACGGAAGCTGCTGTCTCCTTTACTGTGTTAGTCTATAGAACAATGGAGTTTGTGTTATAATTGGAAAAGAAGAAAAGACAAAAAAATACAGACAATTTATCACAGGTATGAAAAATCAAATTGACATTTGTTAAGTGTCTGTTTCTTATCAGAAAAAGACAAATAAATATGATTCCTACAAGAGTATTATAAAGTGCTTTGAGAAATGGACAATAAAATTATATAATATTTATTTTTTTAAATGTAGGTTCCTGTTAAACATCTGATGTAAAGAACTATCCCTATAAGATGTTTTTTTGCAATGTACACTTTGTGGAAATTCAACTTTTTTCCTTGTCAGAAATATGTAACTGCTTTAGCATAGCAGTTCCTGTAAGTAAATATTAAACGTGCCAGGTATTTGCAATAAAATGAAAGCAACCCCCTGTAAATAATCTAATTACACTGAAGTGAGTTCCTTTTTTTTGAATTCGCTCAGAGCTGTAAGTGCCAATCATTGTGAATCCCATACCTGCCACGCAATAATCTCCAGTTTGCTGGTGTTAAAGAATTGTTCTCTGCAACATTTTTGATATTGGCCAAAGTACTATACAAAAAGCAGAACTGGTCATTTCCTCTTGCACCTCTTTTAACAACACCACACTCTTCCTGGTAGCTGGTTAACTCGCTGTGCCATTCTGAAGCACTGCTCTGTGCACACAGCCTGGCATAAGGGTCAGTGTGCTAATGCCAGCAGTCATTTGGCACCCTCAGAAAGGCAAATGGGGAGTAATTCGTGCTGGATCTTTGAGTGCAATCGCTTCCCACCCTCTTGGCAAGCTGAAGACTTACAGGTTATGTCGTGGTACACTTCACTAACCGGTGTGGAAGCGTGTGGGACCAGGCACCGCTGACCTGTGGCATGGCTGTTCTCATGCTTTCACCCTGTGCCCAATAGTGCTCTCTCAAACAGCTGCCAGACATGGTCTGGGGGATAGCAAAGCCCAGGGACTCAAACACATCTTGGGTGCAGCTGTAGGTGATGAAGCAGCTCAGCTGTATGGATGCAGGTGACTGTACCTCCCGGGGTGAGAGATGACTCCCAGTTTTGTTAGCTCATGAGTTTAGGCATGGATAATTTAGGCAGATTGCCCCATGAGGCAGCTTTCTGCCCTGGCCTGGCTTCTATGCAGGGTGGAGCCTGGGCTGCTCACACGGCCTCTGCACATCACCCATATCTTCCAAGGGATGTCAAGGTCCATGGGACAGTCACTGCAGACAGCTTCTCTTAGGAAACAAAACCACTCCTCCCTGGTTTAACTGTGCATGGAACTAGGGCCAGGCAGAGATCTGTTCCATCTTCTGTCAAAATTTAATGTCCTAGGAATATTGATGCCATTTTAAACAGGTACAGTAGATGGCCGGAAAAGAGCCCTCTGCCTCTCTCACCCCATTTAGTGTGCAAAAATATTGCTCTTCCTTCTCCTCGAAACACTGTGGTGAAATATTTCCTGATTGTCAGGTGGTGTTATTAGCAGAACAGGTATATTTTCAACTACTGTTGTGCCCACACACAAATACTAAGAAAAGTGAGAGAAATGTAGCACATGAGAATGAGTGGTGAAACCTGCTGTTTTAACAAGTTGGAAATGAAAACATAGTGTGGTACACAACTCATTAATTAATTTTATTACAACTTTATGCCAATTTTTATTAGATGTTTTTATTGGATTGGGAATTGAATTTTGAGATTATGTTAAAAATGTGATGGTGTTTCCCTATTCTCACAGTAGATGTAAAATTTAAATGGTCTTATTTTAATATGTATTTCTTCTATGGTTTAACTTTTGCCATTTGGCAAAGTCTTTAGAGTCAAATATTTGGCATAAAATCAAGTATAACTCTTTGCAGTCAGAGATTAATGATCTGTCCATAAAGTTCCTTTACTGTATGGTTAATTCCTGTAGCATCAAGTGCTTCCACTTACTAATGTTACAGTTGCAGTTTGTAAATGACATTAATAAATAGAAGTCATTTTATGGTGGTCCTGTAGTGTGACTGGTTCAAGTACTGCTACCTCTTCTTTCTTGCAATTAAAAGAAATATTTTAATCCAAATGGTACATCTGTCAGCGAGCTGTCAGGAAGAAAAGGCTAATAGGTGTATTCTTTCATATGCTCTGAAAGAATCTTATAACATGTATGGATTTAGCTAACATGCACTGTCAGTTGATGCAAGAATTAGCAGTCATGCAAGAGTTGTCATTGATTTAGACACTGATCAAGAGAAGACTCTGTACCACTACTGTTTTCCTTTTTTCCTTCCAGCCACAAACAGAAGAGCCTCTGTTCTCTGATGAGGTCTGTGCGTCGATTCATAAAAAGGGAAGCCATCTCTGATATCACTGGCTAACACCCAGTTTTAATAAACATTTCATTGATCCAAGTCTTTACTGTTGTTAAAATGCATCATAGTATATCACATTGAACACATGATATTTGATACTATTATTGAGGAATATGGCAATAAACAGAGATAAGTTAAATTTAGTGGTTACAGTAAAATTTAACATAGGTGATTTTCTGCCATACAAATAAAAGTTCTGTTGACCTAAACAATTTTTTTCTAAAGGAAAATTTGTCTTATTCTTTAACTCATCTGATCGAAACTACCATATTCTAGCCACAGCACAAAATAAGTTAATTATATTTAATTTTTTATCTCTTCCTAATGCAATTTGTAAGGTTATTCTTTGCTTCTATTTTTTTATCCCTTTATGAATTCTTCTATGCATTCTTGAATAATTGCACACCACCTACAAAGACTCATGAGAACAGATCATGCTCTGTTTCACTGAGTGAGTGATACTCTGCACACATCATGTTCAACTCCAGCACAAGAATCAGAAGTAAGGATGATTTCTTACAGCACCACAGGTGTCCATTTAATCCCACAGTTTCTAAACTGAAGTAAAAGGACATGACTGGTTTACTACATTTTAAAGCAATCTTTGTGTTTCCGTGTTGGTCCTAGAGGCTTGCATGTTGGTACACCTGCTGTTGAATTCAATTAACTTTTTTACTGGAATATTTCTCCTTGCCTTTCTACTTCTTGCTGATGCAACCATGTTGTATTTGCAGGACACATTCTCTAGTTACTTATGTGGACTTGTTTTATAACTGTTTGTGAACAGAAACAAATGCCAAGGCTTGAAAGTTTTCCACATCTTGCAGCTGCACCAAAAGTGAATGAAGCATGGAGAGCCTTGAGAAGTGGAGATTTTATGGAAAAAACACAAGTGGCCTACAGAGAAGGGATCATGGCTATGGACCATGCTGTAGAATGAAACAGTTGTTCCTGTCAGGGTACAGACTCAGATATTGATCAGATTAATTCCATGTACCTGCAGAAAGATTGTGCCTGGGGCTTCATGGGTGGATGGTTCTTCCCTTTAACTCTGCATAGGAATGGCTGCATGAATGGAACTGACTTCAGACAGAAAAGCCCTGCATAAACTTAGAAGTAAAAGCATTGGAGTGTTTGTGCAACAACAGTCTTTTCGGAAATAAACTGCTTTGTGTAAGGAAGAAATTACTTTGGTTGAGAATTGGGATGACATTTTGATCTGTATATGAGATTCAACTCAGATAGTGTAATTTGGTGAAAATCTGCTTGCCTAAGGGCATCTAGGGTTTTCCCAGAATATCCTGCTTATAATTCTGTGGCTTTAGAAATAAAGAAACTTGAATAATTCAAGTGTAAAAATTCCATTGTAGTTCAATGATACCAAGATTTTAATTTCTGGATGTACTGAGAAAAATGAATTTGGCTGTTAAAGCATAGCCTTCATAATGCATTTCATTTCAGGTTTCATTGGACCTCACACAAACATGACTGATAGAATGGAAAAGCTTTAATTAGCTGTCAGAAATATGCTCCCAACATGTTTTCAGGAAAATATGCTTTCAAGCTTGTATACGTTTTTGCTACATTTTTCGTGACATATGATATTTGTGCAACAGTCATCTATTAATATCCAAATAGGACTTTATTCTTTTTTTAAGCTACTTCGTTGAAGGAATGCTCTGAAGCTTTTAAGTAACTTGAAATAAATTTAGGAGGAAATCTGGGAGTTGCTGAAGTCAGCAGATATTGTACTACTGATTTAAACAGGAGCAGAATATCACTTTTCTTGTTTTATGCCTTCTTTTATACAAAAGCAGCAAGGCTATTCTACTCTTCTTCCTACTCCTTTGTATTAATATTTGTATCAAAGAGCAGTTGAAAGATCATTAACAGAAACACCTCTGATCTCAATATATATTTCCTGTGAATATATGTAGTGAGATGTAGTTTAGGTGCTAAAGTTGAATCATGAACTATATGGAAGATTTTCAAAAGCACTTCATATTAATTACATGTGTTTCCTTTGAAATTACGGGGATTTTTGGCTTTGACATAATTTGGAGCAGGATTAGGAAGAAAGCTGAGTACTTTTGAAGATGCCAGATTATGACTAAGTTTGTGTAGAGTATGACCCCAATCCATTTGATGTTGATAAAGAAATTTTTAATTTACTTCAGTGAAACCTGGTGGTTGTGACACAAAAAATATAGTGATACTATATTATATAAGTATTGTGGCCTGAAATTTTAGTGATTTGTAAGTTCTAAACAAAGGATAAAATGTTGATCCATTTTCAGTGAATATCACTTTAAAAGCAACTATATAGTGTTCATAGGAATTATTTATAAGTAATATACTGCTGGATATGAGTAAAGTTATTAGAATCTGCTCTAAAGAGGGAAAAGAAAATAATATTTGTCTTGTAAAGCTCTCAGAATTACTGGCTGCAGCAGCCAAATGATAGCAACCTTCTCTCCAATTAATATATGTATTATTGCACAGAGAAATGAATGGTATGAGTATGAAACTAACATTTGCAAAGTTCTGGTTTTACCCAGAAACAGTGGGCCTAATAAACACTTAAACTGCAAAATGATCACTTAACTCTTTTAAGTGCAGCTGAGAAAAGTGGCACATACAACTCCAGCAGTTGTGGGTTATAGCTTGTAAAAAATGCTGTGGAATGAACACCGTCATTCGACCATTTTAACTGCTTCTTGCAGTAATATGTAAGTTTCATATAGGTAAGTTTCACCTATGTAAAATTCATATAAAATTTCCATTACACATGTTAAACTTATGAAAATGTTGTCATGCTCAAGATAAGTCTTTTCTTACCTTTTTTTTTTTCTACCATATGAAGTCAATTTTTTCTGCTTTGGAATTAATTTCTTCTGTGCAATAGCTGAGCATCTAACATATGTACCCAGAAAGTAAACCCCTGTATTCAGCATCATCTTTAGCTGAGAAGATCTAAATCAGGTACTCCCTCAACATTGCTCTCATAAGCCATGACCAAGGATTATGGCTGTCAAATTGTACACACAACTGTTAGCAGCTGAATATTTTATCATCTCCTCCCAGACCTTGTTGCCAATCCTATGTCTTTTTTTTTCCTAAATAAATGCTTCATATATAAATGCAGTCTTGCATAAAAAGAGAACTTATGAATGAGAATATTGTGTTGACTGGTTGATAATACTGTATTTTTGGTGATTAAGTCCCATACCTCTGGCATACAGGATAATGAGAATAAAAGTACTAAACTGCATTTTTCTGTTAATTTTGCACTTCTTAAACCAATATGTTCATTCCCCAGGTATCTGGTGCAGAATAGTTACACACCAGTAAGGAGGTGAGTTCAATGGAGGGAACAGATCACCCCATAATGTCTGTAGAAGAAATATTGCACTGCCTTTGTGTCCTTTTCAGAAAAGCATGCAATCAAATGCTTTTATGCACAGTTTATATACAAATCTACTGGAATCTTTAAAGTTGATCACATGCATTCTTCCTTTTGTTACACAGAAGTGAAGGGGAGCAGCCCAGTTCCCTTGTAAAGACATATGCTGTGCAGGTCAAGCAGTTTTGGACAGTAAGAGGGAGTCACTTCGCCTCTTCTGACATGTGGTCTTGGAGTCTCTTTTGTTTTAATGACAGTGACCCAGGGGGCTGCCTAGCTTTGGCTGATCAGGTCTGAAAATCCGGAGCCTTCAGCACGAGAAAGACATGGACCTGTTGGAGTGAGTCCAAATGGGGCCAGAGGGCTGGAGCACCTCTCGTACGAAGACAGGCTGAGAGAGCTGGCATTGTTCAGCCTGGGGAAGAGAAGGCTTTGGGGAGACCTTATTGTGGCTTTTCAGTACTTAAAGGGGGCTAATAAAGAAGATGGAGAGAGACTTTTACATGGGCAGATAGTGGTGGGACAAGGCAAAACCATTTTAAACTAAAAGAGGAGAGATTTCAATTAGCTATTAGGAGATTCTTCACTCAGAGTGGGATGAGGCACTGCAACAGGCTGCCCAGTTGTGGATGCCACAACCCTGGAGTGTTCAGGGTCAGGCTAGATGGGGGCCTGGGCAGCCTGATCTAATGGAAGGTGAGAGGGTTAGAATTAAATGATCTTTAAGGTTCCTTCCAACCCTAGCTCTTCTAAGACTCTTTGATCATTCAGATCCCATGTAAATATGCCTTTGTATTTCCCTAACAGCCTTGAAATTCCTTAACAGCCCAAGATGAATTAAATGGATTTTGTCTTTGATGAGACTATTTGCATGATCTAGTTTATTGATGTAGTTCATATGAATTCAATTCTTAAATGCTTGTAACAATGTAATGTTTTAAAACATTTTCTATCACTTAAATTACACAAAAACCTACGTTGCTCTTGTAAAATTGAAAATACATGCAGAGGGAAAAACTGTAGGCATGAAGGCAAATGCAATCTCCTACTGGCAACAGTTATCTTGCAGAAAGATTTGTGAACGTGGAGGATTTGAAGGATTTTAACAAAGTCAGAAACTGATAGCAGTGGCTCAAGCCAGGCACGGCGTAGGCAGGTGCTGGACAGGCTTCCCCCGCTCAGCCTCTGCCAATACACGTCCCCCTGACCTGCAGCACTNATGCCACAACCCTGGAGTGTTCAGGGTCAGGCTAGATGGGGGCCTGGGCAGCCTGATCTAATGGAAGGTGAGAGGGTTAGAATTAAATGATCTTTAAGGTTCCTTCCAACCCTAGCTCTTCTAAGACTCTTTGATCATTCAGATCCCATGTAAATATGCCTTTGTATTTCCCTAACAGCCTTGAAATTCCTTAACAGCCCAAGATGAATTAAATGGATTTTGTCTTTGATGAGACTATTTGCATGATCTAGTTTATTGATGTAGTTCATATGAATTCAATTCTTAAATGCTTGTAACAATGTAATGTTTTAAAACATTTTCTATCACTTAAATTACACAAAAACCTACGTTGCTCTTGTAAAATTGAAAATACATGCAGAGGGAAAAACTGTAGGCATGAAGGCAAATGCAATCTCCTACTGGCAACAGTTATCTTGCAGAAAGATTTGTGAACGTGGAGGATTTGAAGGATTTTAACAAAGTCAGAAACTGATAGCAGTGGCTCAAGCCAGGCACGGCATAGGCAGGTGCTGGACAGGCTTCCCCCGCTCAGCCTCTGCCAATACACGTCCCCCTGACCTGCAGCACTGCAGCTGTTCCCCTCCCTGCCAAGATGAGTGCTGGTGGGTTGGGGATTTGGAAAAACACAATCACTGCACAAATACATTTTGGGTCTCCAAAGGGCAGTGAATTAACCCACTGTATCACTTCCAGTGTAATGAGTTTTTAAATTCCTCTTTCTAAGCCAAAAGCCTCCTGTTTTTCTGCAGGGCACAGCAGTGGGTGTCCTTTTCATTCTTCCTCAAACTCACTGTTATATTTTGATCTTTGCAGTTTTGCTGGAATATGCTGATTTAAAAAATGAGCATACTTTTCTTATAGAAAGAATAATTTCCTTTGAGCCATATTTATGAAATTAACAAGGTGAGAGAGGAAATATTTGAAAAATTCGGGGGCAGATTCCCTACCCTTTGAAGCAGTGATGAGCTCTCTGTGCTGTCAGTGATCTAAGTGTCAATAGAGGGATTGCTGGAAAGAGATATTTGTCTTATCTAGCTCTTAAAAGGCTACTCATCTCACTAACTGGTTTGATATGTGTTTAATAGTACTGCAATGAGTCCTGAACAACTGTATTTTGAAAGGGATGTCAGGTTTTTAAATCTAGGTCACACTTTTCAGTCCTGATTCAAGAGCAGCCTTGTAGAAGAGATGCAAGCTTTAGCTCATTGCTGGCAGGGATCTATAGGATCAAAGCTGTGAATTGACTGGTGGTAAAAGGGAGTTATGATTATTTAATGAACTACCAGAAAGGCTACTGATTCATTGACAAATATTCATATTCATGTTCTCAATCTTTTTCAAGGACAGGATTTTAATTTACTGTGTTTTATGCCAGAACTGAGGTGAGGTCTCTGTGGGTATGTGGTAGATGGCCTGGGCTGTGCTGACATGCAGTAACCAGTTGTGCTGAACACTCATCTCATTTCCATATTTAAAATACACCCTGGATCACCCCACTGATGTAGATGACCTCTAGTTCCAAACATTTCATTTTTGTTCATTCCAGGATAAAAGAAAAATGCATTGCTTAACAGCACAGTTTTTGCTTGCTGCAGTTTCTCACTTTCACATTTGGACACAGTGGGTAACGAGACTCTGAATGACAAATTTGTTGCCATTCGACCTGTCCCTTAGATAAGAGTTATCAAAAAGTAGAATCATGAAATGACTTGGGTTGGAAGGCATCTTAAAGATCATTTAGTTCCAACCCCCCTGTGATGGGCAGGGGCACCTTCCACCAGAGCAGGTTGCTCAAAGCCCCATCCAGCCTGGTATTGAACACTTCCAGGGGTGGGGCATCCACAGCTTCTCTGGGCAACCTGTGCCAGTGCCTCACCACCCTCGTGGTGAAAATTCCTTCCTCATATCCAGTCTCAGCCTGCATTCTTTCAACTTAAAGCCGTTCCCCCTGGTTCTATCACTCCATGCCCTTGTGAAAAGTCCTTCTCCAGTTCTTTTCGTAGCCCCCCATTAGGAACTGGAAGGTGCTATAAGGAGTAGTGGGAAAGGGATATTTATTTGCAAGGGTTTCTTTATTTTCTCAAGCATCAGGTCAACCCACATCAAGAAACCACCACACTCTTCCGCTTTCCCTTCCTCAAGAGAAACCCCATTCTACACAAATTTTGCCCTTTCCCTAGAAAGAAAAGATTGATTTTTTTTTTTGTCGACCATTTCTTTTCACTTCTTTGGTGAATATTCCATTTTACGATATTAACAAAGTATGGTTCCATTTTCTTCCTTTAAATGAAAGGAAAATGCTAATTTTTAAGGAAGAAACTTACTTAAAAAAGCGGAGAGCAAGAAGGAATTCCAGGATATTTATTTATTGTACAGAGTTAATATTTTCCAAAAGTGGGACACATGTTCCATCACAGGAATAGTGAGAGGCATCGTAGCTATTCTTCAGAGTTCCTGGTTCTGTTAATATCTTTAGTCACATGCTATTCTTGGGAGTTCTTTGCAGAGTGGGAACTATGCTCAGTAATGTCTGGCAGTGTTTGTTGAGAGCCTGAATCTCTCACTGAGGAAAGCAACAGCCTGTGCATATTTTCTGTATGTAGTAACGAAGGAAAAAAAAATTAAATGTTGAAACTAGGGAATATTTTTATTATCTCAAAATATGGAAAGAAAAATAACAAAAAAAAGCGCAAATCCCCTGTTCTCCCCACCCCCCAACAGAACATGGATTTTGGTAAAAAATAAATAAAATTTAAAAAACCCCACACAAATCCAAACAACATAATTCTTATATTCTAAAAATATATAGTTTTTTGATGAACATGAAGCATTTTCCCTTGGGGAAAGGAAAGAAGCTGAATGATACATCAAAAATCTATGAATTAAGGTGGATCAGTCCTTAAGAAATTGCTGGATGATCCCAGGAGATATTTTTCAAAGTGGAAGAAGTTAGACCTTTCACCTTCCCAAGGAGATGTACAAATTTCAGGTTTGAGTTGTGCTGTAGAGATGAGGATATTCTACTGCACTGGGCATATAATAAGAGGAAAACTTTACCCTGGAAAGCTTGTAATCTAAGATGTATTAAAGACAAAGAGTAGGAGAAAAAAATGAAAGTTGCTTAATTTCTGGTATCCCACAGGTAGGGAGGGGTGCCCTTCTGGCCCTGCTCAGTGCTCAGTCCCCTGAGCGACTGCAGCCACATTATCCCCATGCTGCCTAATGGGGCATGAAGCAACTGTGCCCTCTGGCATGAGCTCCTCCAGTCCAGCTCCTCCAGCCCAGCACCTTTTCTTGGTGATGTTGGTTTGCAGCTGGCAGGACAGAGAAAATGAACAGCTGTTGGATTCCTCCTTGTGCAGCTGCTCATATCTGGGTATTTAGGGACTTGTGTGACTTCAGGGGGCATGGAAGTCTTTGGAAGTGCACCAAAACTGGCAACCTATCACAGCTGTGAAACAGTTGGGACAAATCTAAGAAGGTAATTAAATATGAAGAACATTTATTTTCCTAGTTCTGGGTCTATTTCTACAATGTGCTGATGGCTAGAGCATTTTGTCTGAGCACACAGAATGAACTAAATTCAGTAAGCTTGTTTATTATCCCACTTTATGTCTAATATGAGCACATTCTTAGTTGAAAGACCTCCAGCCAACACTGCCCTATGGAGGTCCTGTGTACACAAAGTACTAAATAATATTTCAAATGGGTTATTTTTCTTGACAAATAGAAAAATAACATTTTTTACCTTATTTACATAAGGAGACCGAGCCCTTCAAAATACCGGTGCTGCATGAAGATCTTGCTGCAGGGAGCAATGTTGAATGCTTCAAATCCCCCTGCTTAAAGGAATGGAGAATAATTTCTAACTTCCTGAAAATTATTGAATCTTATTGTAATATCTTTTGGAAAATCAAAGAAAGTTGCTTTCATCAACTAATAAGTAGGCATATTTTTTCAATAGTTGTGTGTAGGAAAATAGAATTTGGTAACAGTTTCTCTTTGACGATAGATATGTCTTAAAAGGGAAAATATCTCAGAATCTCTTAGAAATTCAGAGAATTCTGAATGCTCAGCCAAATTCAGCACCAATAACATCCATGAAGTGATTTTGAAAGAAAATACTGACCAAAACCACAGAATAACTTCCTTTCACTGTAAAACTTGCAAGGTACTTTTAAAACTTTGCCTGACCACCAATGAAGTCAAAATGGGTTTATCACCAGTTCCAGTGAACTCAGGAATGGTATAAAATGCTTTATTTACTTAAAATGAAATTAATGCTTGTAGTTTACATTATGCAGCAGCTGTAGAGGCAACGCTTGTTTGACAAATCTGAAATTGTTTCTTAGACAACCCAGGAAGGTTCATTGTCTTTATAGGCTAATGTATATGGCTCCCTCAGCATGCTTACCATGCAAATCAAACCTCAGTCTGGCTATGAAATGTAATTAATAGTTACACATGGAAGATTACTGGAAGCACAAGCTTTCTTTCACCAAATATCAATTAGAAGAAGAGTAATTTTAGAGGCTACATGGAGTACTGTCTGGCACAGACCTCCCACACAGAGATCAGTTACAGAAAATGTAGGGCCATCTGAAAATGCGTAGGTTTTATTGTTATGAAGGAAGTCAGCAGGAAAGAAAATAACAGAGAAGTAAGACATCCCTCAAAATTGCATTTCATTATCATTCATTTCCTAGAAATCCATAACACTAGATGAAATTCATGTCAACTTCAGCAGTCCAAATCTTGTGCAGCCAATATAAGCCAGTGCTCTTTTGTCAAACCATGTAGGAAATGGGCTCATCTACATTACCCACCTCTTCCCACTGACTGTAGGGGAAACAAAGACTAATTTAGATTATAGACATAACACTAAGATGCCCAAAGATAGATGAGGTAATCCTTTCCCTTCAGATTCTGTGAGCCAAAAATGCTGGGGCTCCATTCATAAGAATATTTAACTATTTTCCTCTTTATTATACTTAATGGTCAATAAAATCACTAGAAAATTTCTACCAGTTGAAGTGAGAACCTGGGCTGGCCCTTGATTTCTGCATTCATGGGTAGTTGCCAGCAACAGACTTCTTATCTGTTACAGCAGGAGATTATCACAGTTACAGCTCTGCTCACGGCCAAGCGCAGCCTTGAGCACATGACCCAGAAACACTCTTTTCATCAGATGACATCAGCTGCCACTTTAGGCAATGCCATAAGTGGACTAAAACCATGACGTATGCACAGACTTCTTTAAAAAGTGGGATCAGCTCAGGTCTTACCAAAGTGGAGTTTTAAACCCTTGTATGTGAAGAAATCAGCACAGTACACTGTTACACACTGAATAAAATCAGCCTCCCAACACTTAATAAGCTGCTTCAACTTGTGCATTAACACTGTAAAAACAGTTGATTTATTAACACTGAATTACAAAACTTAACTTGTGAAGCATTAGCAGGATATATTTTTCTGTCTGTAAATCTCTACTAATCTTACAGCCGATGAACTGGTGGCTCAGCAGTAAGTAAACATGTCACTTGGGGACAAGTTATGTGAACCTATTGACAATCATGTTCTATCACTTGATGCAATTGCACATGTTAAGAAAAGCTCTTTTAAAATAAAGATGCCATTTATTGGCAAGATGGTCACTAATTTTGCAGTTTGTTGGGTGACAGAATATGTGGTGAGAGACCAGAAAATATGAGAAGAGCAAAACACCAAAGCATTTTGTGAAATTAAAGATAGCCTAAGGGTTAATAAAAATTCCCAAAGAGGCAACATATTTTGAGGAACAATGAATACAATATAACAGAGTGACTCCCAAAGAATTATTCTCCAGGATCCAACAAACACACACATCCCTGACAAACTAAGTGGCAGAAAAGCAAAGAAATCAAGATGATCAATTAAAATTTAAAAATAAACCCAGTTTTATATAGTTGTAATGTAATTATCAAATAAAATACATGGCCACTAGCCAAGATGGGTACTAAAAAATATCAGTGTGTAGGAAACACAGTCTAAAAGAGACTAGCAAATGTGAAGCTGTAAAATGCAGAATTTTCTAATCTGTTCAGATTAAGTTACTGCCTTCAGTTACATGTATGGTTTCTGCTATGTGTTCTGAAAACCATCAGCTAAAAAGTTTATATTACGTAGCTTATCTCTTTTAAGGTCTCTGCTTTTTTTGAGTGGACCAAAACCTATACTTTTGCAGGCTGGACTGTAGCATTCAGAAACTGGAGGAGCAGCTTGCAGTGGCCAGCATTGCTTTGCAACTTGTGTGAAGGTTTGGTCTTGTTTTTTTTCAAAACCACAACCGTAACACGTAGCTATTTTTCCAGTTTAGGACGAGCCCAGCCCACGGAGATAATGCTGCTCTGGTATGCCTACCCAAGCTCTCCTAATGATGGAGAGCATTTCTTCAGTTAAAAGGTGTCTCCTATACACCCTGTCTACTTCACTAATTATTTTTCTCTCTTTGGTGCAGGACTTTGTCTCTTTCTTTTTGCCATTCTTTACCAAGTCCCTGCAAGAAAATGAGGTTTGCTGAGACCACTAGAGCTGTGTTGCTGTATGCTATTTAGAGGGGATTGACTTGTGTTTCAGAAGCTGAACAGCCAAAGGATTTAATCTCACGTTCTCGGGGTACATTTCAGAGTAAAAGTGGTGAAAACATGGCATTAAAGCAGCAAAGAAGGGGACCCGATTTAGAGGCAGGAAGCCAGATGTTAATTAATAAAACCAACATAACAGGGCTATTTGGCTTGCCGAGAACATTCTCTCAGCTGCCTGTTTGTAGGCTGTTCCCCAGTTAATCAGTTCTGCTGCATTAAATTTCTTTAAAAGAAATTTTCTTCCCTGGTTGCTTAGAGCCCTGTTGAATCAAGCTGAAAGCTCTGTGAGGGGTGCTGAGCCAGGCCAGCGAAAGTAATTTATAGAATGTTACAACTCTATGCTACCTTCAGCAGTGTTCAATTTACATCTGCAAATGTCCCTGCCTGTTTCACACAGACAATTAAGCTCATTCTGTGAGTAGTGCTCGCTCAGATGGCTCTAAGTCCGGAGCAGGGTGAGGTTTCACTTGTCAGGCTGAAGCAGTACAACCCCAGGCACAAGGACCCAGTAGTGTGGCTATGACTGTAGCTTCTTCTGTAGCTTCTGCCATACATTGGGCGTTATATCACTGCAAGTGTAAGTCACTGCTAGAAGCAACATGCCTGAAAATTATTAAGCTGCCCTTAAGTTCCTGTCATTTAAATCTCCCAGGAACAGATTTTGTGCTGCCTGTTATGTCAACCAGAATAATGCATTGTTTTCAGCTATTCACTGAAGAGGAGTCAGAGCAGCAAAGGAGAATGTAAAAGTTTATTCATCGATAAAATCTCTGTTAAACCATCTAAGTAGGTTATTTCTCTATCAAATATACTTAAAGTAATGCTTATATTAGACTACTGCCAAGAGATTCCTCCAGCTGTTGTGCCAGAACAAGTGAGTGTTAGCATCAAGGAGAGATTCTGCCCCAGAGGTTAGAGTCTTAGCATATGTTTGTTTAAATATGCAGGCTACCTGAATGTGGCAAATAATTTGTGTATTCTTTCAGAATGCCATTGATAATAATAATGGAATAAAGTGGATTCTCTATTTTTCTTGAAGCAACGTTTCAAGAATTTTTTTGAGATATGTGAGTTGAACTTAACCTAAGCGACTCTATGATTCTAATGGGAAGTGATGTGTTTTGAGGTATTCAGGGAACTACAGGCAAGACTAACTTAATTGCCATTGGATGTCATTCATGGGTCAGCAAAGTGTAGGGCTTCAGTTACCACATGGAATTAAAAGTTTCAAATTACTCTATTTCAGAGTTAGGAGATAATGCCTCATAGGTGGAAAATAGAGCATCTTAAACATTAAAACACAGGTGAGATTACAATAAAAGTGTAAACTGGGGAACACGTAAGTGCCCCCAAAGCAGTGGGAATTAAGATGCCCATTTTTAACCTGAAGATTTCATACTGGTTATCTTGGGCAGCTCCCTGCTTGGTTCTTGGTGAGCCCCAGGCTGAGGGGGTGTAGTCTCTTTGTAAGTTACTTGAGGCTCCTCTGCAGTCACACTTTAATCTGAACTGTGGATTTCATAAGCTGTGCGAGAAATTTATGGCCCTTTGTGGGACTGTTCACTCAGATTTTGGTCCCCGGGACGACACCGTCCTTACTGGGTCAACTGAGCTGATAAACTCGATGATGCTTGTGGGTCCCTTCTGACTCAGGATATTCTATGATTTTATGATGTTTTATCAGCTTCCTGCCTTCGCATAAATCAAAGATGAAAAAGGGCAGTGATAAAGGAAACTCCTTCTAAAAGTGGAATAAAACATTTGCTACATGAAGCTTTGCACAGATGTTGGGTAGTCAGAAATCTCAGTAGAAAGCTCTGTTCTGTGTCATACAGGGAGGAAAGGATGACAGGAAAATCCAGTGAACTTTGATTTGGGAAAAGAAAACTTTTTATTTTCCCTTTAATGATTTCAAATTCTTAGGGGAAAGAACTGTGGAGGTGGAGGCAAAGAAGAGGTCAACACCTTTGAGCAATAAGATAACATTTGCATGGTGGCTGGCAGGGGGCAAGAGAAGCACAGAAAATACAGTAAACACTGATGTTTATTTTAGAAAGGAAAGAAGAATTGCAGAAAATGTTTTATTAAATAAACCAGAAGCTGAACAGTCTTAGCCTAATCCATGCTTCTTTGGGCAGGTTCAAGGTATGGCTGTAGTGACACCTGTGGTGGTTCTGACCCAAAGTAATAAAGCCAAAGGAAGTGCCCCCATTAACTCTTGCAAGCTTTGGATCAAACCCCTGATGAATTGTGCAGCTCGCTGGCTTATGGCTGAGCTAAGCTAGCTGTCAAACAACCAAAAAGTCTCTCCCCTGGGTAGCTTGGCATATAACCCTTAGGTATCCTTACAAAACGACATGGGGAATGACATGCAAAGAAAGGAAAACGGGTATTTCTGATGTCAGACACCATCCGTCTTCAATTAAGTTAGCTTCCGAAATGTTTCAAGTATCCAAGCTCTTTTTGAAAGCCCAATTGACCCAGAAGTCTCTAACAAAGCAATCCCTAAAACCAGCCACATCGTTCGTTTGTTTGCTTGATGGGGGGTTCTTAATGCCATAAACCTCAGTGCAGAAGTTAATAATTTCATACATTATCACTTTGAATATGCAATAGAAAACTCAAGGCAGCTGTTTGAACTTCCCTTTAAAAGAGGACAGATTGCCTTTATTGTGTGCACTGCTTCATGGCTTGTTTGAGGCCAGGGCAATTATGGGATGAATGACTTCCCTTTAGCTGTTGATGTGTAGGCTTGTTGTTGTGTGTGCATTGTTTTGGGCTTTTTGTTGTTGGCTGTCTTTGTTTTGTTTTGTTTTGTTTTTAATGAAACTGGAGGCCATGTGATAAAGCCACAAAAAGCTGACAGGTAATGATCAAAAAAGGGAATGGCAAACGCTGACTTGGCATTTTATTGTCTTGTAAATGTAGAATTAAAATAACAATTACATTTCTGTGGTGGCCATTCTTACTGGTTTACCACTGCAAGGGTGGGTGTGATTTTGTGCTTTCAACATCACAGAGAAGAAGGCAGAAAGCTTGTCAAACTATGCTTGTTTTTACTGTCTGTTGGGTTGCAGTGGTCTTTCCTATGGGACAGTAAGCTAGCTAATTAAAAAGGCGTTAGTTTTTATTTACTTGTGCTGCTGATGACCTCATGAAGTTTCTGAAGACTTCATCTGCTTCCTTCTAACTAAACATTTTTTTTCTGGTTTTGGAAATAATGCAACACTCTAGTTGGAAGATTATCCTTAAAGTAAAATTATATATGTAGGAATAAGGAAATTTCTGTAGAGTCTAACTGGCTACTTTGGAAGGAGTTTCCTATGAACTGCTCTGTATGCAATTGCTAATTACTAAAGAAACAGAAGTCAGAGGACCAAATCTATTTACAACCCTTAAAGAGTTGTAATCTGACAACTCTTTAAGAAAGAGCTTCAATAAGAATGAAAATAGTTTTTATTCTAAGAGAGACAGACATATACAGAGAGAGCACTTCATAGTGGCTGCTGTGCATTTGCTCTTTGGCTCCTGATGCAGCTCTTTCAGGCAGAACTAGGATTTACACAAAATATATTTAAAAAAATAGTGCCAGTAAATATTTCATGTTGGTTTATGCCTGTGCTGCATGACTGCTACAGCCATAATATAAGGGCAAGGTAAAACATACATGGCTTGGAACTGGGAATGTTTCATGTCAGATATTACTGAGACTATGTATTGTACAGATGCTCTTTGCACATTATTGTCCTTAATATGATGTTGACAAACATTACCAGAAAACAACTGCTGATGTATGTATCATACCTGTCTAGAAGACGGCACTACTTAGGAAGGAATAAGAATATTCTAGTTCAATAAATTAGGGTTTATGACAGAAACTTGAAACAAGTTATTTTCTCATCACCATGTTCTTGTTCATATGGTGGGAATCAAACACGGGAACAAAAGCAAGAAACCACGTTTCTGTTAGTAATCCTCAATGTTATTGCAGTGGGTTCAAGTGGTGCTGCCTTTCTGTCTTCCAGAATTTCAGGGCAATTCACATTTGTTTAGTTCTTTAGGTGATAAAATACTTTCTGAACTGAGTAAAAGAAGAGAAATTGCAATTCATTAGAATGCATAATTATTCTCTGTAAGTAATTTCAGTGGAAATATTGCCCTTTTCCTCAGTATATTTGTCTTACACTGTTTCAAAGAACTCAAGCACAGATACACACGCATGGTAACTTCCCACAGTTCTGGAAGTGCATATAGATACACATCAAATAAGAGTTTTCAGCTTTTCCAGATTCAAATCTTACTCTTCTCCTTTTAAAGCTACTGCTTTCTCTAGGGACTTTCCTCTGTTCCTGCTGCCACCTGGGACCCAGGCTCCCCTGCAGCCTGGTAGGGGCTGCCCCGAAAACACCATTATATTCCCAATTCTAATAAACTTTTCTCTACATGTTATAGTAGGAATCTGGAGCAACCTGATGTCCTTGTCCATGTTACCTATGGGCTGTTAGAGCTACTTAATTAAAGCTTCCAGTGAGCTTTAATCAAATGATCTTAGGTAAATAGCTTATGAAATAAATCATTAATCCATTACATTGTTACATACGCTGTTGAATCTCTGACATATTTAGCCATAGAAAATATATTATCAGTTCTTTGTCAATTACTAAAATATGTTGGAATTATTAGAAAATACTTTTCACATTTTTTTGGGACCCAGAGCAATGAACAGAAATGTTCAGGACCATGTAAAACAACTTCTGCTTTGGTTTGGAGTTTTCTCAAATTCTGAAATTCCATCAGCATAAATTATGTCAGTTAAACAAAAAGGGAAAATATGATGTTCTGAACATACAGAGAAAGAATACTTGTATCTATACATGAACATACTTTTATTCTCTATAATTTACTTTTTGATTGAACATATTTGCTGAGATTGACAAGACTTCATGAAAGGTTTTGTTTCATTGCCTACGTTTTTGGAATAGTTTGGTTAAAACTGTTGTGCTTCTGATCTTTATTGCTGATGTTTCCAAGCTGATCATTAAACTTAACTTCCTAAGTTTGATTTTGTGTATTTATTCAGCTTTTCTACTACATACAGTGTAAAATATATAATCTTGAATTAGGATCCCAAGAAAATATTTTATTTTTCTATGCTAAAGCAAAATTATTATCTTGTTAGTATGACAATTTATATGCTGAATTATTTTAAAGTTCTGCCTTTAATGCAGATATAGTATTCAAAAATGCTCATTGAAAACTGTAGAAAAATCTTGGAAAGAGCTTAAAAAGTCTTTTGAGGTTTATTTGCATAATTCATTTTCAGAACTTTAATTAACAAGAATCTGTAATTGTTTTTCTTCCCACTTGTGTTGCAATTTCCCATGCAAATACAATTTAGGAATTACTGTTCTTATTGTACCAAAAAGACTGTATATGTGGACAGCACTTAAAACCAATTATCGTATTGCAAAGTCTAATATCCTGGACATTTCTGATATTATTTTTTTTTTTTTTTACTAAACTAGTGTCACACATTTAAAGCCCTTTTTTTGTTTAACTTTAGCAATAGCGCTGAATGATAACATATGCTAAATATTGCCAACCTTTGTAAAGTTATTTTCATTCATTTATCAAACCAATTTATTCCTTATATTTGATATTTCACCTACATTGGGCTGTATTCATAGGAATCACCTCTTAAAAAGCAAATTCAGACTGAAAAAGGAGTAAAAGCAATAGTGCTGTCCTAATAACATCTACACTGCAGCATCCACAAGATTTCTGCACAAGAGCCTCCTCACCATATTTACAGGAGTTTGAGAAGAGATACCTGACAAGTTTTACCTTTTTTAACAACAAATCGTCCTGGATACAGAATACACAAAATGCTTTGGTGCAAGTCTCTTACATTCTATGAAGTTATACCAGAGAACCCCAATTTCAATAGTCTGAGATGAATAAAACCAGCATTTACTTGTAGCTACACCAGAACACTGTTTTTCTGGTGGGTGTTAACTTAACAAATGATATAAAACACTTACACTTCTAAGGAAAATTTAGTGGAAATGGAAAAACTGGTTTGACAGCTATTTAGAATAAGGAGTTTGATTTACCTATGGTTTGAAGGAATATGAAAAGGTCAAGATTACATTTCCCTCTTCCTTCCAAGATCACTTTAATGATACACAATACACTGTATGTCTTATCTTATTTGTGATGAGCTATAAGAATACAGTAAAATGGGGATGTTTGTATTGCACAATGTTTAATTCATGAAATGCTCGAATAAATATGCAAATGTAAGGGTTTTTCTATATTAGATGCCATAAATATGCTTCAGCTATATCCAGCACTCTTAATCAAGGCATGTAGCCTTACGTTAAGCTGAGAAAAACCGAGGATGTTTTGGGCAAAATAATGTCCCTTTAGATGAAAATTAGTTATAATTATTAAAAAAGGCTAAGCAGCACTAGTTCCTTTGTGCAGTTATGAAAATCTATTTCTACTAATATGAAGACATGATGTGCCTAATACTATCCTTTCTCTCATGATAACCCTGTGGGGTGTAAGAACTATTTTAACAACAAGGATTTCAAGTGCCACTTTTACCATTACAAGTATGACACACTTTGAACTACAGTTCAAAGTCTAAGCAATATTTTCAACATAGAATTAATGTTAGTGGTTTCTACTTTTTAAAAAGTTTTTTCATTTCAACTGGATTTTTACAAATTGGCACAAAAAATTACCACCTGAGTTTCCTGGCCTGCATTTAGAATCCTCTAAAAATACCGCAAGAAATAAGTACACCCTCCTCTTTTTCCAATATTTTTATTAATATTTTATATATTGTTTCTCAGTATTGTTATTATTGTTATTATTCATGTTATTAATACT
>VZRS01014168.1:570798-588298 GCA_013398055.1 Ifrita kowaldi
CATGTATGTTATTAATACTGACTCTGATATAATAAACAGTGAGTGTAATAGAAACCGAAAATATTTTCAATAATTCACTGCTGAAGTTATTACTATGCCTGCAGGCAAAGGAGAAATTTCAGTACACCTCAGCAGCTGACAGACAGACCGTGGATAAAAGTTCAAAAAGACGTGAAAAAAGCCCATATTTCTCAAGAATTCTTCCTCAAGCCAGGAAACCTAATAACCAACCCAATAAATAAATTAAAGCCTAAGCAACTTGGTCTGACCTCATTGCTGACCCTGCTTTGAGCAGGAGGTTGGACTAAAGACCTCTGAGGTCCCTTCCAACCTGCATTATCATACACAACGTGATGTGGGTGTATTTCTATGAATGTGTTTTAAACTGTTCATGTGCTTCTACCATGCTCCAGTGTTGCTGAATAGCTTTGCAAAGAAGGCAAAACAACCACCTCCTAATTGTAAATAAGGATGATAGATCTCACTCCTGAAAAATTTTAGCAGACATTTCCTTAAGCAGACCAGGTGTTTTGCAGCAGCTCCCATGTGTGGAACTTAACAGCAGTTTCTAGACAATGATAAATGGAACTCTTACAATGCCTTGCAGTAGCACAAAAATACCTCAATATTCAGTGCTCAACTGACTTGTCAGACAGTGCTGCACAATTTTTTATATCAGAAAGAGAATCTTAATATTTCACCTCTCATTCCTGCAATGATAAATGCAAACAAACACACCTACCCAGATCAATCTAAGAATTACTACAAAATTAGTTTGATATTACTAACAGTAACAATGATTATAAAAGTTTTGTAGGTGCATCTATCTTTAATGGCAACAAGGCATGAAGAAAGAGAACTGATGATATAATAGTAATAATAATAATAGTTATTTTTATTAATATTATTATTGTTGTTGTTGTTACTATTATTATTGCTGTTAATTCTTTTTAAATGTTAACTTGGAGAAGGGTTCCAAAATTAAGGCATTGGAAAAAAGTCATCTGCCTGACTATCTGAAAGATGTAGTGCATAGCAAAACTACACTGATTACTACAGTCTGCTACCAGCAGCCTGGCATCAACATCTAATATTTTTCTGTCTGACACTTGGCATTGTGCTGCTATACCAATTGCCTGAACTACTTTTTTTAAAATTATTGACTCGTAAATTCATAAATGCTGAGGTCAGAATGGGCCATAAAGCATCTACTGCATAATAGTACTTTGGCACTTTCTGTAACAGAGTGAGAGCTCCTGGTTGAAGCTAATAAACTTCACTAAAATTCCTAGAAAATTTTAGACAGTGATACAGCATACTCTCTGTTATTCCAATTTGTTTATTTATTTGACTTTAGGTAGGTATTCACATCTCACCTAATTTTCTAGTCTTTTTTTATAAACTGAGAGAAATAGAAAGTTTCAATCCATTACCTAGAATAGATGTGTAAACTAGGTTAGATCAATTGTTTCTTTAAAAAGTACCTGGTGACTAGCACAGGTACAGGCATCCACCCTGTAGACAGTCAATACACTGAAGGTTTCCTCTGGTAGGTTGTTCAGTAGCTTATCCTGGTTGTTTAAATTTGCTATAATTTATTCCTTTCACCCTTAACATTCTGTTTAAAGGTACACACACACAGAGCAACTCCTACTGAGTCAGCCTGCTCTTGGAGAGAGGCCTCTCGCCTTCCAGTATTTGCCAATCCCTCATTTTATCAAAAAAATCCACTGTTTTACCTGCCCAGTAAGTGACAGAAAGGTCATGCCATAATCTATATTTTGCAATAGTCTGCTGATTACAACGTATTCCTAGAAAATGTGGCTGTTAGGATCTTTATTGTCTTCAGATCTGGGAGCTTTGTCTCATCATTCAAGAGACTATCCTTACCAATATGCTCTTCAACATCCTGACTAAGGACGTCCTCCTGCTCCATTCCATCTTTCCTCCTGGAGCCGGGAAATCAAACAGCGAGTATTTAAAAAGTCATAAACTAAAAGACAGGGAGAAGGGAATCTGGTTCTATTTTGCCCTTTAGAGTTGTCTCTTGAAATGCAAAATGTGCTTTCCTGACAGGAAAACCTCAAAAAAGCCCACCCTGTGCAGGAACTCTAGCTACTAAACTCTTAAAGAAATATGATGTTATAAAAAGATGCTATAAAAAGATGCTATTATTTTATTATTTTCTTTAAGTGAGCTATTCCATGAACAGGCAGACACATAAGTGTGAGGCTTATTGGAGAACAAATCTGACAGGCAATTCTGGCTGACATCCACAGGAGGAAGGAGAAAGTAGTGGATGATGTGTGATCTGATAGAGGAAAAAAGCAATGAACTTGCTGGCTAAGAGTTTTGAAAGGCTTTGGAAGTGGTAATCTGGTACACTGAAAAGCAGGATGTGTTATACAAGGGGATTTGAAATTTGCCTAGTCCTGGTTTGGAAGTTGAGAATAACTCTCTCTCAGTTAGAACTGGTATTGCAATGAGGGCACACAGTAAGGCTTCTAATTCCAGGCAGACTAAAATATCACAAAATCTGGTCCTGAACATGCCTCAGCAAGACACTGTTCTTACAGGTTCAGAAGAAAGGCCAGGGTACACTTGTGCATAGATCTATCTGGGTCTAGACATTTATTCAGCATCTGTCTTGCAACAAAGCTGCATGTAGTGCAAATGATGAAAGAGGGGATGAATGAACTTATGCGGTTAAGAACATTCATAACTTCAATGACACCCCTCCTTCCTTCCCTGAAATAATATATACAAAATAGTATCATGCAGTGACTGTGAATTACAGCACAAATTAATCATTCAGCTCACTGAGCATTTGGTTTCATATTGGCTCATAGATGAGAAAACCAGGACAGCCAGGGTGAATACTGTCTTGGCTGTCAGCTAACAGCAATGTCCCTGTGAACTGATTATAACTTTATTCTAAATACATCTTTTCTTAATGCACAGTTCACAGGGTCATTATATTCCAGAGCACTTCTGCTGTCACAGGTAGTTTTGGATGTTTGCACAGGGATTAACACAGGCTTTGAGAGAGCAAAAACTGCCATTCTCATTGTCTCCACTTTTTAAATGGAAAGACTATATTAAAACATCACCTTTGATAGCTTTTTGTGCATCTATTGTCCTATGCCTTTATAATGTAAATTATTTATTTGATGAACACATTTGCCAGAGGAGCTCAGCAATATTAGCAGAGTGATTCTCTTTTGCGAAGGAGCAGACTGAAAACGAAACCTCCCAAAGGCCTTGGTACTGAGGTCTGTGGTCCCTTTGTAATACCAAATAACAATCTGTCATAAATTCCTTGGTAATCTTGCAATGACTTCTTGTTTTGAACCAATCAAGTCTCCTTTGAGTAAAGCTTATGACTCCATGATAATTAATAATCTATGTTATTTTAAGAACATTAAGTTAAAAACCACTCTTTCCCATTAGTGACCTTTTACAACCCATCCTTTGGCTAAATTAGTCCTATCAGAGCATTTCTTTCAGCTGGCAGGGGGAGTGGATGTGAAGGGAGTCAGTCAAGAGCAACCTCTGCAGTTTAATGATGAGGTACCTCCTTGATGCTCTGGCAGTTCCCAGAGATTGAGGGTTATAGGTAAGATGCTGCTTAACCATGGTTCTACCCTAAGAGTTTAGGAGACATTGTGGTTTGATGCAACAACACCAACCTAAATAATTTATCAAAAAGCAGTATATTTTAGAAAAACCTTTGAATCTTTTCAAAATCAAACTCTGGAAGGCATTGCCTTTGCCTCTTGTGCAGCCTGGAATAGACTTCTGGTGTTACTCAGTTGGGAAGCACAATGGGACTGTTAGCATCATCAAATATTTGATCCAAATTGATCTTGGCTGTTGACAAAATTAGATTTACATGAAGAATTAGTTAATTCCCTGTTGTCCTTTTTCAGGCGAATGAATCCCAGGATGTGGTTCTAAATAAACCAGGAGGGGTGGAAAAATCTGGCTCTGAACAGAATTGCCTGTGCTGCAGCCCATAACTCTGGTAATGCTCCACAGCCTACAGTTTGAGTTTTTGTGTCAAATGCAGAATTAATTTCCTCATGGGCAGTTTTTATACAAGCCTATAACATACTAAAAACCTTACAGGAGCTGACAGAGCTACCTGTTCACCTCAGTCAGGCTGGGTCAACATTATAGAAAAGCTATGCCCTGGAACTACTGTAGTTTAATGTTGGCTGATCTGCTCTTTGATTTTAACAGCATCTATAACTTGACCTGAATTTGTAATATGAACATAAATTGTAAATTTGCAGTAAAGTCATCCAGCAACTCCATAATGAAAATTACTTTATTTTAACCATCAACATTCATTGAAGGGAGCTGCATTTGAAGATTGCCTTGTGAAATGCTTTACTGATATGTATTTGAACCATGAGCTTCCAAATCTCCATCTTCTGCAGACATTTTTATTTTTTCTTCATGGAGAATAGATTTGAGTGTGATAGGTCTGCTTCTCAGAGTTAAAATAATGAATTTCTTATTTTAATGCCTATAATATACCATTTTATACAATGAAAATACAGGTATATCAATGTGTCATTGTGCCATGTAACTTACACAGAGGATGAGTTTTAGTCATTTGCAGTCCCTAGGCACTTGTATCTCTATTTCCATCTGTTTGAAAGATTTTTTAGCAGTTTTGGGTCATGGTTGAATTTAAAGCTTGTCAGAATTTACAGGTAAGTTAATCCTCTATCTGTCTCATGGGTAAGTTTTTTCTCTTTATGTTCACTGGTCCTGCTCTGATGAGCACCCTGAGGATGCTGAGGTTGCTCTGAGAGCCTGTCATCTAATCCAGACTGCACAAAACAGGAGAAGTCCTGTCTTTAGTCTGTAACTGATGGTCAGGACACTGACACTGGATGTGGGAGATTTGTGTTCAGTTCCTTTCCCTATGCACACAAATGAGATTAACAACTTCTCTCTGGCCTCTTAATAGGGGGTTGTCAACCCTCTGGACGACAGGAGAGTCTCTGGGGTGATGCTGGGTGCATTTTGGAAAAGTGGTGTGGTAGAACAGCATTAGCCTGCTTTTCTCACTGCTGTGCTTTGCTGCAGAACTTCTCTAGCCACAAGACACTTCAGTGCTACAGCTCCAGCACATTAGACATGAGCTGTGCCATCACAGGATCACAAGAAAGGCTTGGGTTGGAAGGGACCTTAAAGAGCATCCTGCTCCAACCCTCCTGCCATGGGCAGGGACAGCTCCCACTACAAAAAGTTGCTCAGAGCCCCATCCAACCTGGCCTCAAACACTTCCAGAGATGAGGCATCCACAGCTTCTCCAGGAAACCTGTTCCAGGATCTCACCTCCCTCACAGTAAAGAGTTTCCGCTTGATGTCTAATCTATACCTAACCTCAAGTGCTTTTCAAGGGAGATGTGGACAAGCTTAAGAGTCCAGAGGAGAGCAGTGAAGTCGGCAAAAACATCACCTATGAAGAAAGTCGGAAAAGACTGGAATTATTTAGTATAAAGAAATGAAGATTGAAAAGCTTTTATTGCATCAAAGATAGTAAGCAGCAAAAAGGTTTGATATTGTTTACTACATCTGTTGTAAATAGTGTGAAATGCAGCGAGGAAGATCTAGCTTGGAAAGAGCTTTCTTTAGGCAGGGATTTTTAAGCACTGAAACAGAATTTATGAGAAGGTGTAATAGCTTTTAAGAACTGCTTAGACAAATGTCTCTTGGGAGCAGTGTTTCCTGTTGCTGCATTAGGCCAGTATTTTTCTCAAACGATGCATACTGTCTCTAAATGACCCTCCAATCCTTGTGTTTCAATCACAATGTCCTAATGAGTCCCTGTAAAGCATGCAAAATGCTATGAGGTTAATAACATCTGAAATAAGTACTTAAAATAGGTGTGTCGCTACTTCAAATGTAATGAAGTTATTCTTGTGAGCCCTGTATGGAATGTTGGTATTGCCTCTCTCTCCTGGGTAGTGAGCTAAGGATAAAGACGGCTTCAAACTGAAAGAAATTTAGAGTATATATAAGGAAGATACTATTTACAGTGAGGCTGGTGAGGCACTGGAAGGTGATTCCCATAAAAGTCCTGGACACTCCATCCCTGGAAATGTTCAAGGCCAGGTTGGATGTGGCTTTCAGCAACGTGGTCTAGTGAAAGGTATCCCTGTCCATGGTGGAGGGGTTGGAACTAGGTGGTCTTTAAGGTTCCTTCCAACCAAACCATTCTTTTATCCTGTGATTCTAATCGACTGTGATAAGATAAACTGTGAATTATAATTGCAACTGGAATTCAAATGTTGAAGGTAAAATAAGCAGCTCAGAATTATTGGAACAACTTAGTGGAGACTGGCATGTTTACATGCAGAGTGTGCCACCCAAAGACTTTAGTAAACAACAAACAACTGCCACTATAATTTACATGCATCTGAGGCTCTTCTCTGGAAAATAGATCACTTGCAATTCAGAGGAAATAACAAGCATTTACAGGACAAGAGAAAAACAATCAAACCATACTCATATTGCCTGTGTCTAACCAGCCAAAAGCATTTACCAAGGCACAATACAAATGAAGTTCTTTCAAACACTTGGCACTTCCCACAAATCCAGAACAATCTAAAGTTTGTTTTTGAATAAATGAGCTCTAGAATATATGAATGCATTACAGCACAATCAGAACAGGCTAAACAAGTAATTTCTGCACTCATCCAGAATGCACACTGGAGGTCAGCTGAATTTAGTTAATCGGTGCTGCATATAAGGGGAAGAGAAAAAGATAAAAAAGTTTTTCTTTTCTTCAGCAAATTGTGACTATAGAAAAGCATCATGGCTGGTTAATTCCTTAGGTAAAAGAAAAACCTTCTGAAACATTGCTTATTAAATACATCACAGTGAAATCACACTGATTGTGTCACACACATACCTGTCTATATCTATAACCTATCTATGATATATACTTAAATGGAAGCTTCCATGCTATTGTGACTTTTATATGCTAAAAACTGTCTTTGTTTAATAATTGAGGTCCTAGATACTTTACGTAACCAACACAAATACAATGACAAGCTGCTCTTGTCTAAGGAGTGAGGTGAATAAAAGATAAAATAAGCATTATTTAAGAGAAAATATAAGGGCCTGACAAAAAGCAACAGGCTCTTTTTAAACTTTCGCTTCAAAGAAACAGCAATTAGTATCCACCAAATTTGAAGGGCTGGGTTACAGAAAGCAAACTGGGAAATGTTCTTAGAAAATGATAGACCTGGATTTGTAAGTCATTTGTAGTCAGGTCTACCAGTCATTTGTCACATGAAACTTGCTCAAAACATAGCTTGTTCAGAGCTACTAATTGAATAAACCTCACTGAATAAACAGCATTGATTTGAAAAGAAGGTGTTTATATCACACTCTTCAGAACTGTCTTTTTACACATGATCTGTTTATGCCCTTTCTAATTATGGAAATTAGCCCAATCCACTTCTTATGAAATCACTTTGTACAATCATATGCTCTTTCCAGTTCATACCAAATACTTCGTAGGCCTTTCATGTCACAAGATTGAAATATGCTTGAAGGATTTCATTTAATACATGATCTATTTTGACTATTTGAGCCATCATGAAAATGAAAAGCATACAGAAAAAAAATATGAGTAACAAAAATAAAAACTAGAAAGTATGTTGTAGATAATGAAGAACTATTCCTTCAACATGCAGTTTGTGTCAAAACAGCTGCAGGATTCTTAGTCTCATGAAAAATGTTATCTATGAGTTAAATATCTTGAATAGTTTTAGGAGTTCACCACTATTTATATATGGATGTTCACATGTGAATAATTGAAGTTTATTCTCTAGAGATTTAGCTACTAAAACAAGTCAGTTGTGGGAAGAAGGTCTACAACACAGACATATTCTTTAGTAGGTGAAAAAATAACAACATTTTATGGTTATTTGCTGAAAATACTTAAATAACACTTCGTTGTTAAATCTTCAAAGAATTACACATACATTAAGTAACTGGTCTATGCAATTCTGCTTTGCTGTAAAATAGGCTAATATATTTACATCATCTGCTCACTGGATATTTTTCTTTCTCTGACAAACAGTGTTTTGGACCAGCATTTAAGTGAGTGCAAAGTAAAGAGAAGTAGAAAACATAAAATAGTGCAAAAGTTACTAGCTTGGAGAATAGGATTAATTTCTGGGTATTATGCATGTGAATTTAGGATCTGAATGATCCACTGAGTTGTACAAATCCATAAACTGTGATCTTATTTTCACTAGAGTTTAAGTGTGTTAAGACCAGACTTAGTTGCTGTTTTTCTCAGGAATATAATGCAAGGATGTATATACTAACTCAATGTATACCTAGGCCAGAGACATATGGCTGCAGAATTCATCTAGAAGATACAAGGATTCAGACCAAAGGAATACAGGAGGTATCATCATTTAGTAGAACTGGCTGGAAAATAAAAATTATATGTCTGAAAAATGCCTAGTATTTATTTCTATCCCAGTTTAGAGAACAAGAGATGGTCTGAGAGAGTTCAACCATTGAGCAACCTGCCTTGGGGTAGGAGAAAGTGGAGGCAAAATTCTACTTTCTGTCTGAACTAATCTGCAACAAAAGCTTGAAACCTCCACATTTTAAAATAATAAACCTGACCACCAAACTACAACACCCGGGCCCTGCAATGAAAAGTTGGAGCTGATTAGATACCATATCCTCTTTAAACAAGTTAGCTTGGGTTTCAACAGTTATGTCACCCCAGAAAAGTATTTATCCCAGGATTTGGGATAAATATATGGGTGCTGTAATTCTGCAACTAGCTGCAGCCCTCCCTTTGTATGTAGACAGGCCTCAACATCTGCTTTGCACCAGGCTTTTTCCCAAGACCAGTGGAAAACTTTCCTATGAAATGTTCATTATAATTAACATGTTTCCACATGTTGAGAACGTTGCAGCCATGTAGACTTTTACATGTTCACTTCGCTGACTTCCAGGTCAGATAGTGCTTCCAATTCCTTTCAGTTATTGTAGATTTGGAGGGAATTAATCGCCTTGAATGGGATATTTTATATAAGTATGGTTTATATAAATGCAAAAACCACATAGTTATCATGAATAATTGATGTTTGTCTACAACATTTTTCAAAACTTTTTGCAGAATCCTGTCCTGTCAAGGCTTTGTAAGAACAGGTTAGACAAACATCTGTGAATGATGGGACAGATATTGGACCCTGACATAATTCAGAATGTTGGGCTTAAACTAGAAAATTTAAACTATTTTTTATTTGTGGACTCTTAGAATATTCCACTGGAGATACAGAAATATCACAGACATAATTGATGTAGAGTATGCAGGACTTGATCTTAGTTACCTCCCACAGATCCCTTCAAAACAGCAGATTTTCATGTCTGACTAGAAATTAAAAGCTCTGGACTGTGAGAAGGTCTTTTGTAGACCCATGTATCAGTGGTTCTGCAAAACCCCTGTACTTTGCTGGGTTTTTTATTTATTTTTTTAAATTTTTGCTTAGCTAACAAGAGGCAGTCCTACTGACACAGTTCCACAACTTTTTCTGGGGCAGAACCTTCTCCTGCAGCTCCTCCTGCCACTGTAGTTAATCCAATAGCCTCCACTGTGAATTTATCAACAAGGAGAAACTGCCATGGGAGAATCAATTGCTCCCCTGAAAGGAGAGATTTTATTAATTTTGAAAACAGGTAACTAGCTAACACTGACAAAAACCTGCCTATGGTTCTAAGCTGTGTGTATTTGTTAAAAAGTTGTTTGTTTTTGTTTTCTCAGTAGTCATTGCACGGTAGCCACTTTAATAAACAGCTGTAAGAACTATTAGCTTACTGCTACAAGTTATCATAATACAAGCGTACTTGAAGCCTGTGCGAACAGTTGCTTTCCCAGCATGTAACAGCTTGTCTACACCCTGTAACACTTTGATAATGGATCATTTTGACTGGGCTGCTTAGTTTGGATTTCAATAATGCCTAAAAAAGGGATAGTCAGTGTTATGGACTAAATTTCTCCAAACACTTATGCATAAAGATAAACGAATTGTTTATTATTAGAGCATAGGGAACAGGGATAGAAGTGCTGAAATGGATTGTCACTATAACTTAGCTGTAAAATATATGTGAAAGTCCAAATACTAGGAAGCTATTTACTTCAAAGTTCAAGGCTAAACTTGCTATAGTCTTAGTAAGTGCTTGTTAGTTAGTCTGTTATTTCCCAGTATATGAACCAAAATGCATACTGTAAAAATGCTCATTCTATTACAATTTCTTGTGGTAGAAATTTCCTTTTTTTCCATTTGGTTTGGGTTTTCTTGGAGTTTTTTGTTTGTTTGCATTTTTGTTTGTTTGTTTGCATTTTTGTTTGTTTGGATTTTTTTTTAAAATTACCTTTAAAAGATGCAATAAGTTGTACAGTTCTACTTTTTATACACATTATTATACTTATGAACTCTGAGAAATACAGTGAATAGCAGAGCTTTTAAAATGCATTTTGGGAGGAGCATAAACCAACAAAAAGAGAGGCAATCATGACAGAGACACAGAGCAGAAGAAAAGGGTCAAACAGCAGAGACTAACAGCAACAGAATAAGTTGTTAAGTTAACATGATCACTTGCAGCCACACTGCTCAGCAGCAAAATATTAATCTTTGTGTTTGTAGTTCAGTTTCAGGTCATTTAATACAAAATTAAAAGTGCCCTATTCATAAAGCACAAAGAGGTGAACTACATATTTCCAGAACAAACTTAACCAAAGTGCTCTGAAGAGGCAATAGTCACCAAAGGGAATTGGTGCTGCACTGTTGATAAAAGGGATCAGAACTTGCCTTCAGACAGACAAGTTCATATTATTCACTGGGACTTGAGAACTGCTCAGGGAAACACAACCCAGTCAGGACTGTCAGCCAAGGCTGGAAGATGTCATGCACCCAGGCATCATGAGGCTTTGCCAAACTACAGGGATGGAATAGAAGGGTAATGAGTTTAGCAGATCTGGCATGTGAGATTCTGCCTCTCTGGCTTGTCTTAGGCCATGAAGAAGTTGTAAAATCCTTCATTAGAACAATTGAGTTTGTATACAGTGGCTCGCAGCCTGATGGAGAATGACCTGTTCTTATAGAAGCAGGGCAGAGTGAGGAAAAGAAGGAAACAAGATCACATTCTATCAGTAATCCCAACACAGCTGGGAAAGCCCAGAAGAGCAGAAGTTGCTCTGACTTGTATGTTTTGTTGACAGGTGTGTGGGGAGGGAATTTTCAAAAACAAGATGGCACTACTGAATTGTCTTTTTGTCTAGCAGCTTCCTAACTGACCACTGGTGAAACCGTAGGGGAGCTAGGGGATGTTGGTACCCTCTGACTAAACCTAAGTGTTCACACCTCAGTATGCATTCACTTTCATATTTGTCTTCATCACCAAGGCATAAATGATTTTATCAAGTGTCCTTTGAAATCTACCAGCCACAAAGATGCTTCTTTGTCTTCCTTCTGAAATGTCCTCCACATTTGAAAGAGTCCTGATGTTGGGTAAATTAAACCTAATATTCTGCAGTGTTGTTTCCATGGTGTTTTCCATGGTGTTTCTGTTTTCCTCATGTCATCTGAGTACATCACTTTTTGTATTCCCACTTTCTGAGTGTAGGAGGCAGTTGTACTACAGCTACTCCACATTCATGCTGGTCTTAAGTGGCCAGAGAGGAAGAACTTGCTGATTGTTCTGCTTGAACGCTGAGCAGAAACACATTGACTTGGCTTGGCAGGTTCTCTCAGTGTCAGTTTTACTCAGCAGTTCTCACAAAATTAAAGGCAATATCAAAGCAAGAACAGTATAAATTATCACTACCCTGTTGATATCTCTGTATTAGAGAAATTGTCATAGCAAAGATCCTCCTAGTGTGTCAACGTCTTCTTGGCTTACACCTCTATGGACAAAACTCTTTACACTGATGCAAATGTTAGGTAAAAATATTTGGAAACTAATACAGCTGCAGATGACCTAATTTTTTTTTAATAATTTTTTTCCCATATGTTTTATTATCATTTTCCCTATGGCATTTTACTAAACAATAATTTATTTTACAAGTCTTAAATAATCTGCTTTTAAATTTACTGAATTAATTCTTACTATTCAAACAATGTACTTCAGTCCTTAACTGGGTAATTATTCTTGCTGTTCTGCTATTTTATCACGTGACTAAGGATAAGAGATGTGGTTTTATGCTACCTGCATTCTGCTACCAGAAAAGTTGAAGAAAATTTGTGTCAGATCCATAGTTTATTTTTCTCTGGTGGGTCCATTTATTTAATGTTCTTAAACCTATGCCAAAGATTAATTTAGTCCTATTATCTTTTATACTGATTTTTACAAGTATTTCCAGACTTCAGGCACAGTCTAACAAGATGATGATATTCATTGCTAAGGATGTTTCTTCTCAACTGGGGCTCAAGTAAATTATGTAAACATTTCCCATGGCAGCTCCCCAAGGTGTACACAAATGGTAATCTATAGTGGTATTTTCCAACTTTTTTTTTTAGTCTTGGGCCTTTTTTCATGGAACTAATTTAATCAATTTGGAAAGAAATTGCCTTTAAAACAAGGGAAGTTGTGGGTGCTTTCAAGTGTCTATTTTTGGATCACATATGAAAGAGGAAAATAAACAAAGTATTATGTTTATGTTTAAGACTCATTTAAAAATGGCTCATAATAGCATATGCTAAAGATGATGAATAGTTAAGAGAACTGGTCACGTAATTATTAGAAGAAACCACACATTGTCTCAGAGAATGTAAATCAACAAATTCA
Source organism: Ifrita kowaldi (assembly GCA_013398055.1). Taxonomy (NCBI): domain Eukaryota; kingdom Metazoa; phylum Chordata; class Aves; order Passeriformes; family Cinclosomatidae; genus Ifrita; species Ifrita kowaldi. Next base: position 583,639 of record VZRS01014168.1, read on the forward strand.
AGTCAGCCACAGTCAGCCTACTCCAGGGATTTACTCTGTGGCTCTGACAAGACCTCTGTTCAGCTGCAGCTCTGCTACTGCTCTCTGGTTCCAAGGCAGCACACGCTCACTGCAAACTGGCCCCTGGGGTTACTCCTGTCCTACATACTATTTATGAATGCAGTCCAGCATTCTTGTGCTAGATTGTGTATTTCCAAGAACACGTGGCTTTTCTGTCTTCAAAAGGTGACTTGAAATAATATGTTGTGAAAGTCTGAAAAAATCCCCATAAGGTCTTTGGAGAGGACAGGAGTTTAAAAATATCTTTCAAACAGCAGTAACATTTTAAGATAAAATATTTCTGACAGCTCCTCTGTTGTTTGAACTGCACATTCCATGTGAATTTTTGGGAAAAGGAAAGGTTGTGGATATGTTGTTAGAAAACATGCAGGATTTTGCTTTTAGACTTGCCAATAGTGAGACAGGAGAAGCAAATAGGCACTGATTGGTGGCACACATTTTCAGTTATATCTGAAAGTATATCTTTAATCAAAAACAAAATTCCTGCCAATAATATTCATCTTTCTCTTGAGTTTCCTTTTTGAAAACAAATGGTAGTGGTATTTGGCTGGACAGAACATCAAATAAATGTTCAGATATTCGCTGTAATTTAAGATTTCTTTCAAGATTACCATTTTGTCATGCCATCTTTAGTTCACCTAATCACTACCATTGAAAGATTTCATGCTACATATCAGCACTCTCACAGTAACTTTTGGAGACAATGAATAAAGGAATCTCTATTAAATTGGAGAGGAGTAGGTTTAGGGGTCAAGATGATGATGGAGAACTTTGTTTTTGCCACAATTAATTTATTGACATTACTGCCATAAATAGTTGGCCTCTGTGATTGAAAGATCAGGAATGGGATAAATATATATATTGCAGCTTTTGAACTAGCTGATTTTACATTGACAAAAGCCAATGATATTAAAGCATACAGCCATACAACCATGGAAAAAGCATGAGAAGTCAAACCTTGACTCTTAATTTCTTATTACTCTGAGTTATGCTTAAGTGGTACAGAAGAATGAAGGTTCCCCACATGTTGCTTTCCCTATTGTACAGTTTGAAGCAGTAGCTAAAAGTCACACTCTACTTTCCTCTGTAAATCTGTGATGCAAGAGGAAAAACTGCTGTCTCAGAACTGAAGGCAAATGCTTTAAAGTTCAGATCACTCTGTGTCTTTGTTAACTCATTTAGCAGGCTACAGAATTACGGATGAAGATTTGTTGTGTCTTAAGAGCATCTTGCCCAATGAATGCCCTCTTCTTAAGCATTATTTATTCTGCTATTGTACCACAGTCAATTATCTGTGGCTGTGCTGACTCCCTTTATTCATTTTGAAATTCACTTCTGTGGTAATGCAAAGTGATGCCAAGCTAGCCACAACTTCTGTCTGTCCCCAGAATAACTGTAGCAATGAAGATTTACAGTAATCTCCACTGAAATTGCCCAAGGCATTCATTCTTCAAACTTTCTGGGTACATCTATATAAATTAGTAGAGAGATAGTTGCAAGCCAGCAAATTAGGTCCAAATGCTGAATTTTATTCACGTGTTTCCTCACTGAAAGGAACATGAATTTGGTTTTCCTCTACCTCGTGTAAGTTTGGAAATCAATGTTACTTTGGCAACAGGATTCACTGTTTTGCAGTGTCGCCAGGACAAGTTAGGCTTACTAATCCCAAGACTTTCTTAGGAAAATACTAGTCTTTCCTGGACTGCAGGAAGATGCCATGGTAGAAGGCAGTGACTATTAGGGGACAGAGCTGAGAGTGGGCAAAAGTGGGCAAGTGGCAGTAAGGGTGCCCAAGAAGGAACAAAGGGAATGTCTAGGAAAACACTTAATGGAAGGGATGTTCCTAGAAAATATGGCATCCAGGAACACAGAGAGGGCACATGGTGGTGTGTAGGAAGGAGAGACCTACAGGGTAGTTCAGGAAAAATGAGGCAAAGCGTAGCAGAGAACTGAACAGGCCCCAGGTTTTGGTGTCAGTGGCAGGAGATGACTAGAAGCATATTAAGTATGAAGGTTGAGGCAAGAAGTAAAGGAAAGATAGATTTTTGTATTTCAAAGAAAGAGACATAGAATAGTAAGAAATACCCTTCATATCATAGGGAAGTTTAAAATTTAAAATCAGGGCTGCAGAACTTAATTATGCTCACAAAAGCCTTTCGCAATGAGGACGAAATATAATTTTTTCTGGTTGCCTCTCTAATTTTTACAGTTTCAAATAGAACAGAGACATCTTCCATTTTAAATTTGAGTATATTTCTCTTACTCTTCCAAACATAAATTAAATGTTAGGTCATCTTATACTGTTTATTTCCAGCTGTACTCCTGGTGCAAATTCTTTTACGTATTTGTTAATCCCAGCATGGCCTTTTGCACTGGCTCACAATTCTTCTTGGAATAAATCCCAGATACACTGTATTATATATGCCACTTTTAGAGAAAAACTCTTTACAGCTGGGGGAAAAAAAAAAGATCACTTTCAATTTGTGTTCAAATTCTTCTGTCTTAATTAGCTTTGTTTTGTGGCTTAAGGAACCAGATTTTACTGCACTTATTAACATGGCAGACTGCCTTATCAGCATCATTCTTCTTTGTGTATACTTAAGTATTGCTGAGCTCTGCAGTTTTGTAATCTGCAAGCTTTCATTTATTTTAAATTTTGTTACAATTATATTATGCAAATTATTAAATGCAAATATTGCTATATTATCAGTCAAAAGTGCCAAAGTGAGAATAAAAATACAACAAAATTTAAAAGGGCAAGGAGGAAGAGATAACATGAAAAAATAAAACAAATTAAATAATGCCCTCAAAATACATATTTATGAATATTAATGCCTCTAGTTAACTTCTTTTACACTAAACGCATTGCTGTATAGGAATAATGAAGTAAAATAACATGGATAATAAATGTAATTCCCTATGTTTTATGCTGACATAATTTCTACAGTGTCACCAACACTGTAGTTTTGAAGACAAATTAAACCACAGCTATAGACCAAAGATTACAGTCCTTTTTCTTAAAACCATATATGTTTATATATAAACATCTAAAAAATTTCACTAAGAGCCCTTTGTGGAAGTGTCTAAATGCATAACTCCTTAACTCCTATCAAAGTCAATGGGATTAAACAGCAAGGGCAAGAGCTGTAAAGGGATTCACTAAAATTCATAGCTGTGGGAATTCACAGCCTTGAATCTGACACCTATACTACGTGTGAGCTGAAAAATAAAATAACTCAGGAACAGTTGTGCACTAGAGTGGCCAGTGGTGTGGCATGGCCAGGATTCACATGGATATGAAACAGTCCCTGGCTCTAAAACAGACTGGCCACATCTAAGCACCTATTAGCACCAGGCATCCCCAGGCAATGTGCATGAACTTTTTTGAAAAGGTGGTCTGAGCACTTTGTGTGAGGGACAGGGATCCGTATCAGGTGAACGTTTCAGATGACAGTGGGAATGGGGCACAGGAGTGCACAATGTAGTTTGTTCAGACATGGTCCAAGAATCCTTGTGCAGTTATGCGCTCTTGACCGGTGATCAAAAAAATGGCATGTTTGGTGGGGAGCTGCCAAAAGCAATCAGGGGAAAATAGGAAGGTAACCTCATGCTAATTGGTTTATTTTGCTGTCTTTGCTGCTCTTCGTATCACATTTTGTCCATCCATTGCTTGGCTCCCTGCTCCCATCAGCAATATGATAGCATTGTAACAAATTCCTAGATGTCATTCTCCTTCACCTGACCATTTATTTTCCACCCTGGAAGATGTCTCATGCTGTGGCCATACTACTGCAGGTAAATGTACCAGATCCAAGCCTCTGTAACTGCATCACCCATGTCATGATATTGTTAGTATGGACCTTGACATCCATTGAGTGCTCTCCCAGACCTGTGCACAGTTTAGGAGCTGGCAGAGTCTAGAAGCAGTCACCATTTCTGTTGCAATTAGGAATAAATGTTTATCACTCTTCTGGATGCCAGAATCTTTTCTGTGTTTTATGAACTATCAATACACATTGGAGACAAAGATTTTCAAATGGTCATTTGCATTCAACTGAAGTAGTGGGATCAAGACAGAGCTCAGCCCCCATTATTCTGAAATTGGGGCAATATTTAGAATCCTCTCTGGTACAGCCATTTCTCACAGCCAGGACCCTGAGTCAGGGTTCAAAGGCTACCTCACGTCAGTGACATCAGTCTTTCACAGAGAGCACATTACATTGGGATTCACAGGATTTTGCATATCTTCAGGCTAAGGAATGTAATAAAAAAAGAAGTGTAATACAATGCTTGAATGAGACATGTATCATAGCACAAAAGTTCATGGAATTCCCTGGAGGGGAGACCCGCAGTTGACATTATGCTTAAGGATGACAGACAAATCTTCAGATATAGAGAGACCATGCTCTACATGACTTCTAAGGATCTGCAATCCTATCAGAAGTATCCAGGTCAAGATTTCTCTGCTTTTTACTTCTCAACATTCTACTTAAAGCTTAGCAAATAAAAGGAGAAAAAAGATCTTACTACATTGTATATATAGTTTTAATATGTTCCGTATAAAAATACTTACAAATTATTAATTCTTACTTTTCAAAGC
>VZRS01014168.1:593298-653674 GCA_013398055.1 Ifrita kowaldi
TCAGAAGGCCCATTTTTGGTCTTTAGACAAGAGTCTCCCAATAGCAACAAGAACAAAAAAGTAACTATTGCAAAGGCTAAGCAGTATGTATTTATGGTATGACTGCTGCAGTTGTTAATAGTTGACTAGATGTGATGACCTAAAGCTGAGGGAACTGAACTGTAGCTTTTGAGCACACATAGTCCTTACACTTTCTAAAACTGCCCAGGTTATAATGTGATGTGAAGGTTCTAGCATGCAGCCTGACAACCTGCTCCGTTTCTACCATGTTCCTTGTATTTGTTCCCTTTTCTTGTATTGTCTGTTCTTTCTTTCTACTTACTGACTGCTGAATTCTAAAGGATAGATCACAGGAGCTCAATGGCGACCACTTTTCTTGCAAACAACTGTGAAATCAGAAATTCAACCGTCCACATGACAAGGCGGTTATGTGAGAAGGTGCTATAGATGCCTCTGATCTCCAGTGTAAAATACTGTTTTGTCCTGTTTATCATATCCGACCTTTTTTCTCCACCTTATTGATAGGAACAGTCTGGCAGTCACCTGGGTCTGCATAGCAAGAAATGGATCACCTGAATGTTCAACATGGTGATTGGTCAGGGCTCAAATCTTCCATCTCATGCAATCATCAATTTGGAGAATAATTTCATGCCATGTGCTGCATCACTGGAAAGAAGTTTTTAGCTGTTTGACAAGCTTGGGAAGGATTCCTGATTTCACAGTGTCTACACATACACACTAGTGGACATGCAGCATATTTGTGGTGCATTGGATAGGCAATAGTTCTGCCATGTGGGTATTGCTGGATAAGAAATTTTTCTTTCCTTTCATTTTGGAGGTATATATCTTTACCTTTACGTTGATTGTTATTACTATTCAGAATTTAAATAGCTAATTCCACTACTTGTTTATGCACTACTTTTATATGCAATACTTTTATTTTCATGAAAGGAGTGTGAGATTTTCCTCTGGATGGGATCTTCGATATAATTAAAAAGGCATAATATCAAATTTCATGGAGCTAATCTCTAGGTACAATAGAGACAGGTAGTGTGGGTAAATAGTTTTACCAACGTAATTCCAAAAATTGAGTGGAGCTCCTTTGGTTTACATAGCAAGAGCCTCACTCTGCACTGCAAGGAAGGAGCAGTGAACTGTGGAGTTCTGAAATAGTCAGGGGAAGCTGAGAGTGCAGAGAGATACCAGCTCTCGATCCTGTACGCTGATTTAAGCATGTAAAAGAAAGATTATCTGGTTATCTTGTAAATCCAGATGTTTCTTCTGTAGGGTTTGTTATTTGACCGTGTCACCTGAATGCAATGATCCTGTGTTTTACTACTCTGTCTGTGTTTATTGTTGAGCCAAAATCCCAGTGTTGGCTGACCCACCATGTTCCCCCCATGCAGTCTGATGCCCGGCTGCTCTGACCTTCCCAGCCTTCTGCTTGAAGGCAAAGAAGAGTTGAAGAAGAACCTGTTTTCCATACCCTAAAAATAATTTTTCCAAAGGTAGCCCAAGATTTCTTTCCCTAATTAGAATGCAAGGAAGTATATCTTTATTCTTTACAGCAGTCTCAAGTGAGGAGATGTCTGACTTGATTCCATTGCTGCTGTGATAACCCATGATACTACAATAATGCATGTGGGGGAATAATGGCTCCTTTTTCTCCTCTCTTTTTTTAAAATCTTTTTTTGTATCATAACCATCAAGGCAATATGACAGCTTGTGACAAAGTATTAAAAAATAAAGAGCACCTGGTAAATAGAATGATTTTCACAGTGTCTGCATTAACATTTTTCTTGCGTTTACTCTAGAATATTGGGTAAGAAAATGAGGTTAATTGTGCAAGATAATTCTTACAATTTTAATCAGGGGTATCAAATGTCAAATGTTTTCCTTTGTAGTTTGATGGTTTGAGTGATCTTACATCACTGTAATGAACAAAGTTTCTCTTTGATTAAAGGAAAAGCGAAGTCAGTAGAGGACAGCCAGTTTCCATACATGCCTTTACTGAAGTTCAACCTCCCTTCCAGTGTAAGAAATGTCTTGAACAGGAATGTAACAGATCAAGAATTTTAAATTACATTGTATTCTGCTTAGGTGTACCAAATACAATATGAAAAAAAATTGACTGTGCAGTTATGTTAACAGTAATGAAAATGAGGAATTCCATGCCATGTCATAGTTAACATGTAGACAGAAGAGTCATACTGAAGAGCTGGAATTTTTCTGGCCTTTTATTTGGTTTTGGCATCTATAAAAGTGGGACAATTCCTACTGGAAGGGACTTGCAGAAGTCCAGTCCAGCTTCATTCTCAGAGCAGAATCAGATGTAAGATTAGATAATCCTTCTGTTGCACTTGTCAGTGTACTTGAAGAGTAAACCAACAAAAATTTAAAATATTTTATTGTTTTCACCTACTTTTAATCCTTTTCCTCTACTACTTATACTCTCAAAACCAGAAATCTATACTCTGATATAATATTTACGCCTAAACAATTACTTCAACTTTGAATAATCAAAATTCTTTAATATAGCTCAAATTCGTCTGCAGAGCAGCATGACAGAAGTTAACATGACTATTCTGCATTCTATTTGTAAGCACAGATAGCAACACAATTGCCAATTAAAATAGAACATATTCAAATTGGAATCATTTTATGGTTGATTAAGCTGCACGATATAAGAAGCCATGTGTTGTTATGGATATAACCCTTGAGTTTAAAGAGTTCCTCTGGTTGTCCAAAAAGTGCCTGTGAGGGCAAGAACTCATGCACTGGAAGTATCTTCTTTATCATTTCAAAGCAGAATGTCTCCAGGGAAACTGGTGTTAAGGAAAGTGTTTTCATAGGGTTTATCAGTTAAAAAAAAAACAACAAAACCAGAAAAACTACCAAAAAAACCCATTTAAAAGCATTTTTCAAACAGTGGATTTGACTCATTCCTGTATTCACTGATGACATATCTGTGGCAGTGGGAGGGTGCAGCAACCTTTGTGATGCCTTTCATACAGGTTACAGTAGGGGATTTTACCTCATGGATCTAAACAAGACATCCTATAGTGCTCCCCCAAGGCCCTGGCCACAACTCTTCCCAGTCTAAATCCCCCTCTACAAAGGAATTAGAAGATCTGGTGGTTTGTGCTGCTGTAACTCTTCTCCAGTTTTACTTTCTGTCAGTATGGGCATGAAACTTTTACGGCTGGCACAGCAAAAGAAATCTGATGCTACAAAGCAGAGATCTTCATTTACATCTGCTTCAGCTGGCATGGGGAAAAGTAAGACCAGGCATGATTTCAAACAGATATCTTGGAAGAAGACTTTTAAGTTAATTTTGCATGGAAAATATCAACAGAACTTCAAAAGGGCTGAGAAGCAATGAATCAGCTCTTTTGCTTCTCAACGTGCTGAATGAGCTCCACTTAAAAAATTAATAGCCATTTTCAACTTGATTTTTTTTTCATTCCATCTCCAAAATTTTACCATGATGTTGCTACAACTGTCCTTCTTCTGACGGGCTGCAGACAGTAAATGTGTCATTTCCTCTGTCCATAAAATCATCAACAGGCAGGGGAAATTCTCTTGCCAGAGGGAAGAGCCTTGCTAAAGCTTAATAAAAAATGTTGATGTTCCCTGCAGGTACTAGCATGTCAGAGCTAAAAATATGTATTTGAAGCAAAAGCCTTAAGCAACAAACTGCCTTTGTGAAAATGTTTCAAAAAAAGGTACTAAAAGCATCCACATGGCTGCAATTGCTCGATACTAACTCCATGACTGCAGCAATTAAACAGAAAGGCTTAGGGTGTTCTCACAAAGCTGTAATATTTTGCAACTTCATTGACTGGGGTGCTTTAGAGTGACTGCCTCCAGCACTATGTCCATATAATATATTACTGTAATGACAAGATAAAGAGCAGCATGTTTGCACTATTCATCAACATAAGCAGTTTCCTCCCTTCAACATTAGCTGTAGCTGAATTTTTTACTGGCATAACCCATGTGGAACTTGTAATCCAACCCAATTAACCCAGAAGCCTCTTTACCTTCTGAAGAAGATGTGAAGAAGGAAGCTAAACTTTGGGGAGAAGATGCTTCTTCCTTTCAAATCAGTAGGTAATTTTTTTTAAAATAACAGCAACAATACAATCGTACTTTCAGTCCTTGTGCAGCTCATGGACCTTTTCAGAGCCACAAAGGTACCCATCCCACAGCATGGAAGCTGAAGCAGATGTCTCCATCAGAGCTGACAGGCACCAGGACACATGGCATAAGCACATCATGATCTGTGACTTTTCTTATAAGCACGCAGAGTATGAGAACTTGTTTTAACTGCCTGGTGCTATGTCAGATATGCCAGGCCCTGGATGGGCCAGGGCACGTGCATCCAGAATAAACCTTCTGCATCCAGAATAAACCTTCTGCATCCAGAATGCACCTTCTGGCCATGGCTGGTCAACATTTGCAAGTTTGATGGAAAATTTTGGTCTTCAGTGTGACCCTCAATAAACTATCTCAACATAGCTGGCACATTTGGTGTGGAATTGAATTGACATTGGTTGTGCCTAAAAAGTCGAATTTCAACTCCTAGTTCCTAGTTCTAGGCTCACAAGAACAAACTCTGTAATTGTGACAGTATGTTGTTTTGCCAAAAAACTTTGTGAAAACTGCCCAATTCTCATGTTTTGCTCATCCTTTGTCTCTATTCTGGATTTAAAACTAATTGTGAGGTACAAGCCCAAAACAGACTGCTGAAATAAAATAAACTGAAAATCAAAGAAATAATTTTTGTTTACTTTGTACATTTTCAGATGCATTCATCACCAATTTAATTATCCTCTGTCTCACTTCTTTCATTAAGGTGTTCACACTTGAAAGTGATTTGTGATGAGATGTCCAGATGAATAACTTTTAGCTAATGGACAAATAAAAATTCATTTTCACTCATATTTAAATGGGTAAAGAAATTATTTCAAATAGTAATTTTCCCAGGTGAAACAGATTTGACACAGATGACAAGTATATATGGAAGGCGTTCAGTCCAGGTAAATGTCTGCATTCAGGACAAAATTTCAAAGCATGGAAAAAAAATTGTGCTGCCACTTACTTTCACAACAGTAGGTTGTGAAAAACAATACTCAGAATATGGATGCAACCCTCCCACCCCAACGTATGTGGATGGAAATGAATGGATTAACATTTGCATTAATTGGAGGCATTCGTGTCTCAGAAATATGTGAATAAGATAGATGTTATCCATATCCAGCTGTGCTTGTAGCCATAACAATTTGCACAAGCTGATGGTAGTTTCATGAGTCTCTGAATCTTTATGAAAGACTTCTCAGATGCAAGAAATGTTTGGAAAAAGTTAAGGATGCTCCTCTTGGTATTTACAATATCTGAGCCCTTAGAAGAGAAAATCCAATCATGTCTTGCTCTGGTCCTGTCAGAAAAAGGAAAGATGCAGAGTGCCAGATCTGTGTCTTGAGTTTTCATATCTACAGGGACAGTGGGAAGGATCAGACTAGGAATATGACTTTGCTATTATACAAGGAACAGTTCAGACTATGGAGACAGAACAGATTTTAGATGCCTGAAGACCATTAGAGCTATGGACTCCTGGGAGGATGTGTGTGGCCATAGTAGCTAGAACAGCTGGCCAACTTGGCTGAGCAGAGATAGACCTGAACAACCTAAATATTATTAGAAACTAAGTTTTTCCTTTGAGGACAGGGGTGCATACACACACACACTCACATACAAGGAATCTGGTGTTTTGGTGGCACAGAGCAAACAGCTTTTGGTTTATCCAGTTCCTGAAATCTACCATAAAAAGAGTGGATTCATAGCTGAAACAGCTGGGGAGCAAAGAAAGTTCAGGAAGATCTGTTAAGTACCCAAATGCCTACTTTCTTACTGATAGTCCACCAACTCTTAATGATGTATTTCTATTCAAATGCATCACAAGGCAATTTCCTTTCATTAGGAAACAGAGACAGATACTTCTAGACCATTATGGATGGATGTTCCTTCGGGCTTTCAGATCCTTTGGGGGGTCAATGCTACTGCTTTGTTCTTGTGAATCCCTCAGTTTACAGTGAAAGGATGATATTATCATTCTGTTTAAAAGTTAAAATTTTTGAGAGGTCCTGTACCTGAAAAGCTGTTCTGAAGAAACTTTAGTTGAAAGATGACAGTGTATAAAAGGGGGAAGTAAAATGTAAGATAACTTCATATATCCGTGCTTTTGTTCAATTTAAGAGCGTTTGCTGGAAAACTGTAAGCATTTCACCTGAGAAACACTGTAGAAAAACACTATTAAGAAAATTATTAAAGAAACTGAAAACACTGTCTCAAGCTGACCTTTCAGGATGATACATTCTTCTTTAGGCAATATTTTGATGATGGTAGGGCTAAAACCACAAACACTGTGAACTATGGCCATGGTGTATTTGCTCAAATTGAAAAATATCTCATAGTTCCTTTAGGTGTTTCAGAGTTTCTCAAAAGCTCATTAGTTCTATTTCCTATTAAAGAAAGAAAACCCAAACCAAAGCAAAAGTGAAACCATTAAAAAAAAAATTATTAATTCAATTGGATCTAACAGGAACAAATAGTGTCCACAGGCTCTTTTCTCCCCATAAACTCTATCAGTAAGTAGGTTTTTCTAGCTAATTAGACTCTCAAAATGGGTGTTAGGTAGTAGAACAGGAATCTGGAATAGAAATGGCTAAAATTCCCACAATTATTTCATTAACAACTGTGGAAATAAACCTGCAGTTACCATGGCTCATTCAGCCATCCCTGACCTGAAGCTCTGCAGAATTATATGCAAGTTATAAAGATGTTCAAACTCAGCTAAAACTCCTAGTTTTCCAGGTAGGCCTTGATATTCTCATGGAAGATGGAGCTCCTTGAGCCTTATACTTCCTCAAGATAGATTGATTTGATTTGAGCCTTCACTTAGTGTTAAGGTATGCCTAGCCTTTGGAGTCTGATTGGTCCTGCACATTATCAAAGGCTGTCAAAGAGGTGTTTTGAATTCCAGAAGGGGATGTGTTTGCACCAGTTTCTTGAAGGTCAGACAAGCACTACATCCATTCTGACATACAAACTTGTAGAATTACTGAAAGTAAAACAAAACAAAAAAGTCCTACCTGCAAAATACTGTTACTAGGATGTAGCAAGAGATAGCTAATGCCTCATCCCGAAGAGCAGGATTTCTACATGTTTGAAGAATGTCACATTTCTGAACATTTCCCCGCAAATGCCTTGCTGGTGGGACTCCACTGGCCAGTTCAGAGAATCACTTCAGATTTTTTCACAGGTTCTGATGCAGAAATATATCAGGAACAGATGTTCCACCAAATCCCTGAATGCATCTATTGCTCCAGAAGTGATCTTCTGTGCCATAGTACTTCCAAACATAATAGCATAGGTAATGAATGACAGACCTGGCACTTGGCTTTTGATATGTCCCCACTGGCTATTCAGGGCTTGGTTCCCTTCTGTCCTGAGGCTCTTGGGTATCTTACATGAGCCATCCAACTGGTGTCATTTAGAGGGCAAAGAGATAAACCATATGTGAAAAAGAATATAATATGCCTTTGTCCCTTTCAAACAAAGGAAGTCAATGTATAACAGACCAAAAAGAACTGGTTTTATGATTGAGCAGCCTGATTCCTATTTACATTGCCTTACACCTCCCCAAAAATAAAACTTGAAAGGGATACTAAAATATTTCTCTTTTTAAGTGTGATTTTGCTAAAATGCATTCTTAAATGCTTGTAAAATGCCCTGAACCACTCAATTTAACTTACATTAAGAATTTCTTTACTAATTAAAGAAAAAAATTGTAAAGCAATTGCTAAATAAAGCAAATAATTTAAGTGAATTTTAAGTGGAACAAGAATAGTGTGAACTCACCAGAAGTATCAGAGCAGTTGAGATATAACCTGACCCATAAATACACTTGTATTCTTGGAAGCCATATTTCACTCCTGGCATTGTAGCTGCACTACAATTTAAAGGTATTAGAAAAAAACCCAAATCAGCCTAAAAGTAATTCTAGGTTGTCCTGCATGAGAAATAATGAGAGGATGAGAGCAGTGAAATTGATTCATGCCATTGCCATAGTTTTTATTACCGCCTGGTCTTGCATTTCCAAAGCAGACTTTCACATCCATAGCTAGACTACATTGTGGCATCCCGGATTGATCTCACCCACTAAAGCTTTCAAGCAGCCTGCAATCTTGTCTAACCTTCTGCAAGTATATGCATTTAAAGGTCACGCACATGATGTGAGATTTGCTGGCCAAAGGCATTCTGTGTGCTCACCCTGCAATGGAACCTGACAGTTTAGCCTGCTTGGTGCTGGTTTGCGCGAGGTAAAGCAATGCAGCATCAACATTTTATGTTAAACACAGAAATTTTCAAGCTGCTATAATCCTGCAATCTACAGCATTCCTCAGATAACCACAATGATGTGGTGGGCCAGCTGAAGGAACATAAAAGAGACAATATGTTTAGTAGGTTTAGTAGTTTGCTGATGTTGTTTTAAAATTGGCCTCCAAAATAGTCTGCTGCTGGAAGCTATAAAAATAAAAAGGTTACTTTTCATATGTCTCCTGCATCTCTTAATATACTTAGGCCATCACATTTCCTACCATTTGGTGCTTTTACAGTGGCCTAGTATACATGTTAGTTATGGAGGCGCATGGCTTTTGTTTAGACACCATTTGAAAAGCAGAGATCCAGCAAGATTAGCAGCAAGAGCCATTGAGGATCCAACTACTTGCAAATTTCTGCCACTAACATGTATAAACAACAAGAATAATGGTAGAAAAAAAATGAAATTGAACAGCCTCATGCAAAATACTGCCAATTGGGCTTCTTATTCCTGGAGGCAACAGGAAGACAAAAGCAGAGCTGCTCTACCTTGTGGCAGTGAGCAATTGATCCTTCTGTAGAAAAAATTCTGCCCTTAAAAAGTATTAGATAATTTTAAGCTGTTTTATCCCTTGATATTATATAAGAGCAATTTTAATTAATTCTTAACAGTTAAAAAAAAAGAAGAAAAGAAAGAAATGAAGATTTGTGTTTCTTAGGAATGCTAAGCTGTACAAAAGCTCTGGGCTTTGTTTTTGGGCTGTCATTCTAAAGGAGGTGAGGACGGATTATAATTGCACTGTGGGGCCTGAACAGAGGACCCCTGTAGGTAGAGCAGGCCTTTCAATCTTCTGATCAACGGAGCTGAAACAAAAATGCAGGAGGGCTGTGTTCCCACGTTCTTTGACAGTTTCCTGCTGCAGATAGCGTCCTTTTAAACCTCCCTTATGCTTTCATTATGCTGCTGAAATAATGAATAATTTGCCTCCTCTACTCTTTGATATGCATGGTCAGATATTATTGGGTAAGAAGCAAGAGGGACCTTCCTATAACCTTAATCCAGTTCACACTAATAAAATGATTTAGCTGAGCATTCTTGGGAAGCAATTATTTTTCTTAAAGACAATGACTATCAAAAAGTCCCTAATGGGCAGAGGCAGATCAGGTCACCTCAGCTTTCCATTTTCTTCAACACAGGCAATGTTTGGACCCTTAAAGCACGAGCTCCCTTCTGCAGTTTTGTCACAAATACTTAATCATTACTGTTGCTGAGTGTAGGGTTAAAAATGAATTAGGCTTAATTTTGATTTATTCAAGTGTGCAGTTATTGACTGTGAGAGGTTAACTGTACTCTGAGTTCTGTGAGAGAAAATCCTCAAAGGGAGAAATATGCTGGAGAAATGTGAAAAGGTACTTCTGTTTCCTAATGGTAGTGATGAGCAACATATTTCAATTCTTATTCTCCTTTTTGTCATTAAATTATGAAACTGACATTCTTGAAAGAGCCCCAGGATTATTGTGTTCCTAAATTAATACAGTATTAATGAAAGACAGATTTATTAATTTAAAACACTACTCTTTTTTGGCAAAATTAATGATAGTTTGAGCAGATTAGTATTCTCCTTTATATCTCAAAAATCATCAACAACTACAAAATACATTGACTGTCAAAAAATAATGCTTCTATTATATTATCTGAACTGATCCAGGAGTCTTTTCACACATCAATTGAATTGACCTCACATTCCTCTTGACACAAATATCATGTGTATCCCTTTATTACTTGTGACTTATTATGATTGCTGTTATCATTGCCACTTAATATAATTGTTAATATTCTTAACAAAAAACTATCTGGCTGATTACATGTTTTAAAGACAGGTAGATATGTGCTGAGATTTCTAAAGACATGTAAAGGCCTTTTGTTCACACCTTCTGTTATTGAAATGATATAATTAAAATGAGTAGAAGATACGGGTCACAGATTCATTTGCATAACTAAAGTGTAGCCTGATCCTGAAAAAAGCAAACACTCTCATCTTAGGTGTGATGCAAATTTATAGTTTTTTATGAGAAAACAGAACTTCTAAATAAAAAATTTCAGTGAAGCCCATAATACTGTGCCAGGCCAGTATGGCCCTGTAGTGTTGGTCACATGCAAAAAGCTTGATATTAAACAGAAGCATTGTCATAAAATTAAGACAACTTCTCAAGGCTATAAAACCACAGTTCACACTGAAAGACTTGTCAACAAAGTTTCCCTATGGTTATCCTTGGCATTGTTTTAATGACCTCAATATTTTTAGTAACAAATTTGGCACAAAATGCAGGAGTTGTGCTGGTTCAAATTGTTCACTCAAAAATGGGTGAACTGTCAATTCAGATTCAGTTTGTCGAATTTCAGACATTTAGATGAGGCTCAGAGGTAAGGGATATCATCCACCTTTCATCTGAATCAGTCCCACCATTGTTAATTTAAGGATAATACTATGATCCTTCTCCTAATTTACATGTCTGCAATTGTAATTTTGGCTGTGATAAATCTGACCCTACAGACTGATAAGGATTGCACTGTGAGTTGAAAACAAGTGATAGTTATGAATCATCCTAGTAAAGGGACTTTTTCCAGTACAGAATTGTCATTTTAAAGAGTCATAGTAATATACTATCTGTAATATTCCACATAGCCCTGGCTATCCAAAGTAAAAAAAGACAGAATAAGTGCAGAGAATGTCTTTTTTTTCTTCTTAGCAAACATGAAAGACAAAAGCCAAGGTAATTTCAATTATTTGGTGACTATAGTAGGGAGAAGTAAAATTAAGTGTAGTCTGATGAGAACTAAAACTTGCAACTTGGCTAAAACTTGAATATTGCTAACCATGGATAGTATAGGGATAACATTAACTTCCTTCTCTCCAGGGTGTTCTCCATCTCTAATTAAGTATACACCGTGGAAATGTGAAAAAGAAATTCTTGAAGTTTGGAGCCAGGAAGTCCGTTCGGTACAGTGCTTTGAGAGAATTTATCAGCATCTCCTAGATGGGATGTGACATCCTGCTTAGAAAGCCTCATCTGATGTGTTGCCCATGTGGATGTCTTTGCATCACATTCTCCTACACTTTGGTACCAAGATTAACTTGGATGCAACTGTCTCATATCCCTGCCTGATGCCCCCAGTGTCTCAGTTCTTCACCCTGTCTCCCTCCTCTCATCGATCTCTCCCTAACATGAACTGTTACTAAACTAAAGTACGAAGATGCCAATTAATGGACTTTGGGACAATGACATGCATTATAGAATACATAGTTTGCATGTCCCTTCACAGACAGCTACTGTTGTCCAGAGTAAAGAATAAACACCACAGGTGGAAAAGATACCCCTGAGAGAGGAAAGATGCATAGAGATAATTGATTCCAGCTGATCAGGTTCCACCAGTGCAGCAGGGATTGAGAAACACCAACCAGTTTCAGGCTTGGCCTATTTCACTGCTGTGCTTACTCGAATTAGCAACACTGAAAATTGAATAGATACATTAATGTGACTTCTGATTAAAGAATTGTTTAACATGGCAAACTTAAGTAAACCATGATATTTAAATGACGAGGTATAAATACTCAAAACTCACCAAGTTCTGAATTATGTATTTCTATGGCAAATTTTCACAATTAACCATTTCGGAATTGGAAAAAAAAATTAATTGGTCAGAGAATAGGGTACAAGAATAGAAAAGTTCCCATATCAGAAATTCATATGGATATTTTGCTTAGCTTTGAGTAGACTATTTGCAGACAGCAGCAACAGAGACTGCATAAATTCAGAAATCCACAAAACCCCACCATCTACTTTGGAGAAGTGATCTGGAGAGAAGTACATGCTTAGTGTTCAGCACTCATTAACCAGCATTTTCATCCTTGTTCAAGGTTAGAAAGTGATTCCCATTTGCTTTCTTCCCAGCAATGAACTGTGGAGTCACAGTCAGGAGAACTCTCTGGTCTGTTGTGATCACTTAAATTAGCAACTTCCAGGAGCCTAGTGGTGCTTATACCTAATGGTATGACTTCAAGTCAATGAAAAATTTAAAACCTCAAAATCAAGATATTCATCTCTTAAAAAAAACCCCATAAATCTCAGACAGTCACTTGGACTAACGAAATCTATAAACTAGAAATGGTCACTGCTCATCTTTAATATGAACTGAGAAAACATTTAACCATATTTTTCTCATGAAAAAATATAATTCTTAAGAATCACTAAGGAAGGTGATGAACATTAGAATAATTCATCTCTTTATATTTGCATTGAATGAGGTATTGTTTGTTTGGCTTATTTTTTTTTTTCTGAGGGATTCTAAGAAAAGAAGTTTCCTTGAAAAATGTGTGAGATATGATCTTGCTTTAATATTAGAATGATTTTTTTTTAATATCGGGTCATAAAGCTCCTCCCACAATGTTATATCTCTGGACAGACAAGTTCATGATGCCAGACATCTTTAAAAATCTGAAAAAATTCCCTGTATTGTCTGACCTCATTCCCACCAATGCACATAAGCTTCAGTAGTACAGTATTTTCAATATCCATACTACTCATTTGTTTTGGTCTGAATCAGACTAAGTTTTTTTTTTCAAAAAGTTAAAGAAAAGGTGCATTAAGTATAAAAGAAAAATATATAATAAATATTGTGATTCATGTAGGTCTTCTTACAGCTACTACTGAAATGTTCAATACTAGAAACAGAAAAATTGAATAAAGTGCTCATGTTTTCTTCCATTTTTCCCTATGTATCCATCCAAATTTTCTAATCATAAGCTTATATTTCCCTGCCTCCAAAAGTCAAAATCCTTCTTGACCTTTTCCCATATGAGAAGATTCTTCCTAAAATTCTTTCTGTTACTGAGGACATGTACTACCAGAACAGAATTCTTCCCAGCAGACTGGCAACCTCCATTGTCAGATAGTTTTTTCATTCCCTCTTAGGAGCAGCCAAGGACTTTGGGGTTGTCTGTTTTGGATAAAAGGAGGCTGACAGCTTCCTGAGGAGGGGACATGGAGAGGGAGGTGCTGAGCTCTGTGCTCTGATATCCAGTGATAGGGTGCATGAGGATGGTTCAAAACTGCTTCAGGGAAGGTGTAGACTGGACATTAGGAAGCATTTCTCTATTGAGAGGATGGACAAACACTGCAACAGCCTTCCTTGAGAGGTGGTTGGTGCCCTAAGCCTCTCAGTGTTTAAAAGGCATTTGGACAATGCCCTTAATAACATGCTTTGACTTTTGATCATCCCCAAAGTGGTTGGCTAGTTGGACTGGATGATCACTGCAGGTCCCTTCCCTTCNTACTCTTTCATACAGTGATGCAAAATCTTGACAAGTAGTCAATTCAGTCCAATTCATACTAGGATAAAGGGGCCCATGAAAAAAAAAAGGCATAAAAGAATGAGATGATTTAGACAGAATCAGGTACCTTGGATATAACAAGGTTTATATCTAACCTCACTGAATATTTATCATGTCACTATTCCCTTGACACCAATTTAAAAAAAAAAGGGCGAAGAACAGCACAAAACATTTGAAAGGAAAATACGGTATGTGCACACTGCACCGTAGATAATGTTATAAATATTAAGTAATCCCCTTTGCCTGACACTTGTGAGTAAGGTTACATCATTTAGCAATGTGAAAAAAGAATGTTTTTGTGTAAGACACTGGTGGTATGTGAGTACTAAGGATGAAATTACTCTTAGGTGACCCAAAGATGCCACCAAACAACTGTGTCTATAAAATCATTCTATGCTCTGCTCTGCTCTCCCAGGAGAATTCCTATGTTTCCTTTGTGTTGCTGGTAGGCTGAATCCATCATGCCAATGGACATATAAGACCATCCACCCACTGGCCCCTGCTATCTCTGTGAATAACCTCATCTTTAGAGAATTCCACCTGTAAAACTCATGGTCTGGGTCAGGGACTTCAACTTTCTGCCAAACAATTAGTATTACATGAGCTTTACAGAAACACAGTGTCTGAAGACAGCTGCCTCCAGAGGCCAGACCTTACCTGATGGTAATTAATACAAATACCTCATAGCATTTGTTGCCACTTCTTGGGGTGAATAAACCCTATGAACCTCATGTAAATACACAAGTTACTCAAAGAAAATAGATCTAAGTCCTCATCATCAATATCTGCTCCAGACAGAGGCTGGCTGGCAGGACAGGAAAATTGGTGACCTTTCAGCCAAGGAGTAAAAGACCAAAGGACCACATTCCATTTAAAAGAGATTACTGGGAAAATTTATGGGAGGAGGGCACAGGTGGTTCATAGCATTGCCTTCGAAGTATGGAAAAGATATATGTGAAATATAAAACCTTACTGTTTATACATCTTTTCTGAACACACATGAGTGTATCCATGTACACAAACATACAGGACCTTAGAAGAACTGTTATGGGCCCTGAAGCAAACTAAATATTCCCCCCTCCAACTGCCATCTCTCCTCAACATTCTTCCCCGCCCACACCTTCTCCAGCTTCTCTGTGCTCAGCGTCCCTTCTCCATGTTCTTTAAATATGCCAAAAAACATAACTTGTTTAAACATTTCTATGTATATCTACCTAACCTTTTTCCATATTTACGTGCCTCAACTTCCCTCTCAGGAAGGATGTGTCACTGTCTCTATATCCTAAAGCTCCTTGGATTTACCCGTTCATCTCCTCTTGTCCATATACTTTCCAGAGTTGACAGCAGAGTGCAACCAAGAGTTTCACACTTGCCCACCGTGTTGCCAGCTGAGAAAGAACAAGCAGACCTAGGCAGTTGCTTGAGGTCATGGCATCTTCTGTAGGTCATCTTCTGGTCATCACCCTTTTGCAGAGGACTGCAAGTCACCCTCAAACCAGGACTGCAGCACTTTATGCTGTTCAGACAGACTGCCCAAGCTGCATCGTTACAGAGAACTGCGTTTTCAGCCTCCTGCTTGTATTACTCAGATATGGTAGATAGTAGGGGACTATTTAAGAGAGGGAGAGTCCAGATTTTAAATTCTCATTTTGCTCAAATCAGCAGCAAACTTCATTTGAGTCCAGGTAATCCAGATATGTAGCTGGACTAAACGAGAGGATCACTGCTAATGACAAGAATGTTATTTTAATTTAAGGAAGTGAGAATCTGGGCCTAGGGTGATTTATTAATTGAATGTAGAAGACAGTGGAATAGTTTGAAAGCTCTAAAGACAATATGATTATCTGCAGGGGAAACATTTGTCAGTGTTTTCTTTTTCACCCTCTTTTGAGCCTGTGTGGGGGAGTGAATATGTTGTATTGGAAAGTATTCCCAATGACACGCATAGAGGAGCAAGGAGATTAAGCAATTACAGTAGATGGGAGCCTGATGGGTAGGGATGGGGGAGGGGACATTCACTCTGGGACTACAGTTACTGTAAGAGTTTAGGACAGTTTTCACATATTTATCCAAGATGGCCTTTGAAGTGTCTTGTGGGCAACAGTTGGAGGTCTGCTGTCACTGAGAGTGTCAGGGGACCCTGAAGATTTACAGCACAGCTTTTTCAGCAGAGGGTAATTGCTGCTACAGGAGAGTCTGAAACAGCTCTTTCATTTTTTAAGTTGGCAAGAGCCAGTGTAAGCTGTTGCACTGTTGTCCCAAGAGCTGAAAGCAGCAGTACTTACACACTCCTTGCACTGGCTGGATGGGGTCTCTAAGATACTGTCCACCTTTTCTAACTCTCTGGAAGACAAAATATTTTATCAGTGCTGAGGAACCAGTTTTAGTACCTCCCTTCCTGGCTTTGCAGCCTGAGACACCCCAGAGAAAACAGACACTGAAGAGCCACTCTCTAAAAATCTGGTTCACTTCAGATACCTAGCCTAGGTGTAGCTTTTTTAACCTTGTTAGGACATTAGCCCCGAGAGTGGACTCATGGCCAAAACTGTGCATGTGTAACTGCCTCTGGGCCAGTTTAGAGGTGACTTGGATACTGGGGTTAACACAGAAGGATGGGCAGTGGTTCAACATCTCATTTTCCCATCCACCCTTATGAGTATTTAGTGTACCAGAGAGCCCAAAGGTTCATTTTCCAAGCTTGCAGCTGCCATCCCAGAAGGACCACAATGGTGATTTGTGAGCAGCTGCACTGAGGTCCCTTCGCAGGTGCCCTTGTTAGTCCTGAGTGTGCCCCGTTGTTCTCCAACCACGCTCCCAGCAGGTGCAGAGATGACATGCAGCTTCCCATTAAAAACTGTGTGGGATCAGGGGTGTGAGTAAAGCCCAGCATCCCTGACACTTCCAAGCTCATTCATGTTTGTCACTGTGTACAGTAAAACTTTGCTAGGTTTTTCTTACTGAGTGATCCTCTTAAGCAAAATCAAGAAATCTTCTTCCACAGAGCAAGAGAGGGTCAAGCAGACCCCAAATATCAGAGTGAAGGATGAATTCTTTGGTTTGGTATGAGAGCAGACAGTGCATGAAAAAAGGTGACAAGGGGTCAGTAGGGGAACACACAGGATAAAATACTTTCATCTATTGTGCTGGGGTCAATAGGCTCCCATCAGGAAATCTTGAGCCCAAGATTAATTACTTGTTGCAGTAGGTATACCATTGTGCTCTGGAAGACACTGTGGTGACTTTAGGCATCTTGCAGATTTCTGGTTCACACGATGCAATCCCATATAAAAAAACAATAGTAGCTAAGAAAGTAGTAGTGGGTGGTGGTGAGATGCCTTTTAGCTCATTCTAATCAAACCCTTTTCAAACATACCTCCAGCTTGGCCAGAAATTATGAGAAACTATTTGTTAAATATTATGAAAGAATTTCATAGTAATTCAGAATTACATGTCATGGCTATTATGTTATTGCACTTTCCAATTTATATGACAGAAAACATTCTTTAAAAAAAAAAAATCCCTAATCTGTCTGTGTACATTCCATGGAAATTTATTTGAATTCTTTGATTTACCTGTCAAAAATCCGGGAGACCAACAATTTGAAAATAACCTTGAATCCTATTTTTGTCAGCATCCAAATATATGGCTCTCTTTAGAGCAACTAGACAGATTTTGTTTTAAATTAACCCTTCTTGAAAAAAAAAAGAAAAATAACCTGGAACCAAGTCCCATAATCCTTGTTTTGGGTGAAATTTTCCATGAAATTTAAGATTGTCAATACTTAGTTCTTAAATTATTAAAATAAAAGTTTAATTCTGGTTGATATGGAACAGCAAGATTTGGGTTTTATGGTATATGTGCACGTTAATAAGCACTTCATCAACATTTTAGGTGAAGAACTTTTGCATCAACTGAATCTGACTTCTTGTCCCAAGCTGCAGAGCTGTGTTTTGCTGTGCTAGATCCTGCACCAGAGCTGATAAAATACCTATGACATGCCTACTTTTGTATTTCTGACTGTGGTTTGTTATATTTGTAAAGAATTTGTAAATAGGAGCTACATATTTATTTTATTATTGTCTTCCATGAGCATATTTAAATCTTTAAATATAATTTCCAGTAGGCATATTGTCTAGTGGCTAATCTACTTAGACTGTAACATGAGTTAAGTATGCTCAAAAATTGCAGTGAATCTCTCATGATATAGCAATAATTTACTAAATAAACACTTTAGGAATCAACAAGAAAGAGATCATAAAGTAGCAGTGAAAAAGAAAAAATATTAAAATTCAAGATGCTGTACTGATTACAGCTCATAATTTGCACTCTTGAAACTAATGATGTCTTAAACACAAAATAATCTATTCTGCATGTGATTGTGAACATAATACTTTTATATCAAGAACTCCAACAATGAAACACGGATAGCTCTATAAACTACTTGGTATTTTTGGTTGAATGA
Organism: Ifrita kowaldi; assembly: GCA_013398055.1. Taxonomy (NCBI): domain Eukaryota; kingdom Metazoa; phylum Chordata; class Aves; order Passeriformes; family Cinclosomatidae; genus Ifrita; species Ifrita kowaldi. Next base: position 611,539 of record VZRS01014168.1, read on the forward strand.
AGCAACGTCTCCTATGGGGTTTGTGACTTTTTGTTCATTGCAAGCTCTGATTGGAATTTCAGAGTGGCCGGACACTTGCATTTGGGTACCTGGTGTCCGCTGAGTTAGAAGGTTCTGCTGCTGTTTCTTTTGCCATCACAGCACTGAAAGAGGCTTCTAGGTCTCTTTTTGACCCTGTTTTCCAGGTGTTTTAAGAGCTTTGTAAAACTTTTATTTCTCTATCAGATTGATTGACTCTGTCCAGAATGGTCAAAAGTTATGGGAAAGACAAACAGAAGCAAAAATAGATAATTTGCTTTCATTCACCTATTTTTGAGAAAACTTGCTTAAAAATATATCCATAAGACAGAATATTTTTCTTGGTTTCACAAAAAATTTTACACTTCTTTCTGTTTAGGATAAATTTTTTCCTGTGGGAAACATAATTTTTGCTATTGTGCTCAGTCTAGTGCAGGCACCAAATGAGGACCTATTAAAGGCCAGATGTTGGTTTGCTGGACCCTCTACTGAATCTGAGACCCATCCTGACCTCAGTTTGCATCCAATGGCCCCACCAGACAATCTAAAGTAACAGAGGGGCAGTGTTGTGTTGCTGGAATTGTGAGGAGCAATAATAGGAAAAATCAGTAAGGACTTCACGGAGGTCTTAGTGATCCTGGGCATTCACACAGCCTGGTAGAAAAATGTACCTGATTACTTCCTATGGCACAAATGTACCATATGTGGATGCTGAACATATAATACAAGCATTTCAACACATGTAAACAATTATTTCTTTCCCATTACTGTGTTTGTTTATCTCATTAACATTAGCCATTCATCCTTCCTTCAACTATATTCCAGCTGTGTGTGGCTATGGATCTACTGGGAAGCCCACTGATTGACTTGCAACCAAGTTGAATTGTCCTGCTTTACCATACCATTGCTGGTGATTGAGAAGCTGCTCTGGACTATCTGAGTTCAGTGGAAGGAATTCTATGCACTTTGATAGCCTTTAAATCATACTTTTTGATGTTCTGGAGGCAAAGAGATATTATTAGATCAAAATGTTTTGTATCAAGTCAAAATTTGCTAGCTTTTGTTTGCTGCATAATCAAAGTTGTGATTGATATATAGCTTAACCCGCCTTTATAATTTTTAATCTTCTGTTATATATTAAATGTGTTCAAAGGAAAAAATCACATGCATCTTTTGAACCACTGACTTTGATAACTTTTTTTTTACTTACAAGCTGTTATTTAGCATCTGTTGTGGGAAAGAACACACACATTCCTAGATATTTTTCATGGTCTAAAGACTTTAAGATACAAGAAAGAGTGACTGTACTCATATTAATTTTTCTGTCGTAACGCAAATCAGGAATGATGTTTGCTGGCTGGATCTGAACAAATAATCAGTAGAAAATAATGTATTCAGTGAATTCTGTCTCTCTCTATTTCATATTGTTCTTGGGCATATCATGGCTCTTTTCTGAAATAAATTAGTCATTCTGAATTATTTACTACAACCTACATTAGGTAGATTTTTGGCTGCATGCCTCAAGATGCACGTTTGTGTATGTGACTGCAGAAGCTGCAAACTGTACAGGAGGGCCTGTAGAACTGTGCCTTACAACTCTGTTGTTAAAGCTTATTTTATAGTAGCAGCTCTGACTGGGTTTAGACACTGCCACACAAGGCACCTCAGGACCCAAACATTAGATAACCCAAATGGGAGTAGAAACCACAGGTCTAAATGAAGTTCTTAAAAATCCTGTACAGAGCTAGGTGAACAACGGCACTGATGTCAGGAGGACGTGAACAGAGTGATGTCTAAGCCAGATGGCACAAAGTGCTGAAGAAAATAAAAAATGTAAATGTCCTGTTCTGTGACACACTCCTGCAGCAAAGGCCCTGATGAGCTTTAACATCCTCAGTTGGAAGTTTGTCTCATTATTCTCTATTAAAATGGACAGGGAGAAGAAAAGAGTAGTAGCACAAGGCTGTTATAAATTAAAATACTCATAAAAAAGGAAGGGTGTCTTTCAGTGTTAGGGTTTCAAACACATCCTCCCTGCATCCATAAGAAAAAAGAGATTTTTTTTTTTTGCAGAAAGTGTCAGCTACTTTGTCTTTATGGTGAATTTAAATATCAACTCCTTGAATGTAATGTAAAGTGATCTATTTAAATAGAAAAGATAATATCAGAGACATATTAAAACACTGATGAAAGACTAAGTTAATAGTTGTAGAATAATTTCTATGTTTACAGCTGTATTAAAAAAAAACAAAGCAACAAACAAATCCAAAACACCAAACACCAAAAACAAACCCCCTCCACTATAAGAAAAGTCACATTTACACAGAAATCAGTAACAGGTATCAGTGACACAGAAACTGTCTTATGACCTTATACCAACCAAGTGAGCTGAGCTAATGTGGGAACATTGTAATAGTGTGTGGAAGAACCTAGTGAAAAGAGTAAGTGTAGGGGAAGGTGAATCTGTCATATTGCATTGGTATGGAAAAGTTTTCTATTCTGTCGCTGCCTGTTTAGTACTGTAGTAAGTGTGGGGCAGGGGTTATTTCCCTCTGACCATAGGCTGTTCTGAGCAACAACTAATCCTGTGTTAAGTAGATGATGATTTCCCCTTCCACTGAGAACCTGTGAACCGAAGTCATCTGTGACAAAATGAAAATCTGTTTCCTCAGACTGACACTAGACCCTTTATATTTATTCAGCTGTCAGAATTTATTCTCATTCTTTAAAGAGGGGAAGTACCCTAGGAGCTTCTGAATTGTTAAAGCTGAAGGTCATGCTCTAAAGTCTTATGACTTTTATTATAAAGGGCATTTTTTATATTTTAAAGGGATTGACCAAAATCTAACTGGGTTAAGACACAGCTTGTATAAAGACTGTGAGGTCAGCTTCTGCTCTGAGTTATGCCAATGTAAATCTGGGATAATTTCATTACAATAAGTGGAGTCAATCCAGGGACGTAATTATGCTGTTGTTTTGGGTTACGTGATGCCTATGGAAAACAATGAGAATTATATGCATAAACAACATGGTAACTAAGTTCTGGATAGGTAACTCTTACCAGGACTGATATTTAACCTAGTAAGCATAAAAGAGACGTATTATAAATAGATATAAAAACATAGATACAATGCTATAGAAAAATATGATTCTATGTATATGTATATGGCTTATGTCAGAAAAACAGAGATGGAGAAAAATTTCCAGTTTGTTTGTTTTTTATGTTATTTCCCACCAAAATCCTCAATTCAGAGAATAGCTGAAGCTGCTGAAGACATATTTAATTTCAGGTCAATGCCAGATCTAAAGTGAGAAAGCCTTTATTTTAATGTTTGCAGAAAAACTATTTGTTTCCTAAAATTATGATAATGGCCACTGGGGCTATATTTTCAAATTTATGGAAAGATGGAGCAAGGAATCTTACCAAAACTTGAAACTTGGTTGCCAGAGGTTACCAGAAGCTTACCAGAAGTTTATAAGGAGGGAGACACTGCCCACTTCTCTGTTAATAAACAGCAATGAACAATGAAATAAAAAACAGAGTGTCCAGAACCCAACTGAAATTATTTTGCCATGTCTGCAGCATTAAGCAATTTTTACCACTGTAAGTCCAAACTGTGTTTTGGGAATGGTCCTTGGGCCATGATGGCTCCTGAACTCAGAAAATGTTAGTTTATCAAGGCCAAAACCCTGCTCAGGACCATTCCTCTATTTCAATCATTTAAAACAGAAGAGTCTAATGCATTTCAATTCCAACCCTCCTTTCTTTTACCCAAAATATATTCAACAAAGGCACTAATTATTATCTTGGATTTATGGTTTTGCAAACAATATTAGAATATAGCCCTCCTCTTCCAAAAAACATGTGTGCACTGTCTTAAACAGACACACACATATCCTCCCATATCCATGGGGTGATAGGTTTGCTTAAAAATGCATATAAATTATTAAGGAGAGCAATAGTTTTTGCCACCAAATTCATCAGAATCGATAAAGTGTTGCAGACATAACTGGAATTTGAAGGTTTCTGTTCTGTGCCCAGGACGTACACACCCAGAAGAGGCACAAGACTTGTTCAGCTTGTCCCAAGCATGAATAAGGGAGCAATTCAGATCATAATCAGGTTTGTACTTGTGAACTCCACTAATATTTTACAATATAAATAGCAAAAGCCATAGTTTTCATGTGGTGCAACTTCTAGCAGTCTCTCAAACTGGGACACTGAGTCTCTATCACCTGAAGCAGATGTGGAAAAAAACTTACTCTCCAACTCTTAAACCACAAAATAATCATTATTTGACAGAACTTTTCACACAGTGATGGCCTGTGTTGGACTGGAACTGGTGAAACATGAGGGAAAGTTATATTCTTTATTTTTGCCTATATTCTTTCATTGTATTGGAATTATAGTAAGTAAAGAATAATTTCAACTGGAAGTGTCCTCTAGAATTCTTTCAGTCTGCAATGGCCAGACTTGAAGTCACATTAGGTTGCTTAAGGTCTTGACCTATAATTTCCTTCTTGTCAAGGAAATACCTAAGGTATACAATACTTTATTGGCCTTGCTTTCCATTTCTCTGGTCCATACCTCATTTTTTTTATCAATGATGACATGTTGGGAGACAGTAAAACCCTTCCTGAAGTTAAGACAAACATCCACTGCTCTCCCCTCATTTCACCACAGACAGCTATGAGCTTGGTGAAGCAAATAAAATAAATATATTATTTAATAAATATATTATTTTATTATTAAATATGTGGTGACTACTTTCAACCATATTCTAGCCCTTCCTATGCCTAAAAATTATTTTCAGAATTATTTTCTCTATCACGTCTCCATGGACTTAGGTAAGGTTGATCTGCTCTTAGCCCTAAAAACATTTTTTTGGTCTTTCTACAAGATAAGAGGGACATTTGCTTTCTTTCAGTCTTCAGGAATCTCTCCAAAATGCCACGATCTTCATTATTTCTCATACAACTGTGGAATACAGCTGTAGAAAATGTTCATCAGGTGTCAGTCAAATTCAACAGAAATGTGTTACTGTCTACTTAGAAGCATAAAAAGACATTATGAAAGTGTCAGCATGGTCTGTGATCTCAGCTTAGATAAAAGGTCATCGCCATCTTGGAACTATGTCTGGACTCAGCAGTTTAAGCAAAAATGTGCCCAAACTGACACCCTTATTCTAGCCCTGAAACACTTTCTTTAGACTCTGGACATAGGCTGAGTCTTACATTTTGTTAAAGATGTAGGGCAAGTTTGCTCCAAGAAGTGGTTTGGGACTTTTAAGGAAAGGGAGTAAGAGGTAGAAATGTAAGACCTGAGCTAGCAGAGAGCCCAGGGCCATACTACTTTACAAAGTAACAGTATCAGTGCACAGCCTCAAGTCTTGGACTCTTGGAAGTCAGCACTCCTTGGCTGTTAGCTTGCTCTGGTGTTGACTGATCCAAGCTTACACAGGATTTCAGGAATATAAAGAAGGTCTCGAGGCAATATGTACGAACCTGAACCTGGTCTTTCTTTATTGAAGAGCCATTCAGTATTTTCCCAGCATTTCCTATATGTCTTGTATGTCACCCCAACTAGTACATCATAGATCTCAAGTATCACGCCATGAAAATAGCATTTTGGCAGCTGCTCCACACCTTTCCCATTAACTTGTACATTTTGACCTAGAAATCACTGAAAATTTATAATTACATCTCAGTGTAAGAAAGACCACATAAATCACGTGATCCAGAGGAGATACTAAGAGAAATGTTATGGATGTGAAAGAGCTAGCTCTAATCAATATAGACACACAATGGACCACAGAGTTTTGGAATCAGGGATTAGTCTTGATTTCTCACAGAGCTAGTAAGTGAAGCCATGCTGGGTACAGAGCCTGTAGAAATAAAACAAGGGGTAATGATTTTAAACTGATAGGGGGTCGGTTCAGACTAGCTATAACAAATTTTCCACAATGAGGGTGGTGAAACACTGGTACAGGTTGCCCATAGAGGCAGGATGGATGCCCCATCCTAGGAAAAATTCAAGGTCAAGTTGTTCAGGGCCCTGAGCAGCCTGATCTGGTTGAAGATGTCCCTGCTCATTGTAGGGGGGAGTTGGATTATATGGCCTTTAAATGTCCTTTCCAACCCCAACCTTTCTATGATTCTATGCTTCTTATTTCATGTCACAAGGTCACAGATCATAGGCTTCTTTTTGGGGAGGTGGAAAAATACTGACGGATTAGCCCATTGCTTTACTCAAGTTCCTAAATCCTGACTCTCTGTCCTTCATGTGTGTATGTACAGGTATACATACACTCCTGCTACTGTAGATCAATTTGCATGTGTCAAACTGCTGTCCGACTATCACTAGTCCTATACTGTAAAATTAACTTTTATTATATTTTCTAGACTTTGATACGGTTTCCTTCTGTGGAAGCTCCCAAAATAGAAAATGGGTCTGATATTGGCTTTTTATAGTTGGGGTCCACATAGCTTCCCTCTTTATCAAATATTTCAGGCAATTTAAGCCTGAAACCAGCATGGAAAAAGCAGAAAACACTAGAATTAGCACAAGACGTTCTATAGAAGGAGGAGCAAATCTTTGTTTCGCAGTTGCTTATTAATTTGTCTGGTCAACGTTTGCAAGGTCTGTGTTTGATTAAAGTTTATATCATCTGTCTGGGGGATGTGTGTAGAACTGGTGAGAAAAATTCCTGATGAAACAAAGTTTTATAGAAATATGCTTCTGCACTGAACCTTAAGTGTTTATGTCAAAATATCTCAGGTGTGACAGATTTTCCTTCGATTCAGGGAAGGGTTCTCATTACCATAGGTATGCTGCAGCCTCCCAAGGAAGGATTTGAAACGGAACAGATTTATTATTGCCAAGAAGATAAATACTGGGAAGAAGTAAGTCATTACGTTATATTACATCACATATAAAGGTTAGAAAACATATTCTACTAATTATAGTATAGTGACAAAAGCTAAGACAGAATTTAGCCAAAGTAATGGAACTCTGAAAAAACAATATCCTCTTCCCATTAGTAGTAGCCAAATAGTTGTAGAAAACAACTTTACCTAAAGTCATCATGGACTTACTCAATTTAAATTACATGTTAAACAAAATAAAGTCAGCAACTAAAATTTTCAGTTTTTAAACAGTATACTCAAGAATAAAGCTTAGAATTTATACAAAATTTACTACTAAATTTCATAACTCAGTAACTGCAACATGAAGGTCAGATAACCTTAAAGGGTCAGAAGTTATGCTGCTGTTTTATCCCTACCAGTCAGTGGACAGATGGATAAATGGATAAACCACTTCTTCCAAAAGGAATATGAAGATTAAGCAGAGGAACCATAAAGAATTAAAAAATGAGCAAATATACAAACAAACCTTATGTCATAGGAATAAGTAAAAGCAAGTGATTTGACTTAAAAGATCAGTTAAACCTTGCAGCGATTGAAACAATTGTTCAGCTGTAAAAGTACCTTAGGAAGAAGAAACAAAACTTCTGCTGCTCAGAATGAGAACTTGACTAAAGATAATAAAGCTTTGTTTGAAATAATATGATTTTTTTTCCACAGGTCTCAAAAATCGTGAAGAAGTTGAACATGGGGCAAAGGCCCCCATCTAATGCAAACAGTATGGAAACAATCACACCTCAGACATGAGAAAAAGTCAAAGATCTCATTATGTTCAAATAAAGAAACAGAATAAGCACCAGGATAACCTCCAGACTGAGTAAGATGTCTCTCTAGAAAAGACAAATGAGAACAGATGCATTTGATGGCTAATTTCCAGCTGAAATAAATAATAAGCTAAATTATTTTTCAAGGAATTAGAGAAATTTTAACTGTACATTTTATGAAAGCTGTGCTCAAAAAGGCTAATTTAAACTGAAATAGACACAGAAGGTAGAATAGATACAGGTAGTAGACCCAAAGACCTTTACTGCTATTGCTCACTGAAAGAAGACTGAGAGAAGATATGATTTCTCACCACAAGGATGTCATGGAGGCTAGCAGCAGGGTAGGAAAATTATTATTTCAGATAAATGGCAAACTTGGCACAAGAATAAGACAGAATATTCAAGCATAAATTTAATCTGTAAACTGGAAGAAACTTTGTAAGAACCAGAGAAGGGAAGTTATTTGACTCAATCATTCAGCAAGAGCACAGGAACAAATATCTACTCGTACAGATAAATATTTAGAAAGGGATTTTGTAATGTCTGTGATTTGCCTGCACTGGAGGGGACTGGTCTTGGTGTCATGAAAGTGCTCTTCTGATCTTATGTTCCCACTTCTCAAACTCATCATCATACAGGTTCTTACCGCCGTGTGTCTAATTATCTCATACCACAGTTGCAAAAATAAGAGCTTCTTTCAGATTCCTGAAAAACCTGTACTGCACACGTAAATAAGCAAAACTGATTTACACAAAAGCCTTTTGATATCTGAAAACTAGGAGACAATCTGGATTTTGTGCCTGAAAGAAGCTGCTATCCAAGTTGGTAGCCTCATATGCTGGAAAAGTAAAGATGTTTGTTGACTGTGCATCATCACTAAGTTGTTGCTCTAATAATTTGAGGGAGATTAATCCCTTTAGATTTCTCTTCTTTATCTTAGTAAGCCTCTCTAGTTTGACTTTGCAGACAATGAAACTGAATAGACACCTTCAGGGCTTGCTTCATTCAATTTGTTTTACATGACTATAGTTGAAAGTATAGGATGAATTACACCCAAAACAAGCCCATTTCCTTTTCTTTACAAAGAAAACACACAGCATCCCTCCTGAGCTGCATCTATACTCATAAATTAAACACTGCCAAGGCATATTCTGTGGTACTGCTATTCAGTGATCTAGACTAGGAAATTGTCAGAATGGTCCCTGTCCTGATTTTTGATCTCAGTCAGCTAGCACTCTTCCCGAAAATTCCTGGGATTCGATATGGGCGGAAACTGTTCCCAATGGGCAGTTTGGTTGCTAGTGCAATTTACTGCTATGTACACAGACTGCTCTGTGCCAGTTGGCCTCCACAGCTGAGAACATCCCTGGGTACATTTTGTTTAGTAGGATGGTGTGGCTGTATTAGACAGACACCAATGTGTAGTGTCTCCTCTTTTGGAAATCAGAGCAGTGTTAAGCAGCATACTTTTGGGAATTATTTTAATTGTGTTTATTTAAACCACTGATATTTCAGTGACATTAAACAATCTCAATAAAGTCAACCAACATACGAAGACAAAATAGGATCCACTGCTCAAACATAAGAGAATATTATAGTTCAACGAAATGTGGCTGTACTGAAGTTGGCACTCCTAAAATTTCTGGGTTTAAAAAAAAAGCCCATTTCACTTTAAAAATAGTTCATTCTGCTAATCTAGATTTTCTTTAGCGATTTATTCCCCTGGCCATATACTCACAGGTACAAACTGTAGCAGTTTTTTTTCCTTACCTAGCTTGCCGAGTTGAACATTTGCAACAGACAGCTTTAATATCCTCCTAAAGGGAGAATGGATTTGATATTTGAGAGCTACTGTCTTCATATGTTTTCAGAATTAAAAGCAGAGAAAAATTTTAGTGATGTCACGAGCTCAGTTGTTCTATTTCAGACAATTGATGTCATTTTGTCTGCCTATCACCATTCAAAGCTAAGGAATGCAGAAAAAGTGTAACATAATATTAATCATGAGAAACCTTTTCCTCCCAGTTTGAAGAAAACAATTGTGATTCCTGATGAAAAAGTCATGACTAATGGCAGGCCTGAATGGAATTAATTTCTTTATGCTATTTTATGGGGTGCGTGTATGTGTGTGCACAGCAGGGAAACAATGTGCACAGTACTGGCCAGAAATAGGACTTAAACTGGAAAAGCTGATTTGAAGTCACAAAAATTAATACCAGTTTTAATAGGCATTGTGTTTTCACCAGCCTTCCCTCTTCAAAGACAATCAACAGAGAAGAGGAAAGGCAGAGGGAAATTGTATATTCAAGATCACAGATGAGTAAAAAACTGTGCAAATAAATCCCGTCTCTCCAGACTCTCAGTCCAGAGATTTTAGCTCTTCAGATTTCTTAAGAAACCAAAGATACCAGCTGTCTACCAGCAGAGCATTAGGATATAGGGATGTATAGGGTATAAAATAATGCAGATCATGTCTACGTAATAATGCAGATTGTGTAGATATACCTAATTGAGTCTTAATGATTTACTTTTGGTACCACTTTGTCTGTAATGGCATAGAGCTTTGTAAAGCTGCAATATTACTTGAAAAATGGGGTGAAAAGTTAGGCACTTCATCTTTACTCAGTTTTGCATTGCTGTTACTACTTTGTGGTAACACCTGAACTAGCTCAGCTACACATGCAAAAGCTGTGAGGTCTGTACTACAGACAGACCTAGAAAAAGTGGATTCCAGTTAGAAGCTTTTTATATAAAAATTATATAAAATTTTTGATAATTCCTCAGCACTTCAGTTTATTAATACACCTTTTAATTTCTCCCCTTCTATCCCAGTAACAGACTGGAGAATCACTGTTGATAATGGAGTCATGGATGGTGGAATAAGTTATGCACTACGACACCTTTGTTAGGCTTTCTGCAGACCTATTTATAGCGCATTTCCTTCTGCTGTTGTTCTTCTGTCTCTCAGAAAAGTAATTTACCATCCCAATACAGGGATAATTACTGGACCTAGGCCAGCTGTGGTTTCTCTTGAGAACTTTACAACAGCCAGGATAGGAGAGGGACTCTTGTTAGATTCCCCCAGTCCTGCTGCAGTCAGGAAAGCCTAAGGGCATATATCACCTCATGTGTGGCTTGTTCTGTTTGCTTTTACACTTGGCAGGGTCCTAAGACTCAGGAATGCACATCCTTGAATGAAAACTATCTATACAGTGTGAGCAATCGTTACATCTGATTAAGAAGCATAAAAAGAAACACACATGTGGTTGACTCTTTTCCTCTGATGTCTGTGGCTTTTTTCTGACAGGAAGGAAATCCTTTTTAAAACTTTTTTTTTTAAGAGTTCAAATAGATTTCAAACTATGTGAGCCAAAACTTGCTCTCATCTACATCCATGTACTCCGATTGACTAGGCAACAAAAGTGAAGGCTTCTCTACAGACAGAACCATTTTTGCTTCGTTTCTCTGAAGCATTTCTTAATCTACATCAAGCTTACAACAAAACATCCAGACTGTTTTCACAAACAACGTCCCTCCCTTCCCTCCTCCCCAAGCCTTTGTTAAGTATGAGTCTCAGCTGAATGAGATGTCCAGGTGCCCAACTGGAATGTCCAGAGATATAAGGCTACGACGATCTTCTCTGTTGACTGTTTTTCGAGCTAGCTCTCGAGCTGTTAAGTATGTCTGTGTCATGCAGGAAAATACAGAAAACATGCCTGAGAAGCACCTCAGCATTATACACCATTTGCAAGTGCAGAAAAGTGCCACCTATGCAATGGGTAAGGCCATGTGACCTCTGCATAACACCTCAGCACGTACAGCACTGCAGCATTTCAATCATAGAATGAGTCATTCAAGTTGGAAAAGACCTGTAAGATCATTGAGTCCAAGTGTTAACCTAGAACTGCCAAGACCACCACTAAACCATGTCCCTAATGTATAATTGCAACCTTTTAAATTTTAATTGATGAGCTGGTTTATCGTCTTGCATCATGGAAACCTCTTTGCAGTCACAGTCATGAGGTATACACATCCAATGTCTTGAAAACTCCTGCTGTCTCCTCGATGGGACTTTAGGAGTTTAGATGGAATGCTTGCATGAGAACTCAGAAGCACATTTCAAAAATTCACCTAAGTCACTTAGGTAACTAATAAGGCCATAGGATTTCTAAAATTCAGTTTCCACAGATACTTAGACCTGGACCTATTCAATGCAAATTTACGCACTTTATTGAGACAGTTAGGAAAGATCTCCAAAGTCTTATCAAGATATTTTCTCTTCCGGAAGTTCCAATTTCTCTCCATTAACTACAGAGCAAGTGCATAGGGATTTCACTTCTGAGTCAGGTGTTTCAATGAAATATATCTAGAGCTGAGGCCAAAGTTGGATCTCGCCTCTTTCCCATTTAAACTGCCTCCAAACTCCAGTTTCAGTGCTGAAAGGCTATTACAAAAAATATGGCATAACAAGTGATAAATTGCATTCTTGTCTGCAAAACTGGATCCCCATCCATCAAATATTCCCTAACCTGTATTTATGCAGTTGATTGTTTCCCTGTAAGTAAGTCATCTTGCACTTGTCTCTCCTAGGTAGCATCCTGCCATCCAGTTTTACCCAGGTTAACCTGCTTGAGAATGTTTGCAATTCTCTGTTCAACATTTCCGTTGTGTTTTTTAATAACAAAAATATCTGTCTTGGGCTAGAGCTAGAAATAAAATAGATGAGAGGCTGTTTTTGTACTAGTTTTCTGTCCATTTAATTCAGAAATTGCAGCAAGTTTGCTAGATTGATTGTGTCAAGATTTGCATACATAAATAGTAGGAAATTGCCCATTAATATTTAGGTTCAGTAGCCAAAATTGCCAAGTCTGGCACTTGCATAAGGTGATGCTGTAATAGCTTGAAGTAGCTGGCTGATGTCAAGAAAGGAATCCAGATATTAGGAGGAAAATACTTCATCTATCCTTTCATTTCATGCGATCATTACAATCAAGAGATATGTTTGTGATGAGTGTCTAAAGGTTTGTCTCAACACAGGCAAAAAAACCCAAAGGATTTTTCTAATTGTACTGCACAATCATTTTGCACTTACATAATCTGAAACAGAAATTATCAGAACTTAAGAACAACTCAAAAAATTACACTGCTTGCATTAGCGATATACTCTGTTATCATAGCCCATCACACACAGCATATACTGGTCTAATATTAGTGAAAAATGTTTCCAGTACAAGAATAAAGTCAACCAGAAGTGTTAACACATAATGTAACTGAGAATTTCAGATCTACATTTTTGCAGGATTGCTCATTCTGTCAAACATGTTTCATTAAGTACTTAAAGGAAATGTCCATTTTTGCACTAACAACATGTGAAATCCCTGGGCATTTATGATTTTCACGTGAAAACCAATTCCTTTAAACAAAGATCTGTATTCCTTCACTTCACTCTTAAGGAGACTGTATTTCTCTTCCTAATTTTCCAACTTTCAAGATTTTCTTTGCTTTAAAAGGAACATCCCTAAGTAAAAACTTTCATGAATCGATCCTCATTTTGGGGTTCATAATGAGAAGACAAAAACTGTGTGATTTCTTTCGCATATTGCTGCAAATATTTTGCACCTAACTTACCCCATCTCACACTAATGTTCCCACTTGATTTTTAGGGAAGGAGGAGAATAATGAATGACACACAACAGCGTGATTCCCCTGTGTCACGTTATCCACCCAAGGGCTTAGTTTGGGCACACAATAAAAGGCACCATACGCTGTGACTACTCAGTAAGTATTTGTGACAGAACAAACTGATGATGCGTTTCCTACCCTTACTGCAATTTTACTGGCCTTGATGATTCTGTAGTCCTCATTATTAACATATCATACCCTACACACTGTTGAGTCTCAGAAGGATGCTAAGCAGCTGGAAGCCTGTGCTGAGTGCCAGAAGGGAAACAGGCTCCCACGCACAGAACTTAATGCAACAGCAATCCCTACTTATTGGCAAGGAAGGGTGGGTGTGGGTGTGGGTGGTGGTGTGTGTGTGTGCATGTGTGTGTGTGTGTGTGTGTGTGTGATGGAGGTTTAAGAAGCTGTAAATCTTTCTCATCTTGTGTCCAAAATGTCACTCAGGATGAAGGCAAGGAGGCAGTTCCAGTGCCAGCCCCTGACTTCTGGGGACTTGATTTGGCAAAAGGACCACACTCTTTGCATGTCCTTTCTCTCCTTCTTCATGCTGTGCATCATTTCAGCTGACAGATTTACACAGGAAAGCTGGCTCAGCAAGGCCTGCCGTAGTTGGTGGCAAACAAGAATATGAGGGAATTAACTTCTGGCCTGCTGACAGTGGCTAAATCTGCCAAAGCAGAGCTGGGTAATTTGGTTTCTTTCTTTTGTTGATTTTGTGCCAGCCCACAGGAGAGGATTAAGCAGCTAAATTCTGCATGGAGAACTCTACCCCTTTCGCTCAAATCCTATTGTCTTGATAGAATGACAGTAGCTAGTTGTGCCAATCTCTAACATCTTGCTGGCATTTCCCCAGAACATATCAGCTTTTGGTCCCTGAAAAGAAGGATTTGTTAAAGAACTAATGTTAAAAAGAAATGAAAAAGGACAGAAGAGGATGAGAAGCCATGGAGTAAAAGTTTTGCCTTGTATTAATTAAAGGAACAAAGTTCTCTAATCCTGATGGAGAGTCTACAATGAAATGTGGGTAAGTCTCTAGCTCTCCTGTTGTTGTAGCACATTAAGAGTGCTCGTTCCCTGTTATCCACAGTATTTGTTTAATGCAGGAGCTATTCCCTATTGAGTTCTGAGAAGCTTTGCATTCATTTCACTCATTAACTTTGGGTAGAGAACCCCCCAAAATAAGGTCTTAATTTTTCTATTTGCAAAGTTTATTTACATCACAAATAAACTAAGGATGAATATTTTTTACCCAAAGCATCAAACCTTCTCTGAAAATGAGATAAGCTTAAGTGTGAAGGAGAGTGGGCAGCAAGGACAGTCAGGTTTTTGATTTTCTGTCCCAAAGCCAATATTCTCTAAGAAGACTTAGGTCTAACATTCTTCCAGACTGAAACCACCAGAACTGTTAAGACCATCTCATCTGACTTCCCGTGTAGCACAGGCCTGAGGACTTCATCAAGAGGTTCCTGCCAAAGGCCTTTCAGGGAGTTGAGAAAACCTTCCAAAAAGACATGCCTAGACACAATGTGGTCTTCAATAGGCAGAAGAGTCTTGCAATCAGGACTAGATTATTCTTCTGAAAGGTAGGAAGGACTGGACTTGCACCTATTGCAGTCCAGCAGTTTGTACACTTGAGCACGAAGAAGCTTGAAAACAAGCTTATGTACCAAGTAATGTAAGCTTCCTATGCTTTTGCAGCTTACTTTTTAAAGAATCATACAGCTTCTGATTGTAAGCTCCAGTGGGAGAAAGAAGGAATCTAATGATAATTTCCTTTTGACTAAATAACATCTATGTAAAAAAAAAAACAAAACAAAAAAACCAAAAAAAACCACCCTGCAGTATTTCTTCCCTTATCGTTCTCAGTGTACCTTCTACGAGCCATGAGCAGTTCCACAAAACTTAGTCTCATATTTCCTTGTCTGCACTCACACAATAAGAAAATAATATGGTAACTTCCAGACTTACCCTTCTACTGAATGCTATATTTAAGACGAGACTATTCTAAGTCATAGCGTTATCTTTAGAAAAGAAAATTGCCAATCTGACATCTAGGCAAGAAAATGTCCTTTCATTAAAGTACACAAATGAAAATAATTCATAGGTCCTAAAGCTGATATTTTCCTCTATTTAATTTCCTCTTCTTATTTAATATTAGTCGCTTATCAATTCTAACACAAAAATTTTGATGAAGTCAAAGAAAGCAGATCTAAATCTAGATTTCATTGGTTTAAAACTAACTTCACTTTCTCTGTTTTATAAGCGTCTATCTATAATATTTACTTTATTCTAGAATGTTATAGATACATATTTTCACACAAGTATTATATAATTCAGATTCCTAATATTAATTTCACAGAATTTCATACAATTTCACAGAATTCCACAGAGTTAATCTTGGAAGGGACTACCAGTGGGATCATCTGGTCCAACCTCCCTGCTCAAGGAGTGTCATCCCAGAGCACACGGCACAGGATTGAGTCCAGACAGTTCTTGAATATTTCCAGTGAAGGAGACTCCACAGGCTCTCTGGGCAATCAGTTCCAGTTTGTGGTCACCTGCACAGTAAAGAAGCTCTTCCTCATGTTCAGGTGGAACTTTCTGTACATCAGTTTCTGCCCGTTGGCTTTTGTCTTATTGCTTGGCACCACCAAGCAGAATCTGGTCCATCCTCTTGACACCCTCCCTTCAGATAATTACACACATCGATGAGGTTGCCTCTCAGTCTTCTCTTCTCCAGGCTAAACAGGGCCAGTTCTCTCAGCCTTTCCTCACAAATGAGGAGGTCCAGTCCCCTAAACTTCTTTGTTGCCCTCCAGTGGACTCCAGGAGTTCTATGTGCCTCTTGTACTGAGAAGCCTAGAACTGGACACATTCCAGATGTGGCCACATCACCAGGCATGATCATCTCCCTCGAGCTGCTGGCAATGCTTTTCCTGGGTTTAAGAAGTTTTAATCTTAAGAATGCTCTTCCACATATTTAAAAAGTGCTCATGCAGCATTTCGAGATATGTTTTTGCCTTTGCTTTTCTAATGAAACAGTTCAAATCATGTTTTTCTGAGGAGAAAGAAAGCAGTTGCAGATGTTTGGAGCTAGGCAGTAAGTGAGGGAAAGTAATGCAACACTGCCAAATTTCTAGTCCATTTAAAGACAAAATTCTTGTTTTCTTCACTTTGGTCCCTTTTTCTCAGCAGTCTTGACAAACATTTCATTTCTTTTGGAATTATAGTATTTTTCAATATTAACCAGTACCAGAGTCTCGGGAAGTAATGCTCCACAAGGGGAAAAGACCATGGCAAACCAGACTGTTGATACCTTGGTTGTGAAAACCTGAATATTTTTACTAATCTTTTTCCCTAAACTTTCAACCTAACAAACCTATCAATCCTCATTAATATCTCAGGAGAAGCATATACAGCATACTTCAGTCATGATGTGACTTTGTTACATTTTTAAATTGTTATTCTGGGTTTGACCTCTCACTTTTATTGAAAACAGTAAGCCACAGGTTGAATAAAGTTCTGCTGAGCCAACACTTAGGTGTGAAAGATGCATTTCTGAGCAGATTTCAAAAACAATTCAACTGTTAAGTACAGAGATTAAAAACATTTTTAAAAGACCTTTCAGATATATTGACTTGAAAGTAACTCTAATTTCACTACTGCCAAATTTTGAAAGCAATGTAATATTTTTTCTTGAAAATAAGGTCATTATTCTTAGTATATCTTCATCTGGGAAAGGTTTGCTGTATTCATGGACTGTTATTACGTTACTGGTGCAAATTAGATCAAACATTATGAAAATTTTAAAATATGTAACAACATATGTAAGATATTTCAGTATTTTCAAATTTGTTGTACACAATCTTATCCTTTTCTGCTGATTGATACAATTGAGTGAATATTAATTAACCATATTTCAGCTGAAGCTCATTTACAGAAAAAAATTTATTATAAGCATAAGAGGTAAAAGTCTTACATAGAACAGAGTCTGTCTTTTTCCACATAGGAAAACTGCATTCTGGCACATCTAGCTGCAATTATGGCAATTGCACCAATTCCATTCAATATAATATGTTAAACCTTTCGGAAATTGTCATCAGATTTTGGAAACTTGTGTTGGTTTAACACCGCCGGGTTTTTGGTGGGGGCGGGAGAAAAGCTGCTGGAAACATCTATGTCCGGCACAGAGCCAATCACTGAAGGCTCTGATGATGGGCAGGTTACTAGCCCAATTAGACAAGTTGGTAACGCCTCTGTGATGACAAATTTAAGAAAGGGAAAAAACCATGGGATGCTCTCTTTTCTTCTCTGGAGGGGTGGTGCGGCAGCCGCTGGGGCCCATCCCAGCAGGGGCTGCCAGGGGCCATGCAGCTGGGGCCATCCCGAGGCGGGGACCACGCGGCCGGGGCTGCCCATGTGGTGTGGGCAGAAACCATGTGGCCAGTGACGAAAACATGGCAAACAATTCCCAGATATGAGCCCAGATGTAATCAACCTTTTCAGCACAGCAAAGCTCTATAAGAGCTTTTCAATTGATGGAACTTGAGAACAAACAAACCTACAGACACCAACTTTCTTCCGAGTCAGAGAAAAAGTGAGAACACGGGAGGAAAACCAACATGGCAGCATTGAGGTCAGTGAAAAGAAGGAGAGGAAAAAAGTGCTCCAAGTGCTGGAGCTGAGATTCTTCTGCAAGCTGTGGTGAGGACTATAATACAACAAACTGTTTCCCTGTAACTCATAAGTGCATGGGAGGATGTGGAGATCCACTTGCAGCCCGGGAGAAAGAGGAGCTGGAGCAAGGGGATGCTGAAAAGTAATCTAGTAAGGGACTCGAACAGAGAGAGGACTTTTGCTTCTAGAGATAAAGAGAACCCTTGCTTCCAAACTAGAACAGCTCATCCTTAAAAGACAAAACCCCATGAACTAAAATGACCCACACTAGGCAGCTGTAGGAAGACTGCTTGGCCCATGGGAGGGGCCCATGTTACAGCAGGTATGGGCGGGATTGCTATATGCGAAAGTTGAAACCATGTTGGAAGAGTTTGCAGAGACATATCTCCTGTGGGAAGGATCCCATGGCACAGCAGAAGAAACTCTTTTCCTTAAGCATACTGAAGATAGCTTTTTAAGAAGTGAAGGACTGACCAAAACCACCCCATGTTTTGTCTCCTTGCATGGTCGGTGGAAAGAGGGAGGGACTGGGAAGGAAAGGTGTTCTAAAGGTTTATTTTAGTTCTCATTAACCTTTTTACTTTTAATTCTGTTAATAAATTTTCTTTATACTGTTTAAGTTTTAACCCTGTTTTGCCTTAAAGTGTTTCCCCCCTAATCCATATCTTAACTCATGAAGTTTTCAATTCCCCCTCCTCTGCTCAGCTATAGCAGAGGAAAATAGGTGGATAGTTTTTCATGGGTGCCTGGTACTTAGCTAGTGTCAAAACCCCAACAAAACTACATTCACCTGGTCCTGCATTCGAACATATATAACTGAAGGTGTTTGTGATATAAACAGCACAGCCTATAGGAAGCACATTATCATTATAGCTGTGAATCCAACAGGAATGGAAGGACTGTGCAGGAACTATAAATTGGCAGGAGACTCAAGGACGTCATCTAGAAGTCTTGTTTCACTCTTTTTCTTGTAGTTTCTAATCTGGTAGGTTTGTTTGATTTCATGGAATACAACCTGGATAAAATAGAGTAGAAGAATCAAGGGAACTTCAGCCAACAACAGACTGACTTCATGAAGATGTGTGGAATGAGCATGAGCAGAAGTTGTGAAGTAGCATAGAAAGGAGCTGCAGAAGACAGAAGGCTCAGTATCCTTTATCTTGCAATCCAATGCAAAAAGTGGGAGATCTGAGAGGTCCTGGGTATAGCAAACCCCACAGGTTGAGAGTAATGAGTGTTACTACCTCACTGAGTTGAACACACATTGAAAGATTTAGAAACAGCTGGTGATTCATTATGTTGTTCTTTATGTCTTACTCCACAATTTATTTATCATTTTGAGCCTTACTTTCTTGAGACAACTGAAAAACCCAAACAAACAAAATAAGTCAAAACAACAATACCCATAATTTTAGAAGTTGACTCTGAAAATACAAGAGCAAAAATCTCAAGTCTTTTGTTGCTCTTAGCTCAATTTGCATTGGATAAATTACATTGTCTTGCATATAAATCTTGTCTTGCACATAAAATGATAAATTCTGGCAACACTGCTGTGGTGTATCACCTTATCAGGATATGGGTGGAAATTCTATTGCTTTGAAGAATTAAATGGACCATTAAACTAACCGTTATGGAGACATGGATGGATTGACACTCTGCAGTGGTATTTGAATTAGCCACTTTGCTGTCTCTGGCAAATGTTTCCAATTTTTTTCTGACCTAGCCTTAGGCTGATAAGAAAAGATAACATGAACTTAAGAGCCGTGGCAAATTAGTTTATCATCACTACTAGCACTACCCTCAAACACTCCAGGAAGCCTTCCAGCAAGGATTAACAGTATAATAAAGTTGCATCTAACATTTCTTGTGTTCATTTATCTAGAATGTTTGCTGGCGATGTTGAGTGCATTTTATTAAAGGTATCTGCACAATTACCTTGAAGGAGTAAAACTTAAGCCTATTAAATTACTGAACATCCAAGTTCCGTGGTGAACTTAAGAAGCTTGTTTCTGTTTGGAGGGATAGGGGCATGGATTACCAGACGCATAGATTATAAACTCACTATTGCTCTTTCATGCAAATTCCGGTTTGAATCATGCCTAACTTCAAAACCTATCAGAAACTCCCTTTATCTGAAAACATGAACAAGAAGCCTGTGAGAATAGTATCCAGAGGGCTTCCTGTCACAGCTGAACTGATAATATTGTAATGAAAGGGAGTTTCATCATTCCATGGCTTCAAGGAACAGTAATATTATACAACAAATTACATCAACTAGATTTGGGTCGGGTTTGTGCTGTTGTTTCATCTTTTTATTAATTCATATTTTCTGTGATCCTCATTCAGCAGTGTAGGTACAGTTCTCTGAACACATACATTCACTCAGCATCTGCATTTTACAGAAGGGGATAGTGCTATCAAATGATGATTTCAAGGCATTTCAAGGAAATGCCAGAGACATGAGACTCTTGTTTAAGCTTCTTGCTTCTTTTCTTTTATATACTGCAGCTGACCTCATTATTTATAGCATTATAAGGAGAATTTTCTTTTGCACAAAACATTTTCTTGTTCATGTTAAAGAACTTGCTAAAAGACTATTACTTCATCAAGTACAAACACTCTGGGCTTGCTCTTAGAAGAGCAGAAATTCCTTATAACTGCTGATTTCAGTTCTCAGAATTAAGTCCTATTTCAGGAGAAGCAATATATAATTTATACTTCGCCAACTCAAATCACAACCTCTCTTTTTCCATTCATCCTCTACCGTTAACTGTCTTGAAAAGTCCAAAGAAAGTGTTTTGTCCATCCGTTAGAGGGAAAAAAACAACTTAAGGAGTATTAATAACTGAGTAGGCATAATTTAAAGCAGTATTAGTAGAGGAATGGTGGAGCCAATAATAACATCATAGAAAGCTGGTATCACTGCACTGATTTATGATCAGAGAGGGAAATATGGTCTGTTTCTTAATCAGTCATTCATATGGAAATTCAGTGAAAAGATGCTATAGAAAATGTCATATCCTCAGGATCCTCTCCAGTGCTCATGTATTGGGTGCAGAGGGGATGGTTCTCCGCTCATGCTGCTTTCCTCAGGAAAGTGTGATGGCCCCCAGGCAGCCTCTTTCTATTCCCTGCCTCTGCTTCTCCCCATGCTTTGGCCATCAAGCACTGACACTTCTCTCTAGGTTAGCAGGCCAGGGGCCAAAGGTGCTCATGTCCCCTTTGTCTGATGGAGCCACTCTTTCTCTCTAGCAACCCTCACTTCTCAAAGAGGATACATTTTAAGTTGACGGGGCTCAGATCAGATAGACAAACCATGTATTCTGTAGTCTGGTGATTCAATTTGGATGGCTCTAAAATTAACATAGTTAACTGCTTGGTTGTCTTTGGGGTGCTTGTCTTAACCATTGTGTGAGTATTTTCATTCTTATGTAAAAAAAAAAGGCAATTTTGAATACATGTTATTTCTATTTACAGCTGGCAAACTTTCCATCTTATTTTCCTGGATACTAGATGTTATAAAACAAACTACTATTTTTTTCTGTGGTTATTCCTGCTGCCTTCAACATATGCAAATGTTAAGACAGATTAAGTTTAGAATTTTCAGCATAGAATGGGACAATGCCCTTCAAAGACACTTGTCCCTGCAGTTCTGAATAGCACACACCAGATTCTCAAAGCTGATAGATACAAATACCTCAATTCTGGAGGTTTTGCCTCTAGATACCTTTCTAGTTATGAACAGTACAGTCTCCATGGAGTATTGTCTTTGAGTGCTCCATGCACTCGTATCTATAAACATGTCTTCAATTTATGAGTCAGGTCATATTGGTAAATGGAAGCCTCCTTCCTAAGAAATATTCAAAGGACGTTTGACAGGATTGCATTTCCATTTTCACTTGGAAATGCTGGCATCTGAAAGTCTGGTCCATTTAGAATAATCTTCGGGAACTTCCTTTCCTTTCATGCAGGTAAATCAGGGATAATTTAAAAGCAAAGTACCTTTATAAAATGCAAGTCAGATGCTTTCATCTTCATGACCTCATAATTAACTTTCCATTGTGAGATCTTCTTGGGTTATGGCTACTGATTAAAAGGTGAAAGGTTGAGGAGAAAGTGAATGGCAGGGAATTACATGCTCCCTTTCCTTTTAAAGGCACTTCCTTTACAGCAGTTATGATAAATACCAACCCTTATTCATGTTACAGGTCTGAATTGGTGCCATATGATGATGAATTCCTATACAAAGACAAGGCAGGACCTGATTAAGAGTTAAAAAAAGTATGGACACAGATGGAGAGAGAGAACTTGAAATTGGAAGATGGCAGGGACAGCTGACAGCATTATGTTTCCAATGAAGAGGGGTAAAAAAATGTTTGGGGAAAAAAAAAAGAGAGAGAAAAAACTGTTCTTTTAGCCCCCTGACGCCCACATTTCAATCTGGAAAAAAGAGAAAGCTTGTTTTTACCCAGTTCTGTGTAATATAACAGAGATGGATGAATCACATGCAGGAAGCTGTTTTGACTTCCAGCACATCAAAATAGATTTTATTCTTTCACTATTCAGAAGGGATATAAACTGCGAGGTCTATATATGAGCATGTACCTCCTCAAAATCCTGTCTTCTGTAGAAACTCCTATGAACCCCTAGGAGAGCTTCCTGAGGGTATAAATCTGAGGGTTTGAATCTAAGACTTTGAATTCAGTGTTTTCTGACACCCATGTGAAGCTGCTAACAGACTCTGATTTGCTCAGACACAGCCTCTAGCAAGGATTACTGTGGAAGTTGTCCCAGCCCAAAGATAATCCAGATTTTACCAAACCTCTGAGATTAATCCTTGCAATGCAACATCTTTTCTGGGTTTTTGTTTGTTTGTTTGGTCATTGTTGTTATAGTTTCTTTTCCCCCTCCCCAAGGATACCATTATAATCATGATAGAAGCAGAAAATGAAAATTTCTGTCATGCCCTCAAGATTTTCTCCTAAGTGGACAGTAAGGAGATGGAGCAAATGGTTTTCCCAAGACTAAAACAAAAGAGCTAACTTTAAAAAAGGAGTTAAACAAAGGAGTAAATTAACAGTTTGGCATCTTCTACCTTTGTGAACCTAGGTCCAGAGTCAGGATAATCTCTATAGAATGACTCAGGAATTTCTTAAATTATGTACAACCATGTGGTTTTAGTCAGAGGAGTAGTCTACTGAATTATTTCAGACATGCTGAGTAATTTTGTTTAAAAATAAGTGAGGAAGTATTTGGGCATCTTAACTGCTTGGTGACTGAAAAAGAGTGGAGCAGAAGCCATTTTTCAGTTATGCTGGCTAACCTAATTTGTCTTTCAGTTACTATCTGCTGTTTATTTTGCATGGTTAAGAAAAATCCTCATGTATATAAATGTATATAAATTTTCCTCGTGTATATACATGTATATAAATTTTCCCCAAAATTATATTAATCTTGACTTTACTGAAATATATTATGTATAAAAGTTTACCAAGGCCTCTAGATAAATGATTGAATTGCTTGCAATGCCTGGTGCATCAAAATTCTTCAGAGACAGCATTTTGGAAGGATTACTTAATTTCAAAGGTTTCCTAGTTGTGTTTGTTTGGTTTTGTTTTTTTCCAATGGTCCTTTGTCATTTCCTTCCTTCGATATTTTATGTTGTGGTACTACAATCAATAGACATGAATAAAGAACAACCATAAAGGTGATTAAAGTTATTGATTCAGAGACTGAATATGCAGCTGATGACAGTGTTAATAGGGCTGCCACACTGTTATCAAACAGTAGGATTTGCTAGTAGGGATACAAGACTGGTGACACAACTGTAGCATGTGGCCAAAAATGCCCCACACTTTAACAGCAGTTCAGATAACATGGGAGTTACTACGGGTGGGTTTTTTGGTATTATCTCAGGGCTGTGATAGCCTTCTGTGATGTGTTGTTCTTTGTATTATGTTTATACCTCAAAAGAGGTGCAGCAGAGAATACCTCTGAATGAATTTGAGAATCCATTGTTAAAATGAAATTATTCTATATAAATTTTGTCTTGGAGTTCTAGGCCCTGGCTTTGAGGAATTTTGGCAGATTTACTGTAATTTATCTACTCTTAATTCCAACACATTGTAATTTATTTGGAAAAAGTCCAATGAATTCACCACTAGTAGCAGGTGAATTAGGTTAGAGAATTAGGTACTTTCTGTCAACAGGACTTGTTTCAACCTTCTTTGCAATGTTGTTACTTTAAATCAACCCACTGAATAAAATTAATCTGATTATGGTTTAGCACAGTGTGATCGTTCCACACCTATAGCTTGTTTTTGCTGTAGAAGTGGTTCTTAAAATCTGTTTTCTTCCTTAGCTCTGTTCACAGCCCATGGCTCCTGTCAGGCTGAAGGCCAGCACTGAGTTTCCATTGCCAGGGACAGCATCCTCTCCCCATCTCTTTCTGATTGACACAGAAGACACCATGTGAAACAGTGGTTGTAGCTTAGGGGGAAATAGGGAATCTGAGTTATGTTGCTTCTGTTGGTAATTTTTTCTAAGCTTAACAAGAGAGAAGTTTAAAATTGTGTCCCTTTTTGTTTCATTAGCAATTTCACAATAAGAGATAATAAATTTAAGCAAAAAAACAAACCTAAGTTTTATACAAGAAAGCTAAGGGAGAGCATAACTTTAAATTATTTTATAGGTTTGATAGTGTTGGTTGGTAAAGTTAGAGTTAGGTTATTTATTCTCTGTCAGAGAGCAATGAATAGGAATCAAAGCTAGAAAAAAAAAGTATATTTGCATATATATGTAGCGTGTGTGAGAGAGATCTGTTAGATTTCACAGGAACTGACTTGTGTATTATTATGTAAAGGTTTATTTTAGATTTCCACAGACCATCTGAATTAAACTTGCACACATATACACACACCATACTGTCTGTTGCATTAGATATTTTCTTATGCAGTTGGGCACCTGAAATTCTCATTTAAAGCTTCTCTTTTGTTATATTTAGAAGATGAAAAGTTCACATAGCCTCTTAAAAAAAACAAAAACGAAAACCCACTAGAGTCCTTAGAGAGGAGCTACAAATTTTTGAAGGCTGCAATGTCTAAGTAGACTGGTCCAGGAATGAACATTTTTTTGGCATCTACCTAATTAAGTTAAAAGTTAATAAATTCCCTTGGTTGCTCCTTTCTTCAGGAAGCATGCAAAAAATGCATTGAAGTAAGGAAGTTCAAGGTTTCAGTATCTGCTGCCCTTGGTCTTTCTCAGGAATTCTTTAGCTGATTACATGCTTCTCCTTTCAACAACATAAGCTTTGTATCCCATGTTTTGTAAAGGATCATTTCCCCAACCACCTCTCTAAGGCCGCTCTTGGTCAGTCAGAAGAGTTAGCATCTGGATGTGAGTATTTCTACCACATACATTTAAAATGCCCAAGGGAATGAATTTTCCTTTGAGTTTTTTAAACAAAAGTAATCTTTATAAACATCCTTATGATCTTACAAATGTTTTTTCTTATGTACAAGAGTTGAAATTCTTTCAAATTCCAGTGTTTCCTTTGAAATTTTTGCTTTATTTTCTGAACCAATAAATTTTTCCCTTTTTGTTAGTAATGACAGTCAAAGAATAACAAACATTTAATGTAACTGAGCAATGGTTACCTATAAGATGGGTTCACTCTGGCATATTTGGAATATTATACTCCATAATAAGATACAAGATCTGGATTTATCCTTGTGTCAGCTCCACACTGGCGCAAATCCATTAATTTTGATTAAATTATGCCTTATGCCTAATTTATGTCAGTGTAATTGAGGAGGATTAGGGCTTAATTATAATTATACATAATTATCCATGATTATAATAAATGCCAACATTAAGTCAAAATAGTAAGGCTAAACTGTTGGGGATCCAAACTGAGATGATGAGTCGCAGTACTTAAGAGATGTCAAGCACCTGCAATACATAACTGAGGGTAGAATGAAACCCCTAAATGCTGCACTTTGGAATCCCAAAATTAAAAGTCTAAAACTGGTGCAAATTTTTTTACTCTGCAAAGAACACAAAACTATTTCTTCATTAATAATTTGGGCACTCAGAAGGTACAAAGGGTCAAATTAGGTTTATAAAGACTTGGAGTGGGTGGAAACATTTATTAAATTCGAAGTTCCTAAATTGAAACTTCTGAACACTTTCCTACAATTTTTCACTATCCTTCTCTTTTTATTTCATTTGAAAACTATCCCAAAGTCCTTTCCCACTTCCTCTGCCTAAGGATCTTCATCTTGACTTGATACCAAGCTTAAAAAATACTTAGTTTTTCTTTTATATTTTATACTCTTAATAGTGTATATAAATAATAAACCTATTAAAATGCTTTTATTACTCTTGAGATTAAAAGACAGAACAGTTCATTTCTTTTCATCACTATTTTAAAATATTCTAAGAATAGTCAAAAACAAGCCTGGCCTAAAGAATAAAGATTTTTCAGAGATTCATCCAACAGTTTTTTTGTGTTGCAGTAAGAACTGAAAGGTAAAGGGAAGGTGAAAGTATATAGACTGAGGATGCAGGACAAGTCAATGGAATGACTGAAGTCCAGTGGCTTGTTACAATTTTCATAAAAATTCTCAACTTTCTTCTTTTACCATTGGGATAGAATATGACTCTCAAAGTGCCCATGGAGATTTTCCTAGAAAATATATCCTTTCAAGTGTTAAGATCACATTTCTAGAACATTGAAAGTTTAAATTTCAATGTGGAACAACCTCTAAGATTTCCTTTTTCTTTGGTGTTTGGTGTCATTGCATCATTTCCTTTATCTTTAGAGCTGAATTTGCTTAATCTGCCACATAGTCACTGATGATCTGAATTCTCTTGCTTTCTCCTGCACCTCTGCTTCCCTATATTTTAAGTGTTTTCATATGTTCTCCTCCCTAATATTCTGCATTGATATACATATTTTAAGATAGGCAAAATATAGACATTTCTCCCAGTCTTCTGAATTGGAGCACTTCTCTCCTTCCCTTCTATCACTGTGATGCCCACAGAGCTGATATTAACTTAGGATATTTACCCCTAGACTGATCCTTCGTGGTAGAAAATACCAGGAGGGTCCCCTAATAACTAGGATAATCAGTGAATGTTTGGGTAAAATATGTCTTTTACACAACAACTTCTTTTTCTTAATACAAGAAATTACAGTGCAGAGTGGTTTCAGTTTGTGCTACCTGTGTAGATTAGCCATAGCTGGGGTACTGCGGGCCTCCCACGCAGGGAGGGAGTCCCAAGAGTCCTGGCCAGAAAGTTGAAAAGACGAGAGGAGGCCTCTTGTTGGTTGCTTCAGATAGTTGTTTTAATTAGCGTTATCAGAGAAACAGAGTGCTGGAGCACAGCACCCTGCAGAGAGTTCAAAAGATGGGCGCCAAAAGAGAGCTTATCGCAAATTCTTGGCCCTTTTAAAGGTAAATGACCCAATAGAAGTTTGAAACGAAACATATTTTCACTTTTCTGCCAATACCCAACAAACCCAGCTCCTGCGTGGACAGGAACTGCGGAATTTTTCATCCAATCATTCCAAATCACTTCTGCCGCAAGACATGGAGGTATAGAAGAAGAAGAAGAAGAAGCCCTGGAGAACAACAGCTGTCCTCCATCTTGGCATTTTTAGCTTTTATCTATTTACTACATAAACAACCCCAAAACCTCTAAATTCTTTACCTTGTGACACCACTACAAACTATTCTATCATCTGGTTCAAACCTTTCTAGATTCAAACTCTTCCCAAAGTGTTGGCAATTTTTTCCATGGACAGAGGTCAAAATAAGTGCCGTCCAGGGGGGATAAATCCTTTAAAACTGGCGGGACGATATCTCCTGCACCTTGGGTACCAACAGGGTACATCTGACGAATGTGGTCCTCCTGGGGACTTTTATTCCTTGTCAGCCTCTTCAAAGTCCTGGTAACTTAGGACACATTCTTCTCCTGAGACAGCACTTGCTAAGGAGCCTGTATCCATCTGCCACACTATCTTAAGGCAGCTTTTGGAGCAGTCCTTTGTTTATGCTCTAGAACAGAGGTACTAATTCCTTGTACGTGTTTTTCTAGGGGACAAATGGTGCTGTCTGAGACCTAGAGATTTAACTGCTCTCATGAATTTAGGACAGGTGAACATGGAATGAACTGTCTGGGCAAAAGCCACAAAAATATCTCGTGATGGAACCAAGCACTCAGCCTTGATCTTTCGACTGGTAAAGCCCTCATGTTTGGGTTACCCATCCTGATTCAATTTTTTTTCTTTCCTTCTTACCTTGGGATATAGAATATAGCTTAAAAGAAACTAACTTTTGCACCTTTTCAACAAATTTACTTGTCTTGATCCAGGAAGAAAAGCAAAACCTCTTAAAAGCTTATGGATACATAGTGAGTTTTGATTCACATATCTATAACTATTCTGCTTTTTTTTTTCTGACTTTTGTGATAATTTCAACCTGGATAATGAATTTTGCATTTAAAAAATACCGAAATACAATATGCTATGCATTTAACATTTAAAAGGCATTTGGAACAGGATCTCCATATAAAGTTCTAGTTTAAAAGAAAATGCTTTTTCAACAGGAATATATTCCTTTGGAAAATTCCAGGTCAGTCCATCTTAAGCATTTTCTTAATATGTGACACTGGCATTCCTCCCATGGCCTTGGAAGCTCTATCTCCATGAAATATTTTATCTGTGAAGGCCTGGTACCTCTTTTCATGTAAACCAATTTGCATTTGAATGCTCTTTGGAGGGAAAAATGCTGCTGAGTTGCTGAATTTTTATTTGTCTATTTATTTATTAATTTATTTATTTATTTTTAATCTCATTTACTGTTACAGAGCTGTGTGAACAGCGACAAGTTCAACTTGTTGCCCTGGCCATTTCATAAAAATGAATTTAGCTAATTTCTAGCAGTACTGAAAAGGTTAACCTTCTAGTAAATTGGATGGATAACAAGGGAAGCCGATTAGCAAAAAGAGGAGCTCAGTCACTGACCTTACAATGCTTCTTTATCTTTTACATTCATCTCTCAGGCTCAGTCCGACTCTGCAACATAAAGCCAGAGCTATGGAGCAAGTATTGTATTCCCTGAGGAACAGCGTATTACTTGTATATGCTTGGTTGCTTTTTTGCTGTGAGCTTCTGAATCATATAAGAACAAGTTTATTCATACATTTACCCCTTATTTAACATGCTTATTGAATGGGCAGGAATCTTCTTAAAGGATAGAAGTATTAAGATGTAGCTGACACAGAAAACAGATGAAACTCTTAGCGTTATCATTCTCCAAAGAAATGGTCAAACATATTGAATGACTACAGAAAACAAGTGAAAGATGCACATTTTAATACCTTTGAGTGTTGATATTACGTCATACTAAAAATATGAAATAAAACATTTTTAAATAATCTAGTTTATACCACTATGACTCAGGAAGATGACAATATTGTTTAAGTGGGATACTCAACTTTTTACAAGAAAGTCATATCCTGATGACGTTTGTTACTGGTTTTTTACCCTAATTTCTTTTATTGTCCTGAGACATGTAGGTAAAGCCATCTGGATTTTGAGTCTATTACTCTGGGATGGAAAACTAGCTTTTCAGTGAAAAAAGTGTTTCACCCATCAGTTTGTTATGCCTTTTTTTGCCCAGAAAAAAAAAATTGCTTTTGTAGACAGAATAAAGGACCTGTTGCCACATGCTCCCTGCACTATTCAGCTATAACCTGCACTTGTTTCCCCCTTCTCAAAAGGTATTACAGAAAAATGTACATATGATCTGATCCTCTCATGAGCCCTGTTTATTGTGTCATTTACATTTTACTAACTGGTAGTTAGCTCAGTGGAAAGCTCACAAGCCATTACAGTCAGAAGCAGAACGCTGTTTCATGCAGGTTCAACAGTTGTTGGAATCCTGCAGTTATTATTATTCTTTACTTAGGAGAAAACCAAAATAAAAAAAGAGCAGAAAAGCAGGAATACAAGCAAATATTTTTGGGAAAACCTAAGGTCAGCTTCTGTTTTGTAGTCTGCCTTCATGGTAGATGGCTCTTTCCTGCTTTGTGTTCTGTTGATTTTTCTCATATTAAAGGCCAAATTTTTTTTTCAAAATAA
Organism: Ifrita kowaldi; assembly: GCA_013398055.1. Classification (NCBI taxonomy): domain Eukaryota; kingdom Metazoa; phylum Chordata; class Aves; order Passeriformes; family Cinclosomatidae; genus Ifrita; species Ifrita kowaldi. Next base: position 641,752 of record VZRS01014168.1, read on the forward strand.
TAATATAAAAAGCCCAAACCTTCCAGATTTCTTCATTAACATGATAGTTCTCTTTCCCTCAGCTCTTCTACTTTGCATTCTACAGTTCATAGTTATTATTTAGATTTGCACTTACAGAACATGAAAGGACCATTGCTTTTTATGTATAGGGTCTTACGCCTGAGTGGGGTTTCTGAGCAATTCTCTAGTATTAACTAGCAGGAATGAAAATTCTGATAGATACGGTGATGCTTAGTCAGCAGGAATTGAATTTGACCAACATGCCTAAGCCATTAATGAGCAGAATTGTCACAATAAAATAATCTCTGTAATACACCAAATCAGGGCATAAGTATATGCCTAAAGCCTTAAACTATGAAATTGCATATAAAAATGATTGAAATAAAATTGTTCTTTCCAGGGTTGAGGTGATTTTTCAGATCCTCTGAAGCAGCTGACATGCTGGCTTCCTAATGTAGCTGGGCAACACTGGCATGAGGTGCATTCAATTTAACAATATTTGCCAAATATATGTTCAGTCCAGACATTCCACATAGTGCTCCCAGTGTGCATTTGACATAACCCATGAAGACCTGGGCTAGAAACCAATGCCATCTGCATACAAAGATCAGCACCAAGTTATTTTTTTTTAGAAGATATCTCAATCAGCAGGGGACTCCACTAACTTTTTTTTCCACAATGTGCCCTCATTGCCTGTGTGTTTGAATAATCAGACATTTGACTGATCCTTTCATCTCTTACAGGGGGTTTGCTGGGACCCTCTGAACTAGGATGACAGGATTTGGAACCTGAGAGTTGGTGCTCTTTGTTTGTTGTGGCCTATCATCAGTCAAATCCAGTGTGTAGGTTAATAAGGCTTAAACTTTAAGGGAACGGTGAGCACCTGATTGACAAGCCTGTGAATAAAAGTGCAGTGGGAAGTTTTGTGTTTGTGAAGTTAGTATGCAGGGAGACACAACTGAAGTTTAGAATGAATTGCAATCAGTTATATAAAGGCAGGGAATCTTGTTTGATGACTTAACATCAGTTTCGGAAGTTCAAATAAAATTCCAAAGTATTTCATAGAGTTCCAATAAAATTCTGAGACATGATTTGAACAGTTGTTTGTCTTTGGTTCCTCAGGTTTGTTTTTTTTATTTTGAGATACAAGTGTAGAACGGAAATCACAAAGCACCAATATATAACATATAACATATATTGAAATTCCTAATATCTATAAATAGGAATAATCTATCTATTAGGATTAAAAAAAGAAAGTATTGTTCTACAGCTCCTTCGAAGTTAAAGACGGCATACAGTACAGTGCTTCAGGTTTTCCTAGACATGTGCCTCCAACACTTTTTATTTTTAACAACTAGTAGGCAGCAAGTACATACTGTGCTTGAGACACTCTTTCAGGGTTTTCAAGGAATCCTCTGGGACATGGTACCCAAATCTCAGTAGCCTCCATTAGGATACATATGATTTTCATTTCCACAAGTGTTTGAAAATCACAGCATCACTTGTCTTTTCCTTTATGTATAATTCTGAAGTTGACTGAAAATTTTTGAGCTATGATGACTTCCACCAGAAAATACAGTTTTACAAAACCAAAAACATTTGTCAGAAATCTGTCAATGCTGGGATTTAAAAAATTTATTATTATTATTCTAAAATAAGAAAGTACTTTAGTTTTCATTTGATAATGTTAATGGAGTACCACAAATATAAAATAAACTGGTTTATATAAAAATAAGCATTTAATGTTCAAGAAAATATTTAATATTATATCAATCTATTATAATTTAAGCAAAACTTTTAGTAAACTTTTTCAGACTTTCTGTTCTACAGAATGTTTGATTTTTTTTTATTTTGCATCAATATTTTGAAAAAACACATGGAAGAAAATGAATCAAGGAATATCTCCTCTTGAAAAGATATTTCTACTCTTACTCAAAGTAATATCAATGATGTTTGCCCTGAAAAATCCAATGTTCCCCACATTAAAGAATAAAAAATGCCTTTGTAAATAACTTAAGGGGGGCAGTTGGGGAATTCCTACCAAAATGAGATGGTTAGAAAATGAATTTTTGTATGTGCCATTTTGACAACACTTTCAACCAGGCAGGTTTTTCAGGCTTCTAATGGTTTTTATTGTCAAAACCAGAAGGAAAAATCTACTCAATGCATATGGAATATCAAGTTCCAGAGACTGAAAAATAGGGGGGTCTGATTTCAAAGCATTTCCTTCTCTTTACTCACTTTATGGTGTGTATGTAACTGCACAACAAATGCAACAGCTGCTTTTGAATGCTTAACAAGAATGGTGTTTTCTCTATTCTCATTCAGCACTAGGGAGCTTGAGGAACCCAAAAGACAAACTGAATTGGAAAGCTAGAGCACAGCATCTGTTGTGGACAGCATCTTCTTGCACAGGTTATCTTCTGGGAGAGGGAAGGAAAGGTGGAGAATAGGATGCTCTCTGTTTTTGTAGGATTTTGTAGGAGAGTTCATTAAATTTAATATCTCTGTAAACTAAGCTCTTCAAAATGTGTTACTGAGATGGAATCTGAGCACTGACTTACTGAATTTTGCAGACCATTTTAATAATGATGTGGGTCAGGTTCCATGTTTATGCTGTAAAGTGCATATACATCCACTTCTATCCAGGACACACTAAATACAAATAAAGCAACATTGATATTAAACTTAGACACCTGCCCATTGGATTGCTTTTAAGATAAGGTATGAAGATTATCCAATCCAACATTTTCTGTCGTGTAGGAGCTATGGAATTTAAATTTCGGAAGAAAGTGGAGTCAGGTCTTCCACTTTTTGAATAAGTAGCCTAAGTAATTTGCTGTTATTACAAGGGCTAGGGAAACACTGATTAGATATATATGATCGCATTGGACATCGCTAACACAAAGTCCTCTGTCCTACTGTTTGGGACCAATCCTTTGAACCCGATAGTGGTTGTGGTGTGGCCATCAGTTTTCCCATGGGGACTTCCCCCTGCAAAACTTGTTGGGAGAGGAAGCCAATTTTTTCAGCAAGGTAGAGATCAGCTGTTGCAATGAACCACTTAACATTTTATATATTAAATGCAAAGTTAAATTATTAAGATCCTTGTATTTGTCTGAAGCTACACAGCTATGTTCACATTTTTCTTTATAATCACAAAAATATTATGCAAAACTTTTGCAGTCACCTTGGTTTTTAGCTACATTTTTAAGAGAATGAGAAATTCTTGATTACACACCTCTGAGCAGAAGGGGATTCCACATTTTCTTTCTGAGTGAACACAAGCACACCATTTTCAGCCCAAACCGGGAATGTCATTGAGAGTGACAGCTCAGACATCACCCTGCTTCTAGAGTTTAATCTAATGCTGCCTCCAGCTCTGTTGTGGATATAGGATAATTGATGATTTTCCATGGGTGCCTTGTTGTCTCCATTGCATATAACATTTTGCCTTAGCCTAACCTAAGCAGTCTGAATCACCCTGTTGGTGAATGTCGAGTGTCAGGTGCTTACTACTGGAGATAGCACAGAATTATCCAACAGCCCTCATACTGGCCAAAATCTGGTTCTGGTGACCTGCCACATGAGCATTTGTGTTGTACTTGATCCACTTGCAAACCATGTGATTTGACATCGACAGCTTCTTCTTCCAGTGCTGCTTTCCCCAACCCCCTGTGTTTTAGAACAAACCACATGAGGCAACATCAGTTTTTGGTAGAAAATGGTGCAGAAATTTTTCTACTTTTTCTTGTTTGGGAAATAAGCCCACATCATTACCCTAATTTCTTCACTTAATAAAGACTCTCAAGGCTGTGCGATACTCAAAATTGATTATGTTGCATTTCTTTGAACCCACAGGATTAGTCTGGGGCATTTCTCTCACCCTAAATTGGCACGGGCTGGGTTATCTGCCCAAATGCTGGCACTTGTGCTCGAGAGTCAGCGCCTTTGATTCATGAAGTTTTGGCTTTGATACAAGCATCCCTGTTACCTCTTGCACTAAGGATCTGGCACAACCCCTGTTGGTACTTCCATGAGGACATACAATGTTCCAAGCCTCCCCCACTGCGTAGACAATTCCTTAGCGTGGCAGGCTTTCCAAACACATTGTTTCAAAGAAATGAATCACTCATTCGTGAAAGATGGAAAAAAAAGAGCACAAATACCATCAAAGGAAATTCTGGGGTTTGCCGCCCACATCACTGACATCATGCTGCCAGCCAGAGAGCACTGAATAGGACTCCTTACAGAGTCCATCAATGCCACTCTTTAAATGGCAATTGCCTGAAGGGGCTGCTGGTTTGTGATATGAGGTACTTCTTCCTTAGCAGGAGAAAGGCAGCAAAGGCTGGGATTTCAGTGCAAGTCCCCTCAAATGGCAACAAAACACACGGTTGCTTGCCCTGCCAGGATGTCTCTTTTTCAAAGGACTCTCTTCTGGGTTTGGAGGGCAATTAATTTATACTGGGATGAAATATTTTTTTAAAAGGAAAAGACCTGTCTAATCATCAGAAAGAACTTCCATTATTAAACTGGAGATTAGTAGAATAAGAGAAGAAATGTGGACTTCTTATCATTTATGGACCAATTAAAACAGACCCAAGTGAGGTCTCTCCAAGTTAATCCCAGAGCTGGTGTGCTGGGGTGTGTGATACAGGGATGCACTGAGCTGTCTGGACCCGAGCCAGTTCACATCTGACGCGCTGTTCCCACATCAGACAGTGCTGTGCCCAAGCTAATAAGCCTTGCCGAGAAAATGCAGTGACAGGTCACTGTGGCACAGTGCTGTGTTACATGTACAGTCTGCACTTAATGGCACGAGTTCCCACTAGCTCTGGGATTTCTACCACATGACCATTTTATGGCACAGACAAATTTCCAGTAATTCTGCAAATGGTTTTACACACTCTTCTGTCCTGTGGCATTGCCTTTCCACTTCTTTCCCTGTGATAGTCTGTCTTGCTGGCTTCTCAGACAAATGACTCAAGTTTGCCTGTGGTGGTTTTTGTTTCTGGGACATCCCTTCTGCATTTGTTCACAGGGAGCTGCTTCTCCACACACCAGGTCTGCTGGGGTGCTTGAGAACCTGCAGCCAGCTAAGGTGTCCTGGTAAGCAAACCAAGATTATTGGGTTATAATAAAAGAACAGAGAGTGAAGCAGCAAAGAATTCATAGCCTTTACATTTAGTATCGTGTCACCTTGGCTTCAGTTTCTACTTGCTTCTGACTACATCTGCACATTAGCTGCTCTGCATTTTCAAAGCAAACAACACTTACCCTGGTGTGTGTAATGTACAGTACAAGGGGACACTGACCTGCCTGGTGATTTGGGACACTACAGTAATGCAAATAATTAAAAAACAGAACTCGAGGCTGGCAGTAATGATCTTTCACTGACCCAGAGTGGATAGATAAAATGATCAATGATGTCTTTGCCTTCTGTAATGTCTGCCAGACAGTCCAAATTTATAATCGCATAGGAAAACAGCTGCATATCACAACCATATGGCACTGAGAATACACATTATTGTACAGTAGCACTACACTAATTTAAGGTCTGTCACCACTTCCATTATGGGCCTCTGTTTCCAGCAATAAGAAACTCTCACACAAGCACTTACCCAAGCTGTACATGATATCTGCCAGGAAAGATCTTAAACCTCTAGATGCTTTAAATAATATTATATTTTAAAAACTTGCCTATTTTGTCATTATATGAGTTAAAGTAAGGTTTCAGTTTTCCCCCTCGTTAATCAAAATTAATTTTATTTAAGACAATAGAACTCCATGATTTTTGGGAATGGTTAGGCATATTACATCTACTATGGGCCACTTTTCAGATTGAAAGCAGTCATTAAGCATCTGGTGATTTTAAAAGCTATTGTATAGCTATGCATATATACATAGAGAGGGAATTATATTTAAATTGGAAAAAAAATCACCAAAAATGAAGCCATATCTATTTCTATGTGAACTCAAAGTTTTCATGAAGTTATTCTACATAAGGCTGGTCAGACCATATGACCTTGTCAGAGGAAAAAAATAGTCTTTATTTTTCATCTGTATCAAAGTCTGTGCACTTTTTTGCACATCTTAGCATCCCCCATAGGAATAACTGGTATGTTTCCAAACTGGAAGCAGTTTTCTGGCACTCTAAATTTAGGGGAAAATCTGCAGTTAATCCTCAAAGGTTCTACAACCTGTCAAAGACATTATGCACAGTGCAAAGGTGGCATCTCCTGTGGAAAAGGGATTTCCATTTTGGATAATCTCTCCATGGCTGACATAAGCATATCTCAGTCACTGCATAATCACAGGTTCCATGCTGATGTGAGAGTAGCCATCACTCAGAAAGGTCACGCCAAGGATAAATTAGCCCAAATTAATTGAACAAGTTGATTGAAAATTTTCTTCTGAAAGTTCAGGGGACCAAATCCTCTTTTGATTCCCAGTGGCACAGAGGCTGCTGCAACTGAACTCAGGAGAGCTGCACAAGCCACTCTCTGGAAAGCACTGGGAAGACGAAGGTGTTCAGCCCTAAGACTGAAAGGAGCTGAAGCTGACCTCAGGGGAGAAGACCACCTCTTATCTGTCCCAGAGCAGCCAGAGGAGTGGTCAAAGTAGTGATTAGAAAACAGTAAGAAGAGGGCAAAGCTGTCTGCCCATCCCCCTCACTGTTCTCCCAGCCTCCAGCTACTTTCAGCCCAGCGATTTCCTGAACTGGATGTGGTTTTTATGCACTCATTAATTCTCAGTGGATTTCAGTTCCATGGACTTACAGTGTCTTTACTTTAATCCATGCAAAATTTTAACCTCTAGATTCATTCCCTTGCTGTGAAAAACTTCACAGTTTTGTTAGTAGTTAGTAAAAGTGAGTGCTGGCCCATGACTTCAATGTGCCTCAGTAACGCAAACAACAATGGCATTCGTTACTTGGCAATAATTTTCCATGTCCCTGAGATGATTTGCTCTGATAGTCAGGGTCATTTTCCTCCCAGCCAAAACTTTATTCCCATGAGGCAGCTGCCTGATTCTTACTGACTTTTTTCCCATTAAAAAAAAAAAATCACATCAAATTTGGATATGTTCCTTATCAGAGGACATGGGATTTGTCCATATGACCCTTAGCCTGTTCAGAGGTACCCGTAAGCTATATGAGCCCCTAAAGCAGGTTGATAGGAATGAATCTGTAGGAGAGAAACACTGGTGCTGAGGCCCTACATCCCAACCCTGCAGAATTTGGGAGAGGGAGGGAGGAAGGGAGGAAGGGAGGAAGGGAGCGATCCTGTGTCATGACTGTCCCTTGGAGCAGCAGCGCACAGGGTGGGCTGCCAGAGCGTGTCTGCCCGTTTACTGACAGCCAGCATCTGCAGCTCTGCTCTCTTTCTCTTCTTCTGCTAAGGAAGGAGATTGCACCACCTCAGCTGGCAAAGTCTTGCACAGTTTCATTGAAGTCAACAGTGTCTACCTGGAGCTGAATATCTCAGATTCTATTCAATGAAAGGAAAAACTCAAAGTTTCTTAGGAAAAATTATGCAATATGTTACAAGAAGAAAGATTTCTTCAAGGAAACACATCACGAGATGGTTGACCAGATTTTTCTCTTCTGTGTTGTTGAGTGTCTTGATGAAACAGAAGAGTTAAAGCAGGAGAGTTTAATAAAACCAGCAACAAAAGAAATACAGAGAACTTAAAGCTTCCACTGAAAGATCCAGTCTCACACTAGCACAACCACAGGCTTTTAATAAATCAGGAACTAAATTCTATGATTCGTTTTACCTCTGCTGAACACTACCCTACAGCGCAGTTGTGATGATTTAATCTCTTCTTCTCATTCACTTTAAAAAAGTGAATCAAACAGCATAAGTTATCAAAGATGCAAACTTGACCCCCTGCGACTACATTACAATGCAGCACCACCTTCTGGCTACGGGGAAACTCTTAGTGGCTACTTTACCTTTTCTGTTCCTCAGGGGCATCTGTTTCTTAATTCTTTTGTTGCAATTTAAAATGAAAATATGGTGATTAGTTTTCACGGCTGCAGCTATTATAGCTATAGATGTTTTTAATAGCAGCTGCTATTTTTCAAATAGAAGAGATTTCTAACATGGAGCATTTGGAACTGTACATCTCAGCCTTTAGTGAAGGAGCAATGTGTATGTTCATTTTTTATGATCTGTAATCACATGCTGGTCCTGGGAAACATGCCACAAGGGCCCACATATGTAAGTAGTGGCAGCTGAAAGTGCATAATTCATGAAGAAAACATCAGGATCGGAGGAAATGGCATAAATAGCTGATTGACTTGACACATCTTATATTTTTTTCAGGATTTATTTCCTTTAAAAGATGTGAGTTGTCTTTTAAAAAAGAAATGTGTAGACTGCCAAGTCATAAGGTTCTCTAGGTCGCTTACTTGTTTCTCTGAAAGCAAAGGCATTCTTCTGTTTTCATTCTGATTTAATTAGAATGGCTTTTTTACAGTATGTGGTCTTTGTTCTTCCAGGTCTCTACTCCTCCACAGTTTTATTCAACCCTATTGTGGGTCCACTTTGAAACAGAAAGGGCAGTCGAAACAACTTCATCTCAGAAGAAAATCCTATAAATACTGTAATTGCTGTGGAGTTTAATCTGGTTTCTTAACCTCTGATTCAGTTTGGATAGGTCTTAGGGCACAAAAGAAACAAATCAGCTATTTCAGCTAAAGGCTTCATTTGGCACAAATCTGGACAAGGCTTAATGATAAAAGAAATGTTTAAAATAGAGAAACAATAGATGCTGCCCAAATTTCAGCTGGAAGAAAGAAAAAAACCCCATGATTACAAAGGCAAATTTAGTCACATACAATCTCCCAGAACATTTTGTAGAAATATCACAAACAAATATTCTCAGGGTATTTCTACTAGAAATAATGTGAGAAAGAACATTCTCACATTACTTCCAGTCAAAATGCCATAAAAATGCACACTTGATAGCAGGCATTCTCATAGCATTTTAACAGCAAAGACCTCAAGAAAACATTTTCTCATGACATTTCCTCTGGAAGAGGGTGGAGCTGGAGAGCTCTGAACTCCTCTACTCCCACCAGCATGGGAATGTCTCAGGGGTGAGCTCTGCAGTGAGAGTGGCAGGGCAAGGATTGCGGAGGACATGGAGAGGCAGGAAATCTGATGGTCTTCCTTCTGCAATGAGAGCACTTGCAAGAGAGGAAAGACTGCCCCATCCAAAACAAAGTGACAGAAGGAAGGTGACTGATAATTATATTACATAGTCCAGAGTAACTCGAGGATGAACTTTTCTATACATTGGTATTTTCAATATAATACTCCCCATTAAAGTATGTATATGATATGGAAAGTATGAGGGGGAAGGAAAGATACTTGGATTTGTTGTTTTTAAAAGGTTTTATGTGCAGACCGTCCATGGGGAGTTTTCATGTGGAATCAAAATTTTTGTGTGGAATCAAGTTGTCTGCACTGTCACACTGCCAGTTTGAAAGAGATGAAATCTCATCTTATTCAGAGAAGAGAGAGAGACGTGGTCCCTACTAAGTCAATGGGATAAGTCATGGGACACCCACACTAACTTGTCTGCTACAGTTTGAGCTTCTTACGTCATTCTGGTGATGTGAGAAATCCTCAGTTCCCCCTTTCAAGAGTCCTCTGCTTCTCAGGGCTTTTACGAAGTCACACAAAATGGGGCTCTGAGCAACCTGGCTCTTGCAGATGTCGCTGCTCATTGCAGGGAGGTTGGACAGGATGACCTTTAAAGGTCCCTTTCAACCCAAACCATTCTGTGAAAGTCAGTGATCCTAATTTCAGATGCCTCTGAGAGATATTTCAGTAAGCAGAAGGGTCAGCAATAATTTCAGCTTATTTCTCCCGCCTAACTATGTAACTTCAGCTGCCAGATGGAAGCAATGAACCCAAGAACAAACAGATGAGCCTTTTCAAGTCTTTTTGAATGCTTCTGAGAGAAGCTTGAGAGATTCACCTGCTAGACATATATGAACAGAAGAAGTTGCTTTCCCTGGAGGCCAGTTCATGAGGTAACCCCATGTGAATAAATATGAGAAGAATAATGTCATGGTCTGAAAATCAGGATCCCCCTTTTGTTTATAGACCATGCAAGAGAAAACAGAAATGAGACACTGCTGTGTGAATTTTCTCCAGCTATGTCTTACATTGTGTCGAGAGTCAGTGCATCAAAGGTTCTTTTTTTAACTCAAGCTTTTTCAGAGGTTCTATATTTTCCCTAAACTGTTGTGGTTTATTTGGGGACACTTTTTTTTTTTTCATTTATTTTGTTGTTTTGCTTTACTTAAATCACTGTATATGTAGTAAGCAGAGGGCAGTGCCTGGATGCGGGGTGTGGAAGAGAAAACTCTGCCATTAGCAAGCCCACATTGCCCTTGAAGAAGAGTAGAATAGACTGAGCTGGCTGACCTCTGTGTCAGACCTGGTCACTGAGGTAGTAGAGTGTGGGGTAGGGGAACATCACAAACTTATTTACTTACCCTGCTAGATGTTTTCCACATGTTTAAAGTCAATATGAAGAAGAACATCCAACTTAAAATTCTCCTAATACAACCTTACAACAACCTAATACAGTATCCAACTTGAAATTCTCCTAATACAACGTAATACAAGGGACCTTACAGATAATTTCATTCCAGTCCCCCTTGTCATGGGCCAGGACACCTTCCACTAGACCAGGTTGCTCCAAGCCCTGTCCAACCTGGCACTGAACACTGTCAGAGATGGGGCATTCACCAGTACTCTGGGAAAACAGTGCTTCACAACCCTCACAGTAAAGAATTTCTTCCTATTACTATTAATAACACAGAATGTGTACACAGCCATGTAATTAGTAACCACACCATTACTGGAAGTTGCATTTCTTTGTTTTAATAGTTTAGATGTTTAACTGCTAAAAATTATTGGCTAGCCCAAGTTTTTTTAGAAATAATAATATTTAACTTGTTTGGTGCATAAGCAAAATTGAACTGAGAGTAAAAGTTCATCATGCTAGTACTGTGTATAGGATGAGGCAGTCCCCAGCCATTCAAATTTACAGTCCAGGCTGTAAATAGTGATTGCCAAATCAAGCTGCACTTTTCTAGTTTTATAGCTGGCAAGGGGAGAGGAGGAGGAAATATAGACAACAACACAGATCTAAGGTGTCTTTTTAAGTCTAATGCAGACTCAGAGATTTGGAGTTTGTCTCGGCAGAGAAGTGGGCCAAGAGTAGTCTTCCTTCTCAGTAAGTGGTTTCTTTTAGTATGTGTAACTTAAAAAAAAAAGTATGGGACTACATGTAGCATTCAATGACCTGAAGTGTTCTTTATTTGAAAGTATTTGAAGCCTCAGCAAAATTGTATAAACAAACAAACAGAACAAAACCCTCTTGCCTCAATGGTCTCTCAGATTTAGGTGCTTCTTTCATACTCATATGTTCAAGTAAGAACAAACCAGTAGAAATCTTTCTGTCTTTGTGCAGAGTACAGGACCCAAATCTTTCCTTGAGTTTCAAAACTGCTTTTTGAAACCTGAGTTTGTTTATTTGCTTGTTTGTTTTAAGCAAATCTCCCTGTAATTACATGGTAGTTTTTCCTGCTCCATGAAGTGAGGGATTTAAAAAAAAAAAAACAAACCAAAAACAAAAGAAACCCCAAACTGTTCCTGACAGTTTTCCACCTTTGGTGTAGTAACAGCCAGTGGGTCATTTATAGAGGATTTGAAGCACAATCCTACAGTTTATAATTAAAGCTGGTGGTAGGCAGTAAAAGTATATGTGTTTAAAGATAGGGGTTTAGTTCTGCTCTAGACTGTTTCAACACAAAATTCTCTGTCTTTGTAATAAGGGAATAATCCTTATGGCTTTTCCAGCATCCCATTTGACTTTAGTGGGGCTTTGTTAC
>VZRS01014168.1:653692-672091 GCA_013398055.1 Ifrita kowaldi
GAAAACAGAAATGAGACACTGCTGTGTGAATTTTCTCTAGCTATGTCTTACATTGTGTCGAGAGTCAGTGCATCAAAGGTTCTTTTTTTAACTCAAGCTTTTTCAGAGGTTCTATATTTTCCCTAAACTGTTGTGGTTTATTTGGGGACACTTTTTTTTTTTCATTTATTTTGTTGTTTTGCTTTACTTAAATCATTGTATATGTAGTAAGCAGAGGGCAGTGCCTGGATGCGGGGTGTGGAAGAGAAAACTCTGCCATTAGCAAGCCCACATTGCCCTTGAAGAAGAGTAGAATAGACTGAGCTGGCTGACCTCTGTGTCAGACCTGGTCACTGAGGTAGTAGAGTGTGGGGTAGGGGAACATCACAAACTTATTTACTTACCCTGCTAGATGTTTTCCACATGTTTAAAGTCAATATGAAGAAGAACATCCAACTTAAAATTCTCCTAATACAACCTTACAACAACCTAATACAGTATCCAACTTGAAATTCTCCTAATACAACGTAATACAAGGGACCTTACAGATAATTTCATTCCAGTCCCCCTTGTCATGGGCCAGGACACCTTCCACTAGACCAGGTTGCTCCAAGCCCTGTCCAACCTGGCACTGAACACTGTCAGAGATGGGGCATTCACCAGTACTCTGGGAAAACAGTGCTTCACAACCCTCACAGTAAAGAATTTCTTCCTATTACTATTAATAACACAGAATGTGTACACAGCCATGTAATTAGTAACCACACCATTACTGGAAGTTGCATTTCTTTGTTTTAATAGTTTAGATGTTTAACTGCTAAAAATTATTGGCTAGCCCAAGTTTTTTTAGAAATAATAATATTTAACTTTTTTGGTGCATAAGCAAAATTGAACTGAGAGTAAAAGTTCATCATGCTAGTACTGTGTATAGGATGAGGCAGTCCCCAGCCATTCAAATTTACAGTCCAGGCTGTAAATAGTGATTGCCAAATCAAGCTGCACTTTTCTAGTTTTATAGCTGGCAAGGGGAGAGGAGGAGGAAATATAGACAACAACACAGATCTAAGGTGTCTTTTTAAGTCTAATGCAGACTCAGAGATTTGGAGTTTGTCTCGGCAGAGAAGTGGGCCAAGAGTAGTCTTCCTTCTCAGTAAGTGGTTTCTTTTAGTATGTGTAACTTAAAAAAAAAAGTGTGGGACTACATGTAGCATTCAATGACCTGAAGTGTTCTTTATTTGAAAGTATTTGAAGCCTCAGCAAAATTGTATAAACAAACAAACAGAACAAAACCCTCTTGCCTCAATGGTCTCTCAGATTTAGGTGCTTCTTTCATACTCATATGTTCAAGTAAGAACAAACCAGTAGAAATCTTTCTGTCTTTGTGCAGAGTACAGGACCCAAATCTTTCCTTGAGTTTCAAAACTGCTTTTTGAAACCTGAGTTTGTTTATTTGCTTGTTTGTTTTAAGCAAATCTCCCTGTAATTACATGGTAGTTTTTCCTGCTCCATGAAGTGAGGGATTTAAAAAAAAAAAAACAAACCAAAAACAAAAGAAACCCCAAACTGTTCCTGACAGTTTTCCACCTTTGGTGTAGTAACAGCCAGTGGGTCATTTATAGAGGATTTGAAGCACAATCCTACAGTTTATAATTAAAGCTGGTGGTAGGCAGTAAAAGTATATGTGTTTAAAGATAGGGGTTTAGTTCTGCTCTAGACTGTTTCAACACAAAATTCTCTGTCTTTGTAATAAGGGAATAATCCTTATGGCTTTTCCAGCATCCCATTTGACTTTAGTGGGGCTTTGTTACTGTACTATCTGCATGGACTTTTAGGGATGGGGTCCTAAAATTGTCTACAAGGTGTTTGAGAAACCTTCGCTTCATTTTAAAAGGCTGACATAATCTCCCATTCATTTCCCCCACATATCATTAAAGGAAAACCACTTCCAGAACTGCCATTACTAAAATACAAATCCGTTCTTCAGTAATTCTTCAGTAAGCCCTGCCTTAAATTTAAAGCACCAGGTGTAGCTTGATGTTGTTGATACTGAATATCTGGAAGTCCACAGAAATTCCTGTTTGGCTCTACAGTGTGGGGGTAGTTCATGAAAGAGTCAGCCTTGTTCTGTAATGCTACTTGAAGTGCTGCTTCACTGAATGGCTGGTAATTTGAAATCATTAAAAAGCTGAGATAAAAAAAGAACATTTGTGAGTGAACATAATTATATTAATAAGAAATAGAAAGACATGAGGAAGCTGTTTGGAATTTAAACTGAAGTTCTTGAATGCTATTTCTGCAGTATTTGATGAGCTCTGATTAACTGTATAAAATTATCAAATGGAAAAAATCCAGCTGGAAATGATGACTGTGAACTTAGTGATGAATCTCTCAAGGATACGTTGTCTCCATCTTTCCAGGCATAGAAAAGCTGTGAACTGTGCAGCCAGTGATCTATCTATTCAGGAATTCTTTATCCCTTGTTTAATTACCTGGATCATTTAGCCACAGTATTTAATATTTCAAGTGCTGCTTTTCATATCTCTTTTTGTAGTCACTGAAAAAGTCTTTTGTGCAACATCCTATGTTACTTTCCTGTTAGACTCATAACTGTAGTGAGAATAATTCTTTATTAAATTTTTGACAAATCTACATTTTATTCCCTCATTACTTCACTGGTAGCAGAGGAACTGTTCATGGGAATGTTTTCTCAGCAGTGTGAGGGAAGGCTCTGTATCCTGGCAGTGCCGATAGCTTGTCAGGATGCGGCTGCTCTGACATGATTAATACACGCTCATGTTGCTGAGCAACCTTAATGAAGCTAAGGATAATCAACCCACCGCTTGCACAGATCTCTGGACTTGTACTTCCCCATGTGTTTTCTGTCATCCAAATCCTACGCTATATGAAGGTACCTGAATTAGCCCTGGAATGTGACATAAAGGAGCCAATGGAGAAAGTTGGAGAAACTGATTAAAGGATTTAAGATTTCAAAGGCCATGATCCATCTGGATTGGCTGTTCAAGAGGGTGAGGGTGTCCAGAGATGGCAGAAGAAGGATCCCCGACCTTCCTGACCCTTTAGTGAAAAGAAGGGATGAGAAAGCAAATGTTGTGTTCATTTGTTTATTTTTCTTTGTGTGATTTAGACAAGGAGAAGGGAATAGAGCTCTCTGGGTGGTCCTGAAGCTGGTTTCCTCATGAAACTGGGACAAGGTTCCCCTTTTAAACATAGTTGTGAGTGGGTGATGGGGGAAAGAATTGGAGATCAAAGTTTTTCTGTCTTTCAAAACAGTTTTTCTCTACCTTTATTCATGGATACTCCATGGTTCTGGTAAAATAGCTTCACTTAGCTCAGGAACGAGCTTGCTGGAAAAAGCTCCCACTTCCATATTTGATGAGGATCAGAGACCTATCACTGAAACACAAGGAAGAGCTGCAAC
Organism: Ifrita kowaldi; assembly: GCA_013398055.1. Lineage (NCBI taxonomy): Eukaryota > Metazoa > Chordata > Aves > Passeriformes > Cinclosomatidae > Ifrita > Ifrita kowaldi. The sequence continues at coordinate 657,111 of VZRS01014168.1, forward strand.
TGCTGGCCTTTCATCATTTTGCCCAGGTATACCTGTGGTACAATGACACAAGATCATCTCAGTCCTCTAAAAAGTTTTACATCATATTGACTAACAAAAGAGAAGGTGAAAAAAAAAGTGCATAGGATTAGTTTCCCCTTCCTGGGAATTTTTCTTCCATTCATGAAATGACTGCAGCATGCCTGTGTCTCACTCACCAGACAACCAGACGAGCAGTACTGGTCCACTGTCCCATTCCTGTCCAGTATCCTTTCCAGACTCACCTGAGTTCTCCTTTTTCAGTGTTTTTCCATTTCATGGCACTCAGGGAGGTAGCTTGGCATCTCCCCCAGGCGAGAGCACTGCTGGGAGTGTGGCAGCCCCGGGGGAAAAAGGACAGCCTGGTGGACACGGCAGGCACTGTCACATGCAGAGGGACTGGGATGCATGCCTACCTCTCCTAGGTGAAGCCAAAAACTGCGTATGTTAGTGGGATGGCAAGGACCAGATGGAGCATGCTCATCCCTCTGATTACTCAGTGAGTGCCCTGTAGATATAAATGCTGCAGAGCCTGGTTCAGCCCTGGCAGATTTTCAAGGACAAAGATATTCCCCATTAAACCTGTGGGAAAATAGCCATGTGAATTAATGCTTGGATTCCCAGGGGAATCACTGTAAATATTCCAGCTCTTTTTGTTCCAAATGTGGATGTGTGATAGATACAGTGGCATGTTTCTGTAGAAAGCTGAGTGCTGCCACCCCAAGAAGACAGCCCAGTGGCCCCATTTATTCTGTTTCTTCTTATGCTTGGACTTCTGCTAAACACTGGGAAATGAAAACATTCTGTATAACTTTAGCTCTCAGAGGTTTTGGTCTGGGAAACAGCAATATGCCACGAATTCTTTTTTGTATATGTGCACATTATGTATCCTGCAGTCGGTGTTCATACTGTGACACGGGTCTTTTTGATGTGAAACATGCTTGCTGAGATTTGAACTTTGAAATTTGGTGTCTCAGGTCTTTTTCTGGAGTGTCCTTCAAAAATAGTTTGGGATCAGCACACAGAGATTTCAGAACACTCGTCATATGCCATGATGGCAGTGGTCTGAGGCACATTAGGATACATCCATCATTTTTTTAATCCCATGTGAATCCACTGACTTTAGTAAAATAACAGCAATTTACAGGAGGAAAAATTTCGACCACCTGTAATTAAAAGTTGCAAATAGCAAGTAAATAATTTCATGAAGAGCCATTGTGCTTGGGGTTGTATATACACATGATGTCTATAAATCACTGTCTACTATACAGCAAAAATCTTGAGCATATAGATCATTATGACACTGTGAAACAGCAGAACTGCTGTTGTCTTGGTAGATGAGTCAATGTTGGGTTTTTAATTCCCTTCTGCTGCTGGCTAAAATCTTTTCCAGGAATATAAATATCAGATGGCTACGTGTGGAGATTATGAAATGCAAAAATTTGTGAGTTACTCTGTTTAACATGAAAGAAATATTTTTAAATGCACTGGCAGATCATAAAGGACTATATAGCTGCTTTTTTTTTTAATGAGAAAGTTGTTCATTGGAAAATAAATGTAAATCTTTCATATTGCCCTCTCCCTGGGCAATAGAAACCAAGCATCATGTTTAGGGTTAGGGAGTATTCAAACAGCATTGCTGACAAAGGAGTGGAGGTACCACAGGTCCTTCAGGTCCACAGCAATCAGGAGAGAGGGCAGGCTGCTGCACAGTGCTGCACAGGAACTGAGAACACATTTGTGAGTTCTGTTTAATTGCAGCTCAGATGAGTCATGGACACTTGGTCCTCACTTCCTAATTCTGGAAGCAAAAAAAAAAGCATTTGTTTGAGGCCACTCTTTAAAAGTAGCCTCAAACATAGTAACCATAGCTAATTGTAAATGACTTTTATTTATTGACAGTTTGCATAGTTCAGAGAGGAATTACTAGTATATCACAGACCTTGTAACTAGAAATAAGCATGCTCAAGGCAGACAGCTGTTTTCGGTGTCAGCTGGGAAAAATGCCCCAACCACTCTTGTTTGATGAACAAACATACTTTCTCGATTGTCTACACTCATACCCATCTGTGGGGATGGCATGATGCCCAGGCAGAAGCTGGGCAAAACTTTTGCCTTGGGCATTAACAGTGAGCAACAATAGGTTTAGATGGGCAGTATGAGTAACACTGCATATAAAATGTCTTAAGCTTCAATTTTGTGCCAAGCATGGCACAGAAGCTTAGAAACAAATGTCACTTCATACATCATTTGGGATTACTGAGTCCCCAAAAGCAAATATTACCTAAAAAATCCCTGTTCTGGAGTCACCAATGTATCAACTACAAGTTGGCATTCGGCTCAAAGTGATTACCTTGTTAGAGGAGAACATTGTGGCTGGTGCACACTGTGTGACAAGGTGGGGATAGCCACTGCTTCCATGGACAAAGGTTAACTACACAGCAGGCAAATCCACTTAGAAGCATAGGACCAGCTGCTGTCTCAAGCAAATGGTCTTCATTTCCTGGAAAACATGCAGTTAGCAAAAGGATAAGAACCTGGTTATTCAGCAGCTGAAGGGATGTGAAAATAAGGACAGATTGGAACACAAAATTTAATGCATAAGAAATAACTAGAAGACAAAAGGAGAAGACAACTTACAGGATCATAGAATCATTTAGTTTGGAAAAGACCTTTAAGATCATCAAGTTCAACCATTAATCCCGCACTGCCAAGCCCTTGTCTCACTGTGTGGGACAAAGATTCTCTTTGTAGGTAGCTTTAAAAGGAATGAGATAAAAGCACCAATCAATAAAAAGAGAATATATAGATGTGAGGCTAGTGATTTAGATGAAACTGTAAAACCTTTTTCTCTTTCAATAAACCTGTGGGGCAGGGCTGTTAAATTTTAAAGGTAGTTTTACCAAAATCTAGAAGTAGATACTTTCAAAATATAGGGACTCACACAGTGTAAGGTAGGGTGAGTTCTTTCCTGTAATTGTGCTCTATGTCTACTGACATTTAATGTTTTTTCTGAGCTACAACAGAGTCTATAGAAAAGAGCTTTATCTGTCTCCTTCTTCCACCACCTCCTCCATCCCTGGCTGTCTGCACGTTGTTCTCAACAGTCTTTTAATCTCCTCTCAAACATCAGGCTCTTTGCAAGCTGTCCCTGGCTTTATTCCTAACACCTTTTACCCTCTAGAAGTTTCTTCTAGGTTGTGCTAATAAGACTCAGCTTTAATAGTCTATGCACATCCTATCACTCATAAAGGAGACATAATCTCTTCCTTCCTCCACAGAACAGGAAGAAAACCCTCCAGAGTAGCCATAAAAATGATTTAGGACAAATCAGAACACATAAATGGCAAGCAAATAAAGAAAGTATATTGAACGCTAACATATTTACAGAGCTCTAAATAATTTAGTTAAGTTAGCAAGGTACCTTTCCTTATTCATGTAGTTCTTACATCTGTTCAATACATGTGAAGGGAAAGTAGTTTGTGTTGTACTTCCAGGAGAGACAAAAGTGCTGGAAAAATTCTAAAAATGAGTTCTGAGTCCAAATTCTATGTCCAAATTGGTTTCCTATATTTTTATTTAACTTACTTCTCCAAGGTGTATACATACTCTTTCACAGCATACATGTGGAAATATTACTCCTATTCTGAACTTCCAACAGTCTCCACTTTCATTTTTACTGAATTAATTGAGGACTGGCTATGTGTAAGTGCATTTGGTTGCTAGGTTGGTTGTCAACCTGATTTGTTTGAAGAAATGTTAAAAAAAGTGCAAAGAGGAACATGTTCGCCAGGCTGTTTTGCAAACAATTTTTTCAGCTCAGTTATATTTTTTGTGGCTTTCTGGGATCCTGATCTCATATGGTGACAGGCACAACATGATGTTTTGAATACTATTTTAAGTTGTTGTTAAGTATTCTACTTCATTATGTACATATTCCTATATTACAGGCCAGTTTCTACCATGTCTGAGTGCCTCCTGTCTGCATTGCACAGTGCAGTAGCATTGGCCACCTGCAATTCTTTCATCCTATCCCACAAAGGATTGCCACACGCATAATCACTAATTCACTCTGATATATAATGGTTTTTTTCCTTAGTTTCATATATAAATGTCTGTGGACATCTTTGCAGCTATACATAAATATTGGTCTCTGGACTGTGCAGAGATGACTATTTCAAATAAATAAATAAGCTTTGCATTTGACGGCAACTGTGAAATTAACACTGACTTGAACTTTACGAGTTGTAGTAATTTTGTTTCATAGCTTTTATTTTTTTTTATTGCTGTGGTTTCCATGGCAAAGTATTCTACTAAAAACAAAACAATGGCCTATGCAGCCTATAACAAAAATCACAGATTGGCAGTTTGACTGCACCTTGCTAGGAAATGTCTGCTGGGTTCTGTTTGACAGGAGCAGTGCTGCTCTTGGAGAGCTGCAGACAAGGACATGAGCCCAGAACGTCTTGCCTTTGAATTTCAATTGATACAAAATAGGAGCTGACTATAGAGTGCAGTTCCTTCTGCAACATGGGCTCTTTTGAGCCTGCAGAGGCAGCGCTGAGTCTTTCCAAGGAGGCTTCTTGTGAACAGGTTCTTTGGGAGCAGTTTGTGCACAGGCAGAGTGCTTGACTTGGTGAGGATGTTGGGTGCTGAGAACCAGCTCATTTTTCTTGGATGAAGATCTAATTTACAACAACCTGCTTGAGCTTAGAGGCTCTTCTGAACTTTGGCATAGTGCAAAGTTGAATAATGAAGCCAAGCTCACTCCGAGTTCAAAAAACTGCAGTTTCTTGGAAGTTGGGAAATTTAGGCTTCTTCTATCAAAGCTGAAGCACACATTTCTGCATAGATATTCCTTATACATTTTCTGTCATTCCTGACTTTTAAAATAAATTAACTCATCTTTTACCATAATTTAATACATAAATATGTTGAAAAGAGGTAATTTAAATCTAGATGAAGTCAATAATGTGTTTTACAAGCCTCATAGGCACAAGTATCCTTTAGCTTGCTCAAAGCCTTAGGGTTTACAGCAGTAAAATCTTCTTAAAAGTTTCTTATTGGCTTCTTCTACAAATAAATTTATTAGATGGACACTCAGATTTGTTTATATGGAGATGTAAAAAGAAGGCACTTTGGCTAAATTGGAGTATATCTTCAGCGTTTGGTTCCAGAATACTTGGGAAAAATGATGAGTTAGTGGCTGTTTGGTATAGAAGACAGTAGAATAATTTTGTTTGGAGAATGTATTTGTTAATACAGAAATAAATCTTGTTCTGTAGCTGTAGAAATAAAGAAAAGAAGTGCAATCTCTTGAAATTACACTACCGACTATGTAGTCTCTCTGTAGCAACAGCAGGCCCATTTCAGGGGCTATTAAGAAGAGACGCTCATGAATCTCCATGATTTATTGTATTTTTCACCACATACAAGATTTTCCTTTTCTAAAACCCCACGAATTTGTGACACAGAAATGCCAGCTGCAGCTCTGAATGGTGGATTTGGATCTGTAGATCTGAAAGCCAGATCGGACAGCCCCAGGCAGCTTCACACCCCAGTCCGGTCCTTTCCTTTCCCCCCTCCAAGTAGCTCCAGCTGCAGTAATCAGTGCTCAGCTTAACTCTTTCAAGTCTCCTAATTCTCCACAGGGTTTGTTCCTGAAAGTAAATAATCCAAATTGCTTTTTTGGAGATTACAAGTCTAGAATTCTCCTTATTGAGGTTTAGTTGGATTTTAGGAACAAGAAGCTGACTTTTGAGTCTTGCACTGGACATAATCAAGATATTAATTATTTTTATCACCATTAGTACAATTTAGTTTCAGAAAAACAGCTGTGTATTTTTAAACTACAATAACATAAAGCTAGAAAGGGAAGAATTAAAGTAAAACATAAATGAAAAGTGGAACTGAGAGCATTCTAAAAAAAATTACCCAATTACTCTTCAATATATGTGTGTGTGTGTGGATATCTGGTGTATGTGTGTGTGCACGCACAGAGATGATACCATACCTCACACAGAATTGCCATTGTCTATTCATTCATTAGAGGTAATTATTTTTAATTTTTGTCCCCACTGACCTGTAGGCAGATGGTTAGCATGAATGCCATTTTTATCTGGACACCAGATCTGGCCAGACCGCAATCTGTTGGGTTTGATCACTAAACTGGCAGCTGCATTACAGACCTGCTCTTTTCTCTTATTGTCTCCAGGGACTGCAGATTGGATGCACTGAATGTGAACTTCTGCAAAACATGGGGCTTTTTGTCATTTTCACTTTGCTTTCTTTTATGACCATCCGGGAAATATCAGCACAGTTAAAAGCTGATTCAGTCAAACTGTACCAAAAAGCAATTTTAGCTACAAAATTATTTTTTGCCTATATAAAAAGCAAGAAAGTAAATGAGGCTTTAAAGAACAAATATACATGTGCATGTCGATCTGAAAAGGCAATTCAATGAATTCTAAGTTGGAGATTAAAAAATCTATATATGAACACTATTCTTATCTAAAAACAGAGGACAGGGTGTTGTGGGACACATTTCTGAAAAGGATGAAAGGACCTAAGGTGTTTTATAATTGTATGGTTTGCACATGATTGTATGATCAGTACTACCAAGCACTTCTATATGACATAATTGCATGATATACAAAAATAGACAGTGATTTTTGTCCAACCATGCTGTAACTAAGGCTTGAGAATGTGCATAACTTTAAACAGATGAGCATTATCCATATTAAAAGACATCGCATACACTATATTGATTACATTTTTTTCTAAATGTGTGTGTAAATCTCAGTTTTATCAGAGTTATTTTTATATTCTTTTGCTATTTCTTAGTTTGGGAAAATGATTTAAAGCATGGTGGAAGTTCTGCCTTAGTAAAGACTGAAATGTCTTCTTTAGCTATTCTCTACTCAGATTAAATAAAAGAAAAATTTTGTTTTAAATATACTGATTGGTATGTTTCACTTAAAACTGTCAGAATAAATTAAATAATTTATGTCTTAATGTAAATGCCATCTATTCATCACAGAGAGCAATTATCCTCCCTTTACATGATGTAGCGACGTCTAATCCAGATTTGCTCTACGGTGGCTGTCTGATGTTTATCACAGGACAGAGATGCCTGTAAATAGTTCTTGCAACACAAGGAATTTCACTTGTTACTGTCAGACTAGGCCACAAGTAGAAGTCAGAGACAGGATCTATAATCTTACATGTTTAGATATATTTAGGCAGGGTTTAACTTCTATCAAATTGTCATTTACCTTACCTACTTTTAAAACTTATCCCTTTTGCATTCCAGTGTTGCACACATAGGTAGGGAGACACAAATGAAATAAAATTACATCTAGTTAAATGCCATCAGAAAGAGTATCTTCCCAGGATTTTTTTTAATTTCCACACTGGTGACTAGTCCACTGAGAGCCCAACAGGCTGTTCGGGTTCCTCTACTTTAACCTAAGAAAAGAAGAGGGAATCTTGTCTTGTTCAGCAGACTCCATATGCATTTTTCATTTTAATATCATAGATTAAAATGAATATAAGCAGCATAAGAAACAGCACCCTACAAAGTCTTTTCTGTGAGTTATAGTCAGACGCACTTTCACTTGGTGCTCCCCCCGATGCTTTCCTGGCCAGTTGTACAGTTGGAGGGGCAGAGAAGATGCCAAATCCAGATCTTGCATTTCCCAGGTAATCACTGAACTTCCTAGAGAAAAGATTATTTTTCTCCTGTTAGATATCTGCCTCCGATGGGGAATCATTTTGACATAAACCGGTGAGTAAATATGTAACAAGAAAACAGTGAGTACAGGTACTTGCCTAGTAAGTTTGACAACCTAATTTTGTTCTCCTGGCTCTCTCTATGTCTACTATTCATGTCATATTTAGAAAACTTAGTTGCCAGAATTACTTCCTTTACTGCAAGTAGAAAGAAAGAGATAATTTTAGAAGATGATTTACATCCCTTGGCTCTCCACTCTGCAAATCCAATTCTCTCTGGTCCTATTCCATATGACAGAATTAAAGATTCAGTGGTGAGATTTTGCCATCCTCACTAACCATCCAGTGCAGATTGCTGTGTTGCATTGCAAAAGTGTGTGTGAAAAAAGACACGCAAAAATAGATGACACAATGGAATTTAAGGCTATGAAAAGCATCAGTCATTGGGGTGATTAAACAAGAGAGTGTATATGACAATGGTTAATCCTAATGAAAATTTTCTTTCTGTGGTGGTAGAAATAGGTCCGTGTGAAAGGTTACTCACAGACCAATCAAGAGAGCACACACTTGTTATGCCCTGGACAACAGAACTAGTCCTGTGCTTTCAAAGCTCTTTTTAAGATCAGCAGTCAGCTTTAACAACCTGTTTCTAGTGCTGGGACTATCCAAGGTAGACCTGTTGTGAGAGAAGTATATTTTATATTTCCAGAGATGGACTCTAATGCCAGGAGCTTGTGCAGGTGGTACCAGAGCAGCGTGGCTGGGCTCTCCCAGCCAGGTCTGTGGCACACACAGGCTTAGAAGAAGATGCAAAGACACTGCCAAATACATAACACTCTCCCATGTGCTGCTTACATGCTTTGGCATTGAGAGCCAGCAATCTTTTCCAGTGTTTCAGCAAATCTATCATGCTTGCCAACTTTTAAAATTCAGAAGTGGACCCTGCCTCTCCAGCTGCCATTTTTTAAGCAAAAAGAAATATCTACCTGAGGATGCCGATGACTACCAGTGACTGTGAAACAAACACGAACTGTGTGGAATTTGCTGTGCAAGTGCAGGTGTGGTGGCTGGTGTGCAGACTGCATGTCCAAATGCACCCTGACGTGTCAGAGTCCCTTCATATGTGAGACAGGATTGCTCTGTGCCCCCAACTTAGATTATACCTGGCATTCAGAGGTGTTCAGTGCATAGGGACAAAACATGCAAATGTAATAGACTTGGCAAGAATACAGTCGTAGCGATCACACAGCAGAAGCTTTCTGAGTATTTCTGGAAACAGGAATTTTTCTTTTCTTCTCCTTTTCCAGGGGAGGAAATGGCACTTCTCAAAATAGAAATTTTCATTGTCATATAAGATAATAAATTCTTTGACTCTTTTTGACCCCTAATATATCTAACAAAATGAAATGTACCTGAAGACACAACCTTTGTTTGGAGCTTTTCAGCCTGAGAAGCCTGAGATGCCATATTTTCACAGAGTTTAAAATCACTTCAGCCAAGGACAGAGAAGACGAGACTGTTTTCAACCTTAGGTATAGCAGCAATGATTTCTACTCTTGCATTGTAGTAATAAACCTTATTACTTGCCCCAGGACATTTCATGAGATGCTAAAATGTTGGTGGGACCTTTCCTCTAAGCCAGATCCCTGCTGGCACCGGGGGGGCTGATACCATTTGTACCACACACCTCAGCAGTGACAGTGACTTCCAGTTGTACACAACTGAGGATTTCCTCAGAGCCCCCTGCCAGGAGCACCCATCATTGCCCCTCTTGGCCCTACAATCTTTCTCACAGCTCCTATTTTACAACAGCTGGTAAAGTTTGGCTTGCTGTCACATGAAAGGGAGCAAGCACATGAGAGCAAGGGCAGCAAACTGAAATGTGGGGGTGTTCAGGAAAAGGGGGGGAAAGAAAGAGGAAATTCATTAAATGAAAATCTGGCTGCTGCAAAATCTCTTAGTACATTAACCCAGCATGGGGTCTGAATTTCTGTTGCAAGGCCCCGACTGTGTCCACTGTTGCTTCATTACTATTTTATTGATTTCAGAGGGGAATATAAATCCAGAGCAGCCTGACTGCCTTAGCAAAACACAGGGCTGACAAAGTTAATGTGCTAAAAGAAGGGTCATTTTGGAATCAAAACTGAGCTAAAGTGAGTCTATAATGTACTGTAGTTTGTCTAAAAGGCATCTCCATTTAAAATTATGGTGTGTTATCATTTTCACCTCTTCCAAAGAATCTAAAGAACATGGGACAATACAAAACTTCATTTAAGCAGAGAAAACAGAGCCTTGAAGCCAAAGTGATTTCACAGTTTCCCTAAAAAGAAGTTTTTAGTTCTAAAATCATTTAGCACTAGGGGACTTTATTCTCACTACCAAAGTCAGATCTCTACCAGTCGGGACCTATCACAGAGGTCCTCCCAATGAGCAGTATTATCACTTTATATTATAGTTGGTATTGTTTAATTAAGTAATATTATGAACTGGACCACTTAGAGGGCTGATTGCCAATTTTGGGGAATGCAGTTAAAAAATGTTTCTGCCAGTTTATCGCCTTTGCACCCCTGGGACTGCTGAGCTCCCACTTCAAACAGAGAACAGAATTCCTTTGCCACTCTCTAAGCAGGGCATCATCCTTGAAGTTACTTTGCTGGGTCCTACATACACAAAAAAATTTAACATCCAGATTGTTACAAGAAAGTGAAGGAGGTTTGGCATTTTGACACCAAACACTGATAGTTTTGTGAACACATGTGTGAGTTTTTCCTGTGGAAAGGAATGCAGAACTAGAGGAGTTCTTGTGGCTACTGAGCTGGAAGTAAGTACACTATTTTCCATCAGTTGTTAACCTCTTTACCCTCTGCCTTTGCTCCAGATGTTTCCTTTCCTTCCTCAAACTTCTAAAGCGAAGTAGCAGCATGTGAGAAACCCTGCAACAGGAGAAATGGGAGGAATCCAATGTACAAAGAGGATCATGTTATGTTGGGACCAATGCTCACATCTCAGCAAATACAAGTACATGAAATTTTATGTATTTATTTAGAAATTAAGCACAGGCACAGTGCAAGCCTTGGTTACAGCACTGCACCTTTTCCATCAGGACTAAAACTGTTGCTACGTAAGGCTTAGCAAAATTCTGTAGCTAGCATACATGGAATAAAACAGCCCCTGCAGCACCTCATTCTAACAGGTTTAAGGATGCTTTAAAAAGCCTTTGGAACTAATTATTTTTCTTAATTGGGGTCCTGGCAGTCATATAAATGCACATCCATTTTTTAACCCGGCCAAGAACTTGGTCTCATCTACTTTCTAAGTTCCACTGTTTAATCACAAAGCTGCATGGAAAAACATTTTGGTGTTTCTGTTTTGAAGTTCTCATCCTTTATACATCCTTGATCTTACTTCAGGAAACAGAAGTTCCTATTCATCTTCCTTGGACTTTTGTTTTCAGATCATTTTGATTTTCAGAACATATAATTTCACCATGTTCTCCCTGATTTGTGTCTATTTAAAATATCTATGCTTTTTCATTACTTCTGGTGAGAAATATTTTTTTAAGCTTTTGACCACCACTATTGATTTTTTTAGGCTGTCTTGATTTTGCAGCAATACCTTGAGGACAGAGGAGATGGAGAGAAAGAGAAGAGAGCCACACTTTTGAATTGCTCCCTGAAGGACTCTCTTTTTCTCCATCCCCTCTGTAGGAAAACCTACTGAAATCTTATGGGATTTCTCCCCTACAGCTGTATTGAACACAGGTTCGTATTGATATGTGTAAAATGATGCCCAAAAAACCCTAAAGTCAGAAGATAAAAAAAACCAGACAAGCCTTCCAAAAGTGACAGGCTGAATTAACCAGACCCTGAAAAGAGTTGTGCATCAAAAAATTCCAAATAAAAGTAAAGAGTCTATATAAATTCCTTCTTGCAAATTTTAATTTTAAGAAACATTAAACAAAGTGGAACCATGCAGAACATATGCATTCAAAACTCCATAATTTAATTCTAACAAATCTGTAAAAATTAAAGAAGCCTAAATATTAAACTAAATGAAAATTACATAGCAAGCAGCAAAATAATTTAGCAAATAGTTTTGTTACCACAGAAATCACACATTAAATTGAAAATACAAGTTAGCATAGCTCTGTAACTATTGTTCCAGTCCTCATTAATGCATCATGTGATATGACAAAATATAGAGAGTTTCATTGATTTTAACCAGAAAAATGTACTTATACTACTTTTAATTCAGCTTTTCCTCTATTATCCATGAGTTACCTCCATGTCCACTGTATGTAAAAATACATGTAGTGATGGTTGTAAAAAGTGTAAAAAGAATGTTAACTTTTCAAAATTTAACAGAAGTTTAAAATCTAAAATATCTGCAGAAATATGTCCTCTGAATATGTCTTCCTATTCTTTCTTTAAATCCTACTCATTTTCTTATCCTTCTCCCCCTTTTTCCCCAGGGAAAAAAAAAAAACAGGAGCTGAGTTTTTCAAAGATCACCACAGAAGAGACAACTCTGCTATTAATGAAATAACTAAGTGGTTTTGAAAATGCCATTCTAAAAAGCAGGAGGAAAACCTTAGATTCTTTAATATATAACCATGTCTGAGTAAAGAAAAAGTCACTGGAAGCCCAAAGGAATTTGGATATTGAATTTTATTCTTAAGAATTCAAATTATCAGACTGGCTAACTGGAGAAGTGGAAACATGTTTTTAAATATGCCTGTTTTTTCCTAAATGTATATTTCACTTGTTTAAACCACACAAAGTGGTGTTCATTAAGTTCTGATCTTTTCCCTATACATAAAAACATCAGCATTTATTGTTGCTATGGTTAATGAAACCTTGGTGATACCTCTGGTCAGGGTCAGTTGCAAGGATAAACATTCTCTTTCCAAAGGCTGTATGTGCCCAACAAGATCTGTTTCCTTGCTAATTACGTGAAAACTGTACACAATGGCGCTCTCCTGTGTAACTCACACAACATTGCAATCCATCATCATGGACATTGGCTGTGTATTTGACACTTTCCAGCATGAAGTGTGGTATCTGAGACCTAAAAGAGGCAGTGGCTGAATGTGGAACTAAAACAAACAAAATGAAGCCCCTCCCAATTTTGCATCAAGCTGTGAATACAGAGGAGGCCACAATCAAGTGTTAAAAAGTCAGTGCAATGAAATACATATGATCCCAAAAAGGAGAAGGATATTCAACATTTTTTCATAAGTTTTCACCTTCTTTTCCACTGGGAATCATCTGAGCAACTCAAGCCCTTGAGTGAAGCCTATAAACCACTGGTGTTTAGTGACCATCTGCCCCAGTAGTTCCATTATCTGTGGCTGGAGATTGATTTTCCTTTTCCTTACATGTTCACTTACCCTAATGCCCCAGAGTCTGCAATGGAGCCAGTCGCATATAATGCAAAGACAGCTTTTAAGGCATCAAAAGTGAAAGCATCAGGAGTATCATTATATTCTGAATCTTTTGTAGTAGCTTTTTGTCTAATCCTATTGTAACAGGAATCCACTGGTGGTGGCTAGGCCCCTCCTTTATGAAGCTTAAGTGCAGAGCTCAGAAGAGTGCAGAAGTCTGCTCTATATGGCTCCTTTATGAAGAGGGTGCCAGTCTTATTTGCACCAATTTCATATCAATTTCATACAGGACCAGTAACCCAGAATGCAACAGAGGACGCTCATTCAGATTTGGAGGCTGGGAACCAGCAGAAAGTTGTCTAAGAGTTCCAGACCCCAACAACTCTTTTTAGTGGTATGAACAGTACATTCACAGCTGGGTCAAGTAGTATTGCTATTCCTAAGCCGATGTGAGGGATTACTGTAACTCCTCTTAGGAAATGTTTCTTTTTTCCCTCAGTGACATGCCAAAGGCCCCCACAAATACCAGGGAAAATGAGCTCATTAGTTGACCATGTAGGAGGAGAACTGAAACTGGTGGAGCACACAGACCAGGTTCTAGAAAGGGCTTGGCATGCAGCAGCTGCCGTTGTTCCCAACAAACTGGTCTTAGCAGGACCTGGTGGATGCAAGATTTTTAAGAATCTGGCTGCCTATCTAGGTACCTAAAATGGGATCCAAAGCCTACAAATCTGTCTTTTGTATCTAGTCTAACTATTTAGACATTTCCTCTTTTTTCACCCCCAAGAAAACCCCACAAAACAAAACCATGTGAAGAGAGGAAACGTGTGGCCTTTCAAAATGTTACACAATGTTCCCCCTGAGACACCCATAAGAATGCAAATCTCTTTCGTGTCTGTGCCTAGAAAGTACCTTCTACACACCTGAGACTCTCAAATTGCTTCTCTGCACTTCTGAGACTATAAAGACACTTGGGTGCCTGTAAAGACTATACATGGAAGAACACACAAGAAAACAGGTGTCAATTATTATGCCATTGATCATATTGTGTATTCAAAGTGCATTCTTCATCCATGGTCTCCTGCTCCATGAGAATCACACCTTGAAAATATACTTTATTACTATCTCTATATAGTAGATGTATGATAATATTTCCATTTAATGATGGAAATTATAAGTGTTGCTTGAAATACAATAAAAATGTGGCTTTATTGTTGTTCAAAATTTAAGATATAAATAAGAGTTACAAATATTAATATAGTCATAATTAGGTTTTCCTCCAGTTTTCTCTTCACAATGTGACCTATTGGTGCTCTCAGAGAACAGGCAACCTAAGCTTAATATATTCTCTCACCTCTAAAGTTTAGAACGTACTTTTTTGCATCATCTTCTTGCTTTAACCATTGGTACCAAAGGACATTGCTGTCTGGACCTTAAATTTATATAATTTAACAGAAGTGGAGTGACTGTAGTGTACAAAACACCCAAAAAGTTAGTGAGAGCCTGAGTTTCTGGTCCAGTAATGGCTAAAGCCTCCTAAATCAAGAACAAAGCTCTAAATCAAATCCAGATTGACCACTATTGCCTGTGCCAGCAGCATATTTTCTTGATGTTCTTACTGCATCTTAAAAACTAAAAGGGAGAGCATTTAAATTGAAAGGATACATTTTTTTGTTTGATAAAAAGGAAATATTTTGGTTTCAGCATATATAAGTCATCTGTGGAACTCATTGCCACATGTCAACACTGGGTACATAACATGATTTTTAAGGAGTTTAAAGTTCTGAATGGTGACTAGGAACCTCACAGATGCATCAGACAAGATATGTAATACATACATACATACATA
>VZRS01014168.1:672325-894196 GCA_013398055.1 Ifrita kowaldi
TATATATATATATATATATATAAGGGACATAGAAGAGCAAGCTGCAGCTTTCTAGTAACTAATAAGAATTAGAGGGAAAAAAAATCTTTCACTTTGGGAGGATTGTGGCATAATTGACCATTGATTTTCTTGTTCCTTTGTCTGAAGCATTGGCCACTGTCAGAGAAGAGATGTTGGGCTAAGCTCGATCATTTAGTTTGATCATTACTTTGGCAATAAAATATAGCAAGTAGAGTAAAACAGATTTTTTTTTTAAATGGATACTTCTACAACAAAGAAAAATAGTAGCTACACAATGCCTAAGTCAACAAAACAAAATTCCATATACTTGTGAAATTAAACATTTTTATTTTGTTATGAAATTTTTCTGACAGACAAGGGACAGAAATATTTTTTTATTATACCTATAATTTCTTTCATGGTTTTGAAATATAAGAAAATCAAGAACTTTCAAATATTTAGCTTTCAAAGGCTTTTTAACCATCTGACTTGGAGTGGATATTTAAAATTAGATCCCCAATGTTCTGTGTGAGTACTTTAAGTACAATCCCAATTTATTGTGTTAGAGCTCTTCTCTTTCCATAAATATTTAAACACTAGCATACAATAGTGAAATATTTATGATAAATTTCAGTGATAAAATGTTAAACCACCCTTTAGCTAAATAATAAAGGATCACTTATTTTTGTAACTATATTTAGTGCCCATTATCTACTGATTATCAGTGAGTTTGTTAATTTTAATCAAATTCCAAGCTTCTCCTATTTTCCCTTTTCATGTTTGCTGAAATTTGTACTATTTTACAACACATTTCTTGCAAAAACAAAATATCCCTTCAGAAAACACCTAACAAATTGTATTGTCACATGTCCTATATAGAAATCACATGTAGAGTTTAGGCTATAAAGGAGAAACAGGAACTGATTTCATACATTCATCTATTTTAACAATGTAAGAGGCAGTTGAAAGAGGGTAGATTTAGGTTAGGTATTAGGAGGAAATTCTTTACCACAAGGCTGGTTAGGCACTGGAGCGGGATTCTCAGAGGAGTCCTGGAGGTCCCACCCCTGGAAGTCAAGCCCAGACTGGAAGGGGCTTTGAGCCACCTGGTCTAGTGGAAGGTGTCCCTGCCCAGGATCTGGGGGTTGGAACAAGATGATCCATTTTGTTCCCTTCCAATCTGGGCCATTCTATATACCTTCTCAAATAATATTTTCTACTTATTACTGTAGAGACCAATAACCTGTATCTGAATATAATCCCAACTTTTGGCAAGGTTTATAGCCTTTGTTTGATAAGCCCAGGAAACACAGAATCCACTAGGAGTCTGTTCCAATAGCTAACCACTGTCAGAGATGTGCCTTCTTTTTCATGTGGAAGGTATTAACACATGCAGAAGAGCTGAGATAGCCTATTGCTATGGCAAATTTCAGAACTCATGGAGATAGAAAATAGGATTTTTATGTGTGTAAATAAATGAAATCTGAATTCTGTCCTCTTAAAATGTAGAACACATAAGAGCAAGTGGTGTAGAAAGAATTATTTTTTTCCTCTGAAACGGTCTTTTACACTAGAAAATAATTAATGAATTAATAGCAAGCAAAAGGCTCTTGCGGCTAACGAAGTCTTGGGAATGCAAGAAACACTGCCTGACTCACATGTATCCACAGTCTGCATTTTCAGCACCATAGACATTGATAAACAGCAGGTATGAACTTACCTAACAGAGACCCTCACCCATACATGTGCTTTATAGGCATTCATTAGTGTGGGGAAAGTGTCATACAAGTTTCACGTCGGACTCTTCCTTCAAACACAAGGCCCTGAGAAACAGGGGGTTCTTACCTAATCAGCCCACCAGAAGGATGTATCCTTTCTTCATTACAAAACAAAAAAGAACAAGTGGATGGGGACACAATTCTCCAGTAGCTGCAGAAAGAGTAGCTGCTTGGCTCTTGTTGTCATTTGCACCCAGCAGTAAGAAGGAACATTGAGGAGAGCAAGGTTCACTGTATCTGCTCTCAGGTCTCTGCCCCTTGCCAGACCGCGGCAAAGTTGCCATAATGTAAATGTCAGTCGTGTGGTTGATTTCCTACCCTGCTGCCCACAGACAACCACATCAAAATAAATATGCATGTTATGGAGAATAGCACTTGGCCCTTTGTGAATTCCCCAAACGCTGCTTTGCTGGTTTTGCAACCCTGTGGCTGTGTATTTTTTTTCAGATTGGGAGGGAAGTGTTCCTGAGCCTCTCATGGCTTCGCCTCACACTTCTAACTGACTGGGAACACCTTGACTCGATCATCCCCTTAGATCCTGGAGATCTTATGTAACTTGGCAAGCTGTCCCTGGTGCCAGAGATCACAGTGCGTAGCACTCCTGAATTTCACAGCACCCCCCCATTCTTTGTTTTGAATATCTTTCCTGCACCAGCTATGATTTATAAAGTAGTGTGCAAGCTGCTGACTGTTTATATACACATGGACTGAAATTGATCCAGAACAATTTCCTACGTGTCTTAGGACTTTGGCCTCCAAACTGGAAGCAAACATGAATGAAATACAGTGGCTGTTCCCCAGGGAAGGATCATTCTGCACTGATGCCAAATGCGTGGCAACAGCCAGGGGACTTAGAGGATGGGACATGTCCAGGCTGACAAAGTGTCCCTCACTACAATTTGGTGAGTAATTACAAATTCAACATAATATGTGAATATTAACTACCTAAAACAGAGTCCATGAAACACATACCCCCATGGTACTCCAGGTACAGAGATCTTAAGAAAAGAGTAAAAATTTGACTGTTATGCAGAATGTCTGTAAGCCTAAAGAAGAGAAAGGTTCCTTTTTCTTCTAGGACCATGTGTTTCTACAGCTTCTCTGAGGAACACACAACTGTTTGGCTATGTTGCCTTTTTGCCTGACGAGTATTCAACTGCCTGGCAGAGCTTGTGGGCCGAGGCCAAACTTTGCTGCTTATACTGGTGTTTACTGTATTCTTTCTAAATTCCTTTTATGAACTATTTTATTGTGTATGCAATAATACTCTGCTTTGCTTGAAAGATTCCAGGAGCTTTATTTTGCCTCCCCATCCTCCTAATGTGAGGAATGCCAGTCGTAAAGGTCACACAGCCTTTCCCCTTTAATCTTCAGTTGAATAAAATGTAGGAAGAAACAGGAGAGGTAAGGAGATAGAGAAGAAAAGTTGCAAAGGAGAAAAAAAGAAAATTAAATCGATAATAAATAAATATGGAAATGAAATAAAAAAGGCAAAAGGAAATACGTGGCAACAGAAAATACGTGGCAACAAAGTTAAAATATAGTTGCTAGCCTGTTTAAATTCTAAAATTACTCCACAGCCTCATAATAGGATTAATAGGTTTCAAAGGACTAATAATCACTAGTATGACTGAATGCCTTTAAACTGGCTCTGCTTAGTCAACCTAGGAGGACTTTCTGCTCCCCTGATTGCCATACACACGGTCCCTTTCTTTGTGAGCTCTAACCTTTCATGGGTCATTTTTCTTCATGCCTTTCTCTTTGCTTTGCTTCTCTGAACTCTATGGCTTCTCCTTTCCTCCATGCTCTGAAGTCTCTTTTCCCTGCTTTCTGCTCCAATTCCCCCTTCTCTCTGATACAGAGGCATAAACATGCTGCCCGAGCGCTTTACTCCTGAGAACTTCCCTATAGAGATGGCACTAAACTCCATGACAAAGACTAAATTCTGCTAGTGCCATAACCAAATGTTGCAAATTTTCTCCAGTGTAGCCCAGCTTTCCTCACTGAGGTGTTGGCCTTTCATGTCACTGTTAGTTGTTTGCCTCTGGCACAAATTGGATGAGGCAGAGAAGGTCTACTATTACTCAAATCCTGCTGCCTTGCAATCAAATATGAGGTCTCATTAAATTCCTCTTACAACACTGGGTTTGGTAGCTTCCTTATCTCTAGTAACCAGGCATTTCTCCCAGTTGTTATTAAGTTCACTTACAACCATTGGTAAGAAATGCTGAAGTCAAACTGCATATTTTATGTGTGAAAAATCACATACTGTGCTCGGTTCTGTCTGTAAGGAAACATTGTACTTTTAAGCAAGCTTTGCTGATTGCACATAACTCTTTCCTTTTCTGGCATTCATTCATTTTCTGAAAGCCTGAGCAACAATCTAAATGCTTAAAGACCAACCTGAATGGGCAGGAAAATGACAGGCACATGGGACAACCACTTCTGAACCAGGATTCAAAAGTGTGCCTATCCTAACAGGAGAAGAAGCAGGTATAGCTCCCATTTACTTCACCGAGTTGAGTGTCAGAATCTTTTTGTTTTCCTTTTCTAACTCATCAAACTTTGAAAATAATTTAACTTTGCAGGTGTGGCACTTGCTTTTCCTAATAACAAGCATTCAGATGCAGACAAAAGCTTCAAGTGCTTGCTTTTTTTTTTTTGTGGCAATTTGTTTGTTTAATTCTTCATGGTCTTTGCAGTCTATGAACTGATGCACCATTCTCCTTTTGCTGATCTTAAGACTCCTTAAAAACAAATATATCAGGCTCATTGAGATTCCCCAGGATGTAGGTAGCAAGTAGATGGTAGGTTCACAAAGTTACAATTCACACAATTCTACTTAATGTGAAATTAAATACAGGACCCTGAAGTTAACAGTTTACGGGGGCTCAAAACTGAGCTACACAGCTCCTCTCGTGAGGAGTGGGCTGTAACACCCCTACATCCAGCTCAGGAAGTCTGTCAACCTTAGGTTGTGGAGGCCTGGAGCATATGCAAGTGAGAAATTATTCTGCCCTGCCTGGTCTTTATATTCTTCCTCCTGTGGCAGGTAGACTACTGAGCTGAATGAACTTTTGACCTGAACCATTACAAACCCATTTACATTCTGAAGCTTTGTACTGCCCTGGACTCCTCTACACACTGGGAATTCTCACTTTTCTTTCAACCTCTTCCCAGATACTTTGCATTGACCAGTGTGTTTATGGATGTTGGAAAGCATTTGAATTAACTTCCTAGTGTTGATTCTACCTACAGATCTATGTACAGATCTTAAATGGACTTTCTAAGGATATTTGTTAATAAGCAAGTTGTTTCATTGACTAAAATGCCATGAGACTTTCCTAGTAAATTGGTATATGTCTGAGCAATTAAAAAAGTTGAGATAGACTTCTCTGAGAATAATTCTGATGTACATTAGGGATACTTTACACCTAATTTCTAATATCAAATGCAAGATACAAATACAGCCCCCTTAACTGATGGCCTGGCAGTATCAGTTTCCTCCATGTGTGCTTGCTTTCCTTAGGCCCTCAATAAGAGTAGTACTTTCCCTTTTTTAAAAGAACAGACAAATTTCTGAGTGAGCTTAAACTAAAAAAAATTCTGATGTACTTGATATTTCTTTTTCTATCTGAGCAAGCTAAGTATTTATGCAGGAGCCTTAGCAATAAATAATAAATAAAATAAAAATCCCATATGTTACTCTTAAGGACAGAGGTTTTTCTATGCCTTTCCATACTTCATTCCCATGCCAAGTACAACCCAAATCTATATAAATGCACAAACACCATTACTAAATCAAGGGGTTTGACACATACAGAAATGATAAATCCTGCACTAGAATCAGTTAAATGACTCAAAGATCACTGATAAGAAGAAGGCATTAAAGGCAGCACATCCTTGCCATACACCAACAAGATTTTCCCTTCTGGGTGACCTACCTCAACTAACCGTCAAAAAGAATTAGTCTCAAGGGAATGTTTTGCTTATAGATTTATAAATGTTGACAATAATCCTAAATGGATGTTAGGGGAATTGACAAATCTCAGCATTTTTCTTGATGTATGTGTGCCTGGGGGAACTTTGGAGGCCCCAGCATTCATTAAAAAGAAGCAAGTCATTGACAGCTGACAGGGAAAGACAGGTAGCATAGCTAGAAAAGTAGGAGCTATTTGTTGGCATAAAATTGTGAAACATAACCTAATAATCTAGTATTTTCTTCCACTGTTGTTTCTAGGCTCACTCAAAGTGTACAGACCATACAGCCCAGTGTGCTTAGTGAAACAATAAATCTGCTTACTCTATAAATGGCTTTATTGTCAAAGTTTGAATGCTCAGGAAAATAATGTGGGCCAGATTAAAGCTGGAATTAGTGCTTTAGTAAAGATCTGAAGGGCAGCTGAGGGATGTATTTTTGTTTTTTCTCTATGCACACATGCTTTTTTTTCCCCAGAGGTCACAACACATGTTGAAACAGCATCCTCTGGAAGAAAAGAGTTCTGAGCTTTGCTGTCTTCTTATCTCGACAGCAGTGAAAGAAGGGGAAAGAAAACAAATGAGGAAACTCAGAAGTTTGACACTAACTTTCTGTTTGATTTTGAGCTAAATTGTGGCTGGGACCACTGACAGGGAAACTTGTAGAATTTATTCAGGAGTCTGAAGAAGAGCTTTGATTAATTTTCCTTGATAGTGTATTAATTACAACTAGTTTTTCTACCTAGCAGCCTTCCACTTAAATATGATTTGATAGTAAGTGAAAACTAGAAAAATATGACAATCTGAGATATCATTTGTGGATTTCTTTTGATAGTGAACAAAAATACTGAAAAATAGAATGGCAGTTACTTCTGTCCTACTGAGAAATAATACTTTCTAAAGGTTTTAAAAAACATCTTCAGAGATTGATTGCTGGCACTCTATAATCCAGGAGTTACTGTGAGTGTATTTGTAAGTGTGTGTTTGAAAAGAGTGAAATACTCACACAATTATACATAACATCCCTAGGACGGAAATGTCAGCACATGTCTTGTCTCCTATTTCCTACTGCCAGAGGGCACTTAACAGCAAATTTTGAAGTATTTCATTGAATCCAGTTTTAAACAAAGGTAGCAACAGGTCCTCCAGCACCCCTGGGGCCCACAAGAACACATTTATTTCCTCTCTTCCACATTACCCCTTCTCTTAAGGAAAGTGATTAAGTAGCAGTAGGAGTCACAGCAGTAATATAGACCGTGCCTCGTTATAGGAAGCAGCGTGGATAGAGACTGATCATACTTCTAATGTTAGAAGGCAAAATAAAAGACAACGTAGTTATTTAGAGAAGAAGGAAATAGAGAAAAACAAATTTGGTGATTCTGGCCAACATTATATAGAAAGTCTATGCAAATCTGGGAAATAACTCAGATCTCTGAGTTTGTCCTTTGACACTATCTCTTTGTGCTGCTCCATTCTCTTTTGTTGTTTTACTCCACCCTACATTGTATTTCTGACAAATATTAATAGAGTTTCTGTGTCCACTTCCCTTCACCGGGGTTAATACTCTACCCAGGCTGACCAGAGGTCTCACAGCTGATATTCAGTGGGACTTTCACAGTTAATGTGCAGCAGAAGGAAACTACATATTGTGTTTCTTTTTTTTTTTCCTTTTTTTTTCCTGAGAGTTTCTCCTCTATCACAATCATTTCTGTGATGTTTTCCTGTTTTTATCTGTTAACTATGTGTCAATAACTAAAAACAGTATTTGAGCAAAGGCCCTACCAAATCTTGACCATTTTTTTGGTGAGGCAATAATGTGTTTTTGAATGGAACCCCAGATGTCTTTTTAGGATGCACCGTAAACTTATGTTTAATTTCCTGTCTAGTACCAGCCTTAGTCCATCAGTATTGCCCTTGCTTTCACAGACTTCTACATATCATGGAATATTTGTATTTTGGATGTTTTCCCCAAGAAGTAATAGCTTCCATTTTACAGGCTGACACTCAACATAGTGCAACACGTAACTTTAAACTTTTTTTGTGTGTTATTTTTCTGGTTTCAGCAATGCTTCTTTTCCTTCATCATGAGTGTACATATGGAGGTTGGTTGTAAAGAAACGGTCATATGAGTAAAATCCCAAATTCCTAGTAAGTGGGTGAAGTACTTTACTTCTGTCACCAAAGACCCACCCATGCCTATATCCTGTTTTCAGAGACAGAGTTCAGAGGCACCAAGGTACAACCTGGCTCAGCTGCCCATTCAGTTTAATGGAACTTAATGAGTTTTCAAACTGATGGATTTTCATGAAACTCTTGACCTTAGGAGGAAAATGAAGTTTTTAAGGGAAAAAAAAGTACACAGTGGAAAGGTTTAGTATGCATGTGTATATTGGAGAAGGATTTATAACAAGGCTTTATCCTTCACCTATTGTGTTAAATTGATAAGATCTCACTGACTTGTATGTTTTAGTTACTGCAGCTGACACACTCCGTTCATGAGAACTTTGTCTCTTCTACAAGATGGTCCCCATTTCACCCTTCAAAATTAGGCCTCTGACTTAAGATATTACTTCATCACTTGTAGAGGACAAGAAATATCCTCATTTGAGAATTGGTAGAGGGCTACCTGAGGTGTCCACTGGCCCCCACTGATTGTAGTGGGCTTAAACATTTCCTTCTCCATCAGAAGCCTAACTTAAACCAGCTACAACAGTGTGAGATGTCTCCCACCAAACTGAGTGTTTGCTCTTGTTCTTAAGCAAAACATTTTTTCATCTCACCAAACTCTTTTAGTTTTGATGCTGTCTTGGCTTGCCTCTGATAGCTAGCAGTCACTGGGCTACAACCCCTGAAGCCCAATGTGAACAACTTCCTTGCTCCCACAAAATTAATTTCAGATGTTGTGTAGCTAAATGACATAAGAAATATCTTCATTATGGGTGTAATTCATTATGAGTGGGCTAACACAAGGATCTCTGTGTCCATTCAAGTCTTACATGGGCCAATGGGGCAGGACTTCACCTGGAGTGGAGATGTTTGAATAGCTGTACCAGAGCCAGGCAACATCTGTGTATGAAGCAGTGAAACTGCAGCATGCCCCAAGCCCCAAGTATTTTGGATCTTAGGGGAAGGCCTTTGCCTCCGCTTTCACTGCCAGGAAAGCTTGGACACTTAAGCATGGAGTCTCATATTTCAAATTAAAAAAGGTAATCAATGACAAACATTTTTGTAGCTTTTTTTGAGGAGAGAACACATTACAGAGAAAAATCATTTGCAGCTCTATGATCCAACTTTTAACTCCTTTCTCTCATTTCCTACTCACTATGTCTTGGCAACTGCTTCTGCTCCAGGAGGTATTTTTTCCGCCCCCTTCCACCCTCTCTGAAGTCTCTACACGTGCCAGGAAATAAGCAGGCACTGCCTCCCCCCATGCCCTGCCCCTCGGGGCGAGGCACCCCGGGCCAAAGGTGAGGAATGAGTGCCGGGAGATTTCCTCCTGATTACCAAAGGTGAGTGATGGAAACGAGGGAACATTAGAAACGATTGCAGGAAACAGATATCATTATCTTTCCTAGTTTCTCACAACAACAACAGTTACCTGGGGCACACCAGACTTTTTACTTCATGTAGCAGCTAATTATCAGAGACCAGCGGTACAAATACTGACAGCAGCTGTAGCTTGTATAGAGATCAGCCCTGGCTTGTGTTCTTTCCACCCACTATCTCTTCCAGACCTGGTTTGTAATTCAGGTTATATCACTTCAAAGAATTTGACCTTCCTCTCTGTCATGCAGCTGCAACACACCGAAGCAAAGGCAATGGGTTTACATTGAAGTGGAAGAGAAATCAGTTCAGAGATTTAAATCCTCAAAGGACATAGTTTTTCCTTCATAGAAAATAATTCGCTATCTACTGCTAAAGGGTGCTGCCTGGAAGCACAGATGATCCATTTCTTCTACATACATAAAAGAAGGGTTTAGATAATACACGAGAGATGCTTTTTACATATTCAGCAGAATTTTTCTCAAGCGAACATATTAGGTATCTATTGCTGCTGCACACTAAAAATAGAAGTGTTAGTGTTTTGGATTTAACTGATTCAAACACTGCACTAAGAGAAACAGATGCCCCATTTCCTGGACTCACATGGTGAACAACTAGCACGAAAGTTTGAAGCAACACAACCTGCAGAAACAATGGAAGCATCACAAAAACACGTTGTGGAGAGCAGGGAGGATGAACGCTGCAGATCACTACCTATGGCATCCTTAATCCAGGATTTTATTTAAATAATATTTTTTTTACCATTCCTTTTCTCATTATCCAGCACATAAATGAGACAACTACATGAGGCTTCCCAATATCTCTTGCTGAGTTACTGAAATCTGCCAATACCCTCGTGAATGCCGTGACAGAAGAATGGAACTTTCCTCAGTGTGCAATTCCTGCATGCAGAAACAGGAGTATTGATGTACATCTAACACAGAGATTCCCAAACTGCTGCCTGTGGGCTGATGGTGATCCACATCATCACCTCTGACCTGCAGACGCTCTGTGTTCAAATTGAATGCTAAAGGTGCACCGTGATTTTTGCTGATGACTGACATTCGTTCAGAATCCTAACAATTTGGGAATAACAATTTGAGACCTGTCACTGATCAGCTGTGAGCAAGATGCTTCACCTCTATGTGCCTTTGTTTCCCTTCCAGCACCATCTGCTTTGCTTAATTAAAGCGAAAGCTCTTCTCTGTAAAGACCTTCCCTTCACAGGCATTTGTGAAATGCTTTTCACAGTGCACCTCCGAATTCATTCAGGACACAGAGCTGCCAAGCTAACATTGATTACTACTATTAACAATCTCTGTTTTAACTTGTCAGCTATGACAGCAGTATTACTAACAGCATAGGAAACTAGAATCCTAAGAAGCAAAAAAACAAGCAAAATTTAACATGAAAAAGGACTCTGTTCTGTTTGGGGTATTGCCCTTTCAATCAAATATGAAAAGAATCCTTACATCCAAATGTGTATGCTAAACTATCATGATCTTCTGCAGATTGCTGTGGAGTGTAGCAACCTCTGGGTGTGTAGGATACTTCAAAGCACTTTGCTTCTCAAAGCACCATTTTTCATACAGTCATTTGCATGCAGTTTTGCAGCCTTGTTTTTCATGGATTTTTCAAAATGCTAATTTTTGCCTACTCTGCTATAATCTACTTAGAGTTTGGGTGGGATCTTACACAAGGGATGCAAGGGACGTACAAGGGATAATATCTGGAAGAAATCAAAGGCAAAGGCTGTTGCCTAGTTTTAGCTGCAGAAATAAAGCTGTTTCAACGCAACCCTAATTACAGTTTTGTGGTTCTTTGTCGAGCCTTGCTGATAAGTTTCCGCGGTAAACAGCTCTTTATTGTTCTTTCACATTCAGTCACCATGGCAACTAGCATTTTAGGGTTTGATCCTGAGAGATGCCAAGCACCTGCTTCTGTGACAGTATCTATGGGAGAGGAGGATTCGAAACATCTTATAAGATCAGTCCTTTCAATGACAACAGATTCACTACAGGAAAGAAAAAACATAAAAAATATATGAGGAAAAAAACTTTGATGTGCCTTTTTTGGAAGAAATTGTGAAAAAAAAAAATCACAGGTAAAGCCTGGCCCCAGTCATACCTTGCAAACATATACAGTATCTGACACTGCTGTTCATGGGTGTAGTACAATACAAAACAAAACAACATAAAACTCACCTCATTCAAACAAAGCAAAGAGAAGCAAAACAAAACAAAACAAACAGCAACAACAACAAAAAAGAGGCCTAACGAGCCTAAGGATCTAACTCCAAAGGAAATCGAAGTCAGAAGCAGAGCCTCAGAACGTCACTAACAAAATGTCGGGAAGATGAATTCCCTCTCATTCATTGCCAAATCCTTCATTGCCTTCTTATTGTGAAAAAAAGATATTGCTTGGGAGGTCAAACTCAGGTGATAAACAGCTGAGCAAATTTTCTATTTTAGCTTCTGAAAAATCCCTGAGGGACTCTCTTTTGTCTTTCATGCTTATGTTGACCTCAAGCTGTTGGTCAGGGCCTGGAGGAATCACTCAATTTAGCAAAGAGTAGCTTTTTTTTTCTGTACAGCTCCATTTCCTCTGAATTTATCTCGATGTCTCAGTAGGAAGATAGAAGGTTTGTGTCAGCAGTTAGCAGATAGTTTGAATGTAAGCAGGTGTGAACATACCAATTGCTTCCTTATCTGATGCTGCCTGAACACGTTGGAACTAAGCAGGGAATGGCTTTCCTGCCCTCTGGTCCCTGGCCAGCTGTGCTCTCCCGCTGCCTCCCCGACAACCCCCTTCACCTGCCAGGGCTGCACAAGTCAGCTGCTCCACGATCCACCCAGCCCAATTCTGCTGCCATGTGCAGCATTGCTGACCAGGGGAATGTCATCAGCTTGAGGGCAATGTTTTTGTTGTCTCTGCTTCAGAATATTGGTCCGGGTTCTGTATAAATGCAGATCACCGGGTTCTGTATAAATGCATAATCACCTTCATCTGCATTAGCATGATAGGAGCGAGGCAGCTGTTCTTCAGTGACATCTTAAAGGGAGTGGGTCACCTTCTAGGTGTTTTCATTTCTTGTTAAATAAAAAAAAGGCGTGCTGGGTCTCTATTTGCAAGTCACCTCAATCAGTGGCCCGGCTAATTAGAATGGGGAAGTTATTATATTTGTGCATGTACAACATTGCAAATTTAGGCATTTTGTCTCCGATTAGCCCTCAGACTGAAAAAAAAAAGTTAATGAGATCACATTGCATAGAAAGAAGTAGTTTCTTACAAGCATATCTCTTGTTCATCTCTGCAAATATGCACAAGAGAAGAAATCAGTTCTTCAGATGACAATTTGGGGACACCTTCACTGCAATCTTCGTATCTTGATATTGCTATTAGTGGTAAGGTTATGGTGAGGTTCAAGATTTTTATTGCTTTAAAAGATTTTTCCCAGGACACTACTTTTTTTTTTTTTTTTTACCTTTCTTTCTTGCTTTCATAGGCCAGATGTAAGAGCAACTGAAAGGAAAATAAAGATTAAGCAATGACAGAATTGAAACAAAGCAATACGGGTTACATACAAACCATGGGAGATGGTTTAGTGGTGGACTTGGCAGTGTTAGGTTAACAGCTGGGCTTGATTTCAGAGGTTTTTTCCAACACAAATGATTCTACAATTCCCTCTGATCTGGGTCTACCAGTGTGTCACCCTTAAAAATGAGCACTTTCAGATAAAGTCACACAGCTGCCTACTAGACTACGTGACTCTAGAAGTTTATGAAGAAAGAGCATCTCCGCACTTACAGTTAAGGCACAGATAGCTCTTGGTCCTATACAGGGAACTATGTCTAAAGAGCTAGCGAAGAATATGTGATGGAATATTTATAGTCATCCAGGGTTACCATTAGGGGACTGAGTTAAGCTTCTTTGAAATATATGGAAAGACTGGCTTCATGACATTTAGGTCAGAAAAATTTCACGAGGAATTAGCTGGAAAAAAGTCCCGTGATCTGGAGTACATTCCCTCTTCTGTCACCTACCTCACAGTAAAGTAATATGCGTCACTATTTAAACAGTGTTTGTTAAGTGCAGTCCTGAAAGAAATGAAATCCAGTGTTAAAAATGATGATGGAATTAGGTGTAGTTCAGGGCAGGAAGGACAGGTTGGCAGCAAAAAACATGTGCTATTTTACATGTCACTAACTTGCAGGTGAGCTGCTTATGGTCCCGCTCTTCCCTCTTCGTTAAACCTGTTATAGACTGAGGTAATATTCATATCAATTCAATGACTGGAAAATCTACGCATACAATGTACACAGAGCAAAACTGAGCGTTAGGGTGTTACTATTAAAAACAAAATAAGATATGACTTAAAATAACTTTTGGCTCATCTTCCAATTGAGAAATCCTTCTTCATGGAGCAGGATCACCTGCATTATTAATCCTGATGCAGTAATGTAGCTCTGCTAGAGAGTGTGCCACCACATTAAATAATCCAGCTGTAGCTCTGTTCTAGGAAGAGATGGTAGGGATTCATCCATCTACACACAAAACAGTCACTCTAGGGTCTCTCTCTACCAAAAAAGATTGGCCAAAAAAGATAGGGTCCAATCCATCTTATCCTTAAGCAGACTTCTAAAATAGATTGAGGAATGTCCAGAAGGCCCATTTGATTCAAACAGGAGCCTATAATATGCAGAAATTTATGCAATAAACTTAGGGGAAACAATTTTTACCCTGAATGTCTAGTCAAGATTCTCTACAGTTTGGAACCAAAATTTTCCTTGTATTTTGAATCTGTGTAATATCTAGTAGACCTTAGCTCTAACCCAGGACTGGTGCTTTAGCTCTCTTGAGCAAAACAATACTTGAAATTCAATGCTGTTACCTGCCCAGTAGATTCAGGTGAACTTTTGCCTCAGTGCAAAGCTACACTGAGACAATTTATTAAACAGGTATAGTCAGTCAGTATTACCACTTCACACTCTGTGCTTAAGTCTTTTCTAGCCACAACTGCTCTTGCTTTCTTCTTTCATGAATGTTATTGCTCTGCAAACATTCTCTATAGAAGGCTGCAGCAGCAATCAGTAAATTTACTTCTTTTTAGGTTATTACTGTGTCCAGGCCACAGCCACAGCTAAGAGAAGGCTGCAGGATTGTACCCAATGGATATAAAGAAAAGTAGTTGTAATGCAGTGAATATCAGATCATTTAAATGTACCAAGTCCAAAGGTTCATAGTTGTAAGAGTTGCCCAAGTTCTTGTGAATTTATTTCATGCTGTGTACTTACACTTCTCTTTCACATCCATTTTCCCCTCACAGCTGCCTGTATTCTCAGACAAGGTAGAATCATCATGTCAGCAGTGCAAATGTGTGTGCACATCTTTTTCTCCTGTTTTCTCTCTAAATATATGTTTATGCTGAGCTACACATCTGTTCTATGTGTCCAGGGTGTGTGTGTGTGGAGAGGCCAATTTGCTGGTTATAACAGGTAAATGGCTAATATTTCCACTAACCCTGTAGTTAGCAGAGCTCTATTCTGAATCTTTTGGCAACTTTCATGATCAAACTGTAGCAGTAGATTTGGTTCTAAGAAGTACCTCATCTTTACTCTGTGCAAATTAAACACCAGCTGGATGTGTGAGATACTGAGTGACACCTCCCTCTCCAAGAATATGACCCAGCACTTGGAGAGGAAAAGAAAGATAAAAAGGAAAGGAGACAGAGCTGTCATGCTGTTCTGTACACGGGGGGAACCTCACACAGCAGGTTGCAATCTGAACTGTCCCATTTCATTATGCCACTGAGGCAGACTCCTGCAGTGCATTAACGTTTTAAAATCATTTAGGAAATATGAAGATATATTGTTATTAAATCATTTCATTACACTTCAAAAACAATTTTCTGATGTCCATTTTTTAACATAATAAAGATTTTCTTTCACCAGCAGGGACTGGTAAGTGTATATAGACTGAGTTTCTATAATAATATGATTAGTATGGAAATGGAAATGGACTGTAAATAATACTTAGGATGATCTTTTATTCAGCCACATCAAGGAATCACACAAAAGCTTGCTCAGACTGACTTCCATGGTGTACAGAAAACACGCAAAAGTTTATCCATAGAGGATTTTGCATGATCAGCCTGAAGTTGTTCCTAACAAAGATTTATTTGTAGTATACTCTAAGTTAATTCCATTAATTTTTGTTGAAATAAAGTGAAAACCTTGAAAACACGTTTAGATGTGGAAAAAAGTGATTATCAGGTAATATTATCTGATTAGTGTCACACAACATATATTTTGCAGAAAAATGTATATATGTAAGGCAAAATCAGTGTGAGTAATATCTGTGTTCATACAACACTGCAGAAACACACAAAAAACTTTAATCAGAATCCTAAATTCAGAAATCTGCCAATGGAAATTTCTTTTTGATTTCAAACCAAGAAGGGAAAGAAAGCTTTTCTTATTTTACTTTAAAAGTTGTGATTAATTACTTTATAGTTATTTTAAAAAATAGTCCGGTAATAGATTACTAATTAGATTTTTTGTAACATTTATTTACTTTTTATGGCAAAAAGTATATGCTGTTGATGTTAATCAGAATTCTCTGCAGTGCATGCATTTTTCCCAAAGTACATAAGGGAACTTTCTTTAATTTCTTATAATTGAGCTTTATTTATCTACAAGGTTTTTTATGAGCTAGATGCAAACTGAAAATGTCTCTATGTGTGAAAATAAGTCAGAAGCCTCAACATATATTACTTAAAGATGGATGAAAAACATAGAAGTGTCACTGGAACTTCATTTGTGTTCACACCAAGAAGCTTTGAAGAAAAGTTACTGGAAAAGGGAAGCCTTTAAGGAGCTATGCACTTGCATCACCTCATGTTTTCAAGATACTTTAGAATATAAAAGATCTGTATTTAGACCATCTTATGACTAGATGTATTTTGAATTTCAAACAGCTGGAACTTTCCCAATATTTTCCTCTATCAAAAGTGGTTTAGAAGCTGGGCCTCTGTAGGGGAGCCCCATGTGTGGTGAATTCCTATGAATTATGCACAGCCATTTTTATCCAGGAACAAAGAAACAGACTTTTAAGAACTTAAATAATAATAAGAAGCTGAGTTCATCTTCTCATTGCCTTCTTTCTCTTCTGTGTACACTAGATACTTCCAACATTCAACTGAACTCATTAAGGTTTTCTTTGGGCTTAGCCTGACACATTCTTGAGACAATCTGTGATACCACTTTCTGGAAGTTAAATTTCATAGCTGTTATGGGTGTGACAACTCTGAATGACCACTGCCAGGAGTGTTTTCAAGATCAAAGTCTTCATGTTGAAGGTCTATCCTTGAAGCTTAGCTTAGTGTTTTAACTGGCTTTAACCACCGTCCTAAACTGTTAATAAAATAATAATGATAATCATAATCATCATCCTCTTATTTCATTTCTCTTCTTCACATAAAAATTTAAGGAAGGAAGAAAGAAAGGCAAGTGTGTTGAGAAAGGAGGTTGAAAAAGAAAGAAAAAAATTAAAGGAAACAACAGATGCATCAAGACATTCTAAGAAAACCAACTTTTTAAAGGATTTGGATATATTATATCTACTGAGCAAAATTTTCTTTTAAATTAAGTTTTTTTCAGTAAATTGCATTAACTAAGGGGTGCTGGCACTGGAGGAAAATACAAGAAATAGAATACACACAGGTCTTATTTTATCAGTAATGGTATTCCAAGTAGGAACTGTTATTTCCAAACAAATCCGAAAATAAATGAAAACAGTAATTCTACTCCAAAACTTTAGTGACCACAGCAGAATTGCTATGAAAGTGCCTCACACCGAAGCTGATTTTTGAAGCTGATTTTTGTTCCTCCCATATGGAATGTGCGTCAATACCAACTCAAAAATAAAGAGAGATTTACCTGTGAATTGCAGGGCAGGGAATTAACAGCACTTTCTTTGATGGGATAGTTCTTGCATTCTGTAAAGTGCGTGGATTTAGATACTGTCATTTGGAAACTAATGCCTGGAGAGAATTTCTTTTGGAGGCTAGTGAACTGCTACATAAATCATTTTCATCCAAACATTTGCTGATTATTTACGAAGGGACCATCTACAGTAGAAACTCTTCCCAAGATGTTAATTATGAGATCTTCATGTCGGATAAAGGTCTTTTGTCTCTCATTTCTTTTACCTCTGCAGTTGTCCTTGGTCTTTGTTATACCTTAGCTGTTTTGCATGGAATGAAACTTTGATGTTAACTACTGTTGATCTCTCTTTAACCACAAAGGACTTAAAGCAAGGTGAGGTGAATACAGTCCCTTGTGTGATTAAACAGAAGGCAATTCCTTTGTCTCTTTTTCCCTTTTTTCCTCATTCCATTGTAATATTGAAGCAAACAATTGCTATATTACAATCAGTTGTCAATTGTTCTGTGTGAAATAGGTATAAAAATCAATGATACACATACTTTGTAAACTTCAGAATAAAAGATGTTGCTTAAAGATGGAGAGATGCAGTTATGAGAGTAGTGAACATTAAAAAAAAAAGTAAAAATAGTTATTATGTACAGGAAAAAAGAAATCTGAAAGTATTTTTGACAAAAAGGAGAAACAAGGCATCTCCTATGCTTATTTCAAAGGGATTTTAATATTTTTTGGTTTGATGTAAATAGGAGCAAAACTGTTTATGGTAGTTTTTTAGATTCTGCCAGAGATTTGAGCTTATCAAGTCAAATAACATCATACATCAAACACATTCATCATTTCTCATTGAAAACCTCTAAATCCTGGAGGTCTGTTACCAATCGATAACAACCCAACTGGCACAATTCCCTGGAGGAAGCCCCTGTCACACCCCTCCCGGCAGCCAAAAGCTGAGGTGATGAAGGCATTGTTTGTTTCAGCAGCTGAAGGGGCAGCACGGAAGATCCACGGCGTACTCCAAGTCCTCACCCGGCTGTTGGCTGTACGCAAGAGCACTCCAGAAGGAAGTCAGGCACATGACACTGTAATAGAGTTTTCAGCTTTGTCTGATTGCATTGCAAACACCACACATATTGAAACACTCTGGCAGCTTCCTAGTGCTCACAGTGAGGAACCTGAACCTTTTGACCTCAAACATCTTATTAAAGCCTTTGCTGGACTGTGTCTCTGCAAGGGAAAAAACCAAAAAACTACTGGACTTTTCTCCTCTATAATTCATTCAAGTAAGCCCGTGCTGAGTAGAGGACCTTGGCTTTGATGTTAAAGTCTCCTAATTGGAAGGAAGTGAAGTGTTAGCCTGTCAGGCTATTAGTCTCTCATCAAATACTTTAGGAGGTATCCGAACACTGAAGTTCTCACACTAGTGCAAAGAGAACATGGAGTGGCCTGGTTTTTGTTAAAACGTTTAAACTTTGCATCTGTCCAACAACTTCTCCAAAATTTAATATATGTGGAGTTGTTCCTTGATATTTCTTTCCTTTTATCTCTACCTTCTTCCTCTCAAAGCCTCCATCTTTTCATTGCCTACAGCATATCAGCTCCTGTTAGTAGGAATGTGGGGGATAACTGGTGTAAGCTGTAAAGTCTTGGGATTCATATTACAGCCCTGATTCAAACCCAGGCATTGTGTGCCTAGTGTGACCTACCTCTCTGCTGTTTGACTGTGAAACACCTACTTCTGTGGTGGTTTTCCTCACAGGAAAGTGACCTCTCAGAAGGGTGTCCTTACAATAAACAACATTAAAATCCAAATATTTCTGAAGGACGGTTTTGTTCTAAAGCCTCAGCACAGGTCTAGGCTTTATTAGTTACTCAATTTATAGTATTTACTTGCATTAAATAAACTTGAATTTAAAAATGTGTTGCTGCTCTCCTAATTACTGGTGTTTTTCTGCATTACAGATTGGGCACCCCAACGTGAGGATGGAGTGTTCCTTTTTTAGGCAAACCCAACTAGTTCAAAATGAGAGTTGAACGGAGTCAAAGTCCTGCAGGGATCTAACTAAACTCCTTCCAGGACCATGCAAAGTTGAATTCTGTGTAATTTCTATTCTTTATTTGACAATAACACCCAAAATGTCGCAGTTAAGGAAATCTGTGAAACAATATAAAATAACTACTCAAAAGGAAATTACTGCATTGCTAATGCACATCCTTTGGATTTATGAAGGTGGTTATTTTGTCACATCTGCTCTATTTCTTAGTTTACAGTATGAGCCTAAAGAAATTTTGTACTACCAGTGTAAATGTTTCTGTTCTACAGAGTTTTCCCTATTTTGATTTGCTTACTGGCAGACTTATACAAAAAAATTACCTGTGGCATTTCATGCATATCTTCCATAATGCTAAGTTTCCTTTTGTATTGCAAGATGATGTCCATGTGAAAGCAAATCTAATGCATCTGTGCCCTTACTGTGCATGTCTCTTTCCTGGCTGAATATGACCCTGTTCCTGTACAGTTACAATAATTTCTTTTTCATGCAAGTGTTTGATTGATAGTCAGATCTCTCACTTTAGCTCACGATTAGTTCTGGCAGCACTTTCATCTGCTTTTGGATGGGTCATGAGTTTTGTCTTTTAAAACTTCTTTAAATTTCCCTCCACTGTTTCTTTTTAGTGATCTCGTTAATTCCTTCTGTAAGTCATTCCCATCTCTGAATGTCCAGTCTTTTATCATTAAATATTGTAGGGTTTCACACCTCATAATTATTTTTATGACCCTGCATTTTTTTATTTGGAAAAATTCTTTTTTTTCTTTGGTAGTTTAAGCAATCAGGCCCAAGCAATTTCTTTTACTTTAGTAAGCTTGATCACTGTTTAAATATCCAGACTCCAAAGATATCCATGGCACTTCATCAAATTTGTGTGCTTCATGGTGAAGGCAACTTACCTGTCTGAGCTCATTACAAAAATTCTCTCAACGATTCTCTTCCATTCAGTTCAACTGACCACAGGGCTGGGTACAAGAGCTAATGACTACGTTACTTTTGACACTTTTTGCATTATTCTGAATAAGAATTTAGTTCAATTTGGTTTATTGTCATTAGTTTTGTTCTCTCTTGACAGTAGATATTTATACAGTTTGGACTTTTCACAGAATAGGAGCATGAAAAGCAAACATTGTTTTATTCATACAGCTACTTTTTCAAACACATTCTGTTTGTGTTTGGGTAAACAAAAAGAGCACTTACAAGTCACTGCCTGTGATATTTCAAATGTGGGAGAGCATTTACCGGGTTCCTGGCTGTGATCAAATACCACTCCTGTCCCTACAGAGGCATTACATCTCCCATGTTTGTATCAGTAGCAGATGTCACTACAGTAACATAGATCATTGTGGAAAATATTCAATTAAACAAGATTTCAGAGTGATCCACAGAGAACTTCACAAATAGTCTTTCTCATAATCATTCATTCCCCTTTCAGGACAACTTTGTCATGAGCTGTCCCTTTGGCTAATTCCTTCTGCATTTTGTGTGTACCTTACGTACCTTCCTCTCCGATTTGACTCATAAACATCACATTTTTCAATACTGAATGCCTTAGTGAAGTCCAGACATCTTAAACTTACACCTTTAATTTATGTTAAATAATACTGTCTTATCAGAAAAACAAAATACTTCAGTGATGTGGCTATGGAGAATTGATGTAATATTTTATTTTATTTATAATTTTATATCTACTTATTTTTTCCATCTTTTAAAATTTATACCTGGACCAAAATCTTAGCTGTTACACTCAATATAAATATGTAATACATTTTCTTAGAAGTGATTTTTAATGACCAAGTAAAGAAATAGATTATATTTTCCTTGCAACGTCCTGAGTTGTCCATTACTGAACTCCATCTTGGGCTTCCTTTCCTTTGATTTTCCCTAACCTGCCACACTGCCAAATAACCACTGTGTATATCATTTACAGAAACTGTGGGTTTATAATCCCTGGAATACATAACCCTTAGCACAAGTTACTTCATCTGGATATGTGCTGACTTAGAGCAGCTGAGAACCTCTCCCTTGTGTTCAGATTTACTGCCCATCTGGAAGACACTGAAGCTAGAGTTTATATAGAGCTGGGTCATAATTTAAGCCACATTAAAGAAGAGATCAGAACAGGCATATATAGAATTCCTTTCAAGCTGTATTTGCTATTAAACTGAAAATAGCTCCAATTTCCAAAATGAAGGTAAACCTCAAGCGGAGCCAAGCTCCGAGAGGGTTGGTGAACAGGCTGTGAGTTACATCAGTGCTTAGTCACTGGCAGCGTGTCCTCATTGCAAGCAGAAAGTGTGAGTGTGGATATGCATGACTGGCATACCTATGCTGGCTTAATCTCAGCCATCTGGATAAGAATCAAATCACGAGGTCCCGAACTCAGCAGGATTTCAGCACGAGCCTTGCAGCCTGGCTGAGCGCGGTGCAGCTGCGGGCTGGAGGCAGCGTGCTCCAGGTGGTAGCTCTCCAGGCTGGCCCCTCGCCGCTGACACAGGATGAAAGCAGCTCCATCCCACCTCTCATCTGGCACACACACAGAGCCGGGGCAGCGCTGGGAGCTGTGACACGCACACAGCGAGCACCGAGGCTCTCTACAGCTGCCTGCGACACTCAGCGTGTCCTTCTTGAGAGGAAAGAACTGTTACAAAGCCCTCTACCTTGGCTTCCTTCATGTTTGTTTTTGTGGGGTAGTAGTAAACACACAGCTTGTCAAATTGCCAAACCTTCATCCAGGAAAAAAGGCCCACACAGCTTTTGAAAGAAAACTTTACCAGAAAGTAATAAGTGAAAAAGTCTGAAATTTCCCAGAAATAGCCAGTCTGAGGAGGAAACCCTGCAAGGAGCATTAAACAAAGGATTAGTTTAGAATTTATGTGAGGCCTTATGTGAGAAATTATGTGATAATAGCTTCTTGTAGTGCAGAGCTTGACAATTGTGATATAGGCAGTGACATCAGTTCTACCTACAATTTACTATTATTAAAAAAACCCCAAAACAAGATTTTCAATTGGATTAGCTGCATAGTGTATAAAAAAGACATTCCATAATTATAATGTTTATGACTGATAAAACATTGCATATTACTGTAAAAATCTGCCTTTCATCACTGCTGCTTCGGTAGTAATGCTAGTGACATCTGAGTGCAGAATATGGACAATATTTGCCTGAATATTGAGATTTTGATAGTGCATGAAAAACTGCTAATCTACTGGTCTGGAAACCTTTGTCCTGAAAGTCCTTTGCTGTATCATTCAGATTACTAAAATTGTCTGATCAAGAAACTCCTGTATTATTTCTACTTTTATCCCCTGTCCCTTCCATTCTCTTGCAAATTAAGTGTTCTAAAGGATGTTTATGTATTGGCTTCTTATTTACTCTGTTGAATGGAACTCACCACGTTAAAGGAATCAGTTTCTTTTGGTCCAGAGTGCAGGATTCCCATAAAGGTTCCCATCATTCCAGCTGTCTACTTGAAGCAGAAAGTTGCTGCTGCAAGCTGTCGTTTCCTACAGGCTTTCTTCAAGGAGAATCATGACTGGCTTTCTAAGGAAAAATGTTTTGTTTAGCTAATGAATAAAACTTGCTCTAGATCTATTGCAATTGTAATATCAGGTTCTCTGTATTTTGTACAACTGAATAATTGCCCATTTATTCAATGGATCAACAGAAAATACTTGACCATAGTAATAATTGGAGGGAACACAAAAGAATTTAAATGCTACAGTCTAAAAAGTACATTACTTCATTAGAAGGATAATTGTTGATCTTGGCTTATACATGTCAGGCCAATCTGACTCCTTTCTTAGCATTAAACTGGCAGTGTTTCATATTTAAAAGTGCTATGTGGACATTAACTAATCAATCAGTTTTCTTATTATAATATTTTATCCAGTTCCGTGGTGAACTGAATATCAGTTCCGTGAAATTTGCCACATTTCAAACTACTACAAATGCCAATTAGAAGATGTGAAATGCCCCTTTTGATGCTTAATACCCTTCTTTTTGCTTAAATTATGACTGAACTGAATGTTCTTGCAGCCATGGTTACATTCCTGTCATCATGTTTTCAGAAACACTGGATTTTTATCTCAAATATAGTGTTGTAACAGCATTCTGTGGCACTGCAAAGAATAAAAAAAGTAAATCCTGAGGCATTTGTACAGTAAGTCATAAGAAAATTGTCATTTACAACACATAGAAGAGAACAGAATTGTCTATTGCTGTTGGAAGGAACATACAGTGATCATCCAGTCCAACAGCCTCACCAATTTGGGGCTGACCAAAAGTTAAAGCATGTTGTTAAGGGCTTTGTCCAAATGCCTTTTCAACACTGACATCTTTGGAGCATTGACCACCTCTCTAGGAAGACTGTTCCAATATTTGACCACCCTCTCTGTAAAGAAATGCTTCCTAACACCCAGTGTAAACCTCACCTGGTAGAGCACTGACTCTTTCCTGTGTGTCCTTCCCCTGGATCCCAGGAAGACCACAG
Source organism: Ifrita kowaldi (assembly GCA_013398055.1). Lineage (NCBI taxonomy): Eukaryota > Metazoa > Chordata > Aves > Passeriformes > Cinclosomatidae > Ifrita > Ifrita kowaldi. Next base: position 696,111 of record VZRS01014168.1, read on the forward strand.
TACCTCCCTCTCCATTTCCTCTCCTCAGGAAGCTTCAGAAGCAATGAGATCATCCCTCAGCCTCCTTTTGTCCAGACCAGACAAACCCAGAGCCCTCAGCTGCTCCTCACAGGACATTCCTTTCAATCCTTTCACCAGAGACTTGCCTTGTGTGATTTTTCTTGGTGCTTTGGAAACAAAACCCCATTTTAACCTCGTGTATGTGGCTTATCTCTTTAGATAGTGTAGATGAGTATAATGCTACTGGCTTCCATGAAACTATGATATACCTCCACTGAAAATCTTGTATTGGGATTCCTGTAAAATCAGAGGGAACTCCTGTGTTCAGGACAGATTTTAATGACTGTCTCATAAATGCTGACAGACTAATGAACATCTTTTGTTCATCTAAGGGATGAGCAAAAGAAAATAGTTTCCTTCTAGTTCAGTTTAGGAAATGAAATGAGACCATTTTCCAGCTTGGCAGTTTAAAGGCAGTGAGAGGAGTGGTCAGTGGTTTTGATTCCAGCATCCCTTCTAAACCCACCAAACTCCACCTTAATGGGCTATGTGCCAGCAGTAGCATGTGACAGTGGGCTGCACACCTTGGATGATACAGGAAGTGCTAATTTGTGTGGGAGTTCTCTCTTAATTGCTATTAATCATGTTTGCAACTTTTACTCTTAGAACAGTACTGATAAACATGGGAAGAAATCAGGTACAATGAAAGCAAACAAAAAAAGCAGTATTTGACTTTCGTTTTGTAGCCTTGCCCCACTGGCCTTTAAAGTCATTATTCTAAACCACTTGAGCTTGTGAATAAATCAGCTTAGCTACACACCATGCCACATTCTTGAGACTATTTAATCTTGCTTTGGGACCATGTTATAATTGTTATAATCTTCCTGTATTCTGTTACTCATTTACTTAGTTGTTAATAATACATTATATTCCAGATATTAGGAATGTGTCTAGTTTACAGAAGGTTCTAATAAGCGTTGTTTGCTGTGCTGCTCCTTTCAGTGATTATGAGCATGGTATAAAGAACTGTACACAGCTGTGTAGTTATGACAAACCTTAGGTAGGCAGCAAACTATGTAGGTACATCTGAGGTTTAGCTGTGGTCCAGGCCCCTAGCTGGTTTGAATGGAGATAGCACTGAAACAATTCCATCTCAAATCCATGAAATAATCTGTCTCCAGGCATTTGGATTGCTGCCAAGACACAATTTCTGTCAGCAAAGTCAACACTTATTGTCCAGTGATCTCAAAAAGAGTGGATTTTTAAAATATTTTTCATAAGTTTTCTCAAAGTTGCCTCAACAAAGGAATGTTTGATGGCCACTCCAAGAGCTACTATAAAAGTGCATTTCAAGAATAATGAAAATAATAAAGGACTTATGTTCTGCATTCTTGAGGAAGTGCATGTCTGTGTTTGAAATATTTTCTTGTAGAGTAAAGGCAAGATGACATAGCATACTGCTGTGACAGTATCTATAACATTGCTATAAAACCATCTGAAAATTTAAGAAAATTTAAGTATTGGGGGTTTTGCTTGGTTTGTTCATTTGTTTCCCATGAAGAGAAAGTGTGGTGTCAACACTAAAAGGGTTTGTGGTAGATTTGATTGGAGTTGTTCCCAGACAGTATTGCACTTAGGAAGTCTGGCCGGATTTTGTCACGGCTGCTTGGTAATTCTCCACCTAACCGTTCCACATATAAATGCAATTCAATGAAGCTGTGCTCAAAAACTACCCAGACCATCAATGTCTTCTACTGAGGACATTCTTCAAGAAAAAAATCTTATGGGCACTTTCATCTCCCCATGCTGAAAGAGGAGCTGGTGAGGGAGAAAAACTGTCCTGGCGGAAGTTTGTTCAGCCAAAGAAGAACAGAGAGTTTTGGCTGGAACTTGGGGAAAAAGAAGGGTTGGAGGGAAAATTCCAATATTCATCCCTCAGTGCTGGGGAATTTCATGGAGTAGATCAACTTGTGTGCCATCACATAGCATGTACAGGGCTACCAGGGAATTGGGCCCAGCCAGCATGGGTTTAGGAAAGGCAGGTCCTCCTTGACAAGCTTGATCTCCTTCTATGACAGGGTGATCCACTGAGTGGATAAGGGAAAAGTTGTGCATGTTGTTTGCCTGGACTTTAGTAAAGCCTTTGACAACATTTCCTACAGCATTCTCCTGGAAAAACCGGCTTCCCATGATGTGAACATGTGCATTTTTTGCTGGGTGAAAAACAGCAAGTCTCAGAGAGGGGTGGTGAGTGGAGTTACATCTAGTTGGTGTCTAGTCACTAATGGGGTTCCCCAGGACTCATTATTGGGGCCAGTCCTGTTTCATATCTTTATTGATGATCTGGATGAGGGGATCCAGTGCACTCTCAGTCGGTTCACAGACGACACCAAGTTGACTGGTAGTGTTGATCTGCTGGAGGGTAAAAAGGCTCTGCAGAGGGGTCTGGACAGGTCGAATTGATGCTGAGGCCAATGGTGTGAGGTACAACCAGGCCAGGTGCTGGGTCCTGCACTTGGATCACAACAACCCCTGCAGTGCTACAGTCTGGGAAAGAGTGGCTGGAAAGGGGCCAAGAGGAAAAGGAGCTGATGGTGCTGGTCAACTGTGGCTGAACATGAACCAGAGTGTGCCAAGGTGGCTAGGAGAGCCAATGGCATCCTGGCCTGTGTCAGAAATAATGGTCCCAGCAGGACCAGGGCAGTGATTGTCCCCCTGTACTTGGCACTGGTGAGGCCACATCTTGAGTGCTGTGTCCAGTTCTGGGCCCCTCACTACAAGAAGGGCATTGAGGTGCTGAAGTGTTTCTGGAGGAGGGCCATGGAGCTGGTCTAGAGACTAAGCCATACGAGGAGCTGCTGAGGGAGCTGGGGGCATTTATCCTGGAGAAAAAGAGGCTCAGGCGTGACCTTATCATTTTCTAGAACACCCTGAGAGGAGGTTGTAGCCAGGGGGGGATCAGGTTCTTCTCCGGGCAGCCATTTAAGAGTTGTGTAGATGTGGCAGCTGGGGACAAGTTTTAGTGGTGGATTTGGCAGTGCTGGATTAACGGTTGGACTTGATGATCTTAAAAATCTTTTCCAACCTAAATGATTCAGTGATTCTATGAGAAATCAAGCCCAAGGACACAATTTACTTGTCAGAAAGGCAGTATTGATCTCAGAAGAAAAGGCAATGATTGGGCGCCATGAACTTCTATCATTCATCAGATTGGTAAAACCAGAAATAAATGCAATTAAAGGAAAAGGATATACACTTGTAGGTAATACATTTCAGAAGACAATCAAGTCTTCACTGCAGATGTATCTTGAGAGACAGGTATGTGTTGTATATGGTTTTACCAGTATAATTCTCTCGTTTTTTTGCTTGCTTCTCTTTCAAGTATATCCTTGGCATTTGGCTCCAGTTTTACAATAGGTAATCCACTGTTTTTTCCTCCCTGGTTTGCATGTCTCTAACTATGTGACCCCATTTCACTGCATTGAAAGGCATGTAGATCAGTTCATAGGCTATAGTAGAATCGGTATTTCTCATCCATAGTTCTCCTGCAATTTAACATATAAATACTCTCTCAAGACTGTTTCTCAGGAGGGGGGGTGAGAGGGTGAAGCCATGTGAAGTGCTTACTGCATCTGAGAGAAATACATCTGGTGAGGCTGTAGAGTGCATTAGCTCACCAAGGTGATAAAGTGAAGTTTGAAATGACATTTAAGTGCCATGAGGGACAGCTGCAAACGAGAGCTACTGCCTGTGTAAGGCTTTTTCTTTCAACATACTGAAAAGCTTTAGCTATTCTTGCTAACCTGTTGCTAGCCCAATGGGACAAGATTTATAAATATCGAAGGAAAAAAAAAAAGATATGCATCCTCTACTTTAACATTTTTCACAGTAGCAGTCTGATAGAAATGTGCTTATGCCTAAAAGATAGTGCCGGGTTTGCCTGATGGAAACATGTCACTTCTCAACCCCAGTGCCTCAATAGACACAAATCACACCCTGGATTCTGCCTAGCTTAGAGATAAACTGAACTGTAATAATATGAATAGTCCCGTCATCAAGAGGGACACTGATGCCTTTCCCCTCTCCAGCTTGATTGATTTTCCTTTTATAAAGTTTTTTTAAAGTATATTTTACAATATAAGGTAAAAGAAATAAGAATGTTAAGATCTGTAACAAAAATAAATATTTTCTTTATAGAAAACCAATATCTGTCCCATTTTCAAGGTGTTTTGAGATAGAGCAAAAAGAATAAAAGCTACACAATATTCACATAAAGTATTTTAAGGACAAGTAATAATGATATCAAACAGTTCTGTAGATTTGGCAGAATCAAGGACTGAGTGTCTTGACCTGCATCATGGTTCCCTAGTGTCCACTAATAGAGTGAAAATGGGTTAATTTTTTCCGTCCTTCCTTCATTAGTCTATGGCTCCATGACATCTTAGATAAGCCTAATATGTGGTCTCGTTGGATATCATACAGTTTGTTACATTTTTTAATTTGGTGAAGAAATGTTTTGCATGCATCCCACAGAAATAATTCTGTCTACAGAAGCAACCGCATTACAAATTCAGTGATTTGAAACTAAAGAAATGTCATGGTGTGCTACACTTTTAAGTAATTTGCAGTTTAGAACATTTACTGTTGTCACATAGAATAGCCCCAAAATACTCTAAGGACCTTTTTCCCTCTTCTACCATATATTTTGAACTGCAGATTAATTTGCCAAGAACTAGTATGTTATCACTTTTCAAAGGTTATTGTATTACTTTTGGAAATTCACACTGAAAGATTTTTTTTTCTCTGAAATGAATGCCAAAAATCATACCAATTTCACAAGTCCAGGATTTTGTTATGGTTTTATATAAATAATTGAATATTATCATAATTACTATAAATGTGTTAGATGTTTTATATAGAACTCAAAGTGGTCTTGCACAAGCTTCAGAACTATTTTTAACAAATACTGCAGGGATGCTTTCACTATGCTTTGTGTTTTCCCATAAAAATCACCATCAACTCTTCAGCATTACCAGTTATATTTCTAGCTTGCCTAAGCTGAAAAAATGCAAATTTTTAGCAAACACCAAAGATACAAACAATGCACTCACTGACTTCTCCTGGGAGGTTATCCTAAAATGAATTTTCAAATTAATTATGAGGAGTAGTGAGGTTGAAATAAACAGCAGAAACTGATTTTATACAAATCCTCACAGTATTGGATATATATATTTCTCTCCAGAACAGAATACATAACAAGTCATCTTTGAAAATTTCAAAGAGTGAGAATTTTCTTAAGAATAGTGTTTCCATATATAAAACTGAACTTAAAAACGGAGGTGGAATTCCTCCAAATCCTCCCCTTTTCAGCAGCTCTATACATTACGTTATGAATTTCTGACACTTTGGTGCAATCAAGTCCTTAGCAAGGGCTTTGATACTTGGCATTCTATAATTTATTTAATATCTCTACTCTTAATAGGGCTGTAAAAGTAATTGCTTTGGAGCATCTCAAGTGGAAAGGAAATCTTTTTTGTTTCCCAGAAAAATAATAATTTGTGGCACATGTCAAGGAAAATCTTCCTGCAGAGTTGGAAAATGTGCTCATTCTTGTAGACACCTGTATGAGCTGGGCTACTCTATGTTTCTGAGGTGTCTCAATTGCCACAAGAAAATTTAACACTCATTTTGAAGATAAAAAATCTAGAGGAACACATTTGGTTAGACTCTCCCAGACAGTGTCAGAAAGTATTAGATTCAAAGATAAGAGTGTATCTGTAAAAGTGGAGGCAGGTTTTCGTTATGGGAAAACACATTTTCAGTTCAACAGCAATTTATATCAGTGCTATGTGCTACTGCTGTTTGTCAGTAGGACCATGAAGGTAAGAAAGATCCCAGGGGTGTGGAGAAGCAGAAGACTGAATCGATAGAGAGCTACTAAGAGAAGTAGTATGCTTATGACAACAGTGTCAAGATAGCTCTGATAATTAACCTAATTTTACATAAAGAAAATCTCAAAGTGCAATTCAATAATGCAGTGATCTATGTTTGCTTAGTTGTGTATTTTGGAAGCCATGGTTGAATTTCAGGATATGGACAAAGACCTTTAACTATAAATGAATTCTAATATTGTATTAAAATAAAAACAAACCAATTGCTGAACAGGCACCCAGGGAAGGATTGTGGTATCATGAAGGCTGGAATGGACCTCCAGAGGGGTCCAACCTCCTGCTCACAGCAGGGGCAGTTATGAGGTCAGACCAGACTGTGCAGGGTCTGGAACCCTCAAAGGATGGATGGAGGCTGCCCAGCCTCCCTGGGTAGCCTGCTCCACTGCTTGACCATCCTTCGGGGAATTGTAGGACAAACTGAGAAAGGTGGTTTGTTGAACTGATACTAAGGTAGCAGTCATCTGTTTCACGGGTGAATACCGGTCCCATGAGTGTAGAAACAGCCAGAGAAGTTTTGGGTGATTTTCAGAACAGAGGCAAGATAATAGAGCGCAACCAGAAACCCATTATTTTGGATGGGGGGAAGGAAGAGCATTACAAATCCATGGATGAAGTCAGCTTATAAATTTAAACTGAAAAGGAATGGTAGTAACCCTTTTAAATTTTCAATTCTTTTGAGGAAACTACTTGGCCTAATTTCAGGCAGAGAAATCCATTAGATATCCTGAGAGAAAGGTGAGCCAAGCCAACCACTTCAGGAAGATATTTAAGCAAGGCTCCATGCCAGTAAGTGGCTCAGTAAGCCACAGGTTTTTTGTGTGGTTTTTTTTCCCCTCAAAATGTTAAGTCACAGACAAAGTGCAGAAAGCTGTAGCAGAGAAGGAAGGAACTTGGAAATCTCTTCATTACAGATGAGTGAGGATTTTTCTGCAGGAAGATCTTATACTTTTCTGCAAAATATAATACTTTAATTTAATCTCAAGAAAGCTGAAGCAAAACCTTTTATTTTAAATTATGTCATAATGTGCTCTCTTTTTTTATTTTTTCTCATGTGGCAGAGATCAAGATTTTAATTTCCAGGTTCACCTTTGCTCCCTGAACCTCTAGTGGTGCCCTTTGAGAGCTAGACTCGGCACTCTACCTCCATTTCCCACCCTGGTCCCCCAGGGCATTGATTCATGGCCACACAAGTCAGTAGGTAAAAGCACAAAAGATGAAGATACAGGTTTATCCATGTATTTTATTTAATAACTCTTTTTGCTCAGCACAGTACACCAACTTTAGGCACCCACTGTGTGACAGATGGAGATTCGTGATGCTCTAAGTCGAGGTTCCTCCTCTGCCTTGCACCTGGGCAGAACCCAGCCTGTCTGTTCAACCAGCCTGTTTCTTCTACTGTAGCTTTCTTTGCAGCTGGGGGCTTTGATTTGTCATGTTTGTCCTGTGAAGGAGAGATTTGTGTGGAAGATATTCGAGGTCCGGCAGTAGCAAGCAATTGTGAACCCAACCAGATGGATCAAAGAGTGAACTGATGACATCTTTACCAGCAGATGCCACAGACTTCATGACTGTGAGGCCCAAGATCCTTTGGGTGAAGAGTAGAGAACATCAGACTGTACTCTCAGCATGACCTGGAGATCTGCCTGTCCGAGCTGCTGAGGGCACTGCTGGAAATTAATGCACCTGCAGTCAGATGTAAGAGGGAAGAGCAGATTTTCTGTGAAAGCTTTTACCACGTGTTGATGTCTCTGGAGTTATTTATGTCTACTGTATCATTAGTTTCTGTCTTTCAGAGTTCAATGAATGATCAAAAGATCTACCCAAAATGCAGATCTTTCAGAGGGAAAAATAAGCCTGTGTTTTCCGTTTCATTGCTCTCCACACGTCACACTCCTGCAGAATGGTTCCAACTCACCAGAGTTGACAGTTATCACCGTAAGATAAAATTCTGAGAGTTCTGTTTCATTTGGCCTTGTCAAAAGAAACCAATATAACTGTATAATTATGTCATCACAGAAAAGCGTCTTCCTCATCCAGGTTTTCAGCTTTCATGAATTTGGTTAAAAAAATCAAACTAAACCAAACCAAATTACTTTAGCATCTGGCTTGTAACTNGTTCAACTGTTCGAGCTGTTCGAGCAACCCCCCACGTTTTCCCAATACCACATGTAACTTTTTAAAAGCATTTCTTTTAAATGTAATTTCTTCATTTGATGCTGAGGATTATATTTGTATTACAATGTTTGGGGAAAAATGATGGACTCAATACTTTTAAAGCATGTAGGTGACAGAACTGCATGCTGGTAACACGTGAGGGTGGAGGGCAGGCAGTCAGTGCAGCACTAACCCTAACAGAGGAAATGTCAGGTCTCCTAGGGAAAAGGCTGGTCTTGAGCTTCTGCCTCAGAAACAACTTGGCTTCTGCTGCTCCTTAAATGGTTCTACTTTGCACTGACTTTTACCCAAGCTGCATTACAAGATGCTAATTCTTCCCAAATTCGTTTACATAAATCAATCAGGGATAAGAATGCAAATGCAAAAATCTCAAGGATATGAAACAATTTACTTGATATTAATTATTCTTCATAGAGAATATCATTAGCCTGGGAGAGAGGTGGTTTTGTTTAATATTTGCAATGATTAAAAAGAAGGAAGTCCAGCAATATCTACACTTGATACTTTCAAAGGGCCAGTTTCAAAAGGCTGAAAACAATTATGAACCAGATCAGGCAGGAGGCAGAATTTAATTAAAAACACATGAATAATAATCAGAAATTGTTTAAGAACACTTTAATAGGTATTCAGAAATACACACTTTCACATCTGTAAAAGGCCACAGGGGTTGAAAACACAAGCTGATTTTGGAAATGAAAGCAGCTACACATACATGTATGCAAAAGTTGTCTCACACATGTGTATGCACATGAGTAAACTGAGTGTGTACTCATTGTAAAAATGAAGGTATTATTAATAACAGTAACAAATTTTATAATAATATTGTAGAATTTTAGAACTGATAAGAGAGGCAGAGGTAGAAAGAATGCTTGACCATCAAGCCCACAAATTAAGGTCTTCTGAAACTTTGCATATTTATTTTATTTTATATACAATTTCTTTTTTGTGTTGCTGGGCAGAAAGATAAAAAGACAGGGAAGTGGAAAGGCAACTATATTTTACTTTTCGCACATTTCCCCGTTGGAATCTTCAGAAGATGGCAAACAGCAACTATCTCAGTTAGAATTTTTGATGTCAGCAAGTACTGATAATTGATCTATAGCAAGATGATGCACTGGAGAAGGAGCCCTTAGGTTCCTTGGTGGTGGTTTTCATTGACTTGAAGATCACCTGAAGAGATTCCAGAGAAAAAACCCCAAACAGCGTCCCTCCCACCCCAGCATTTTTTTACCATTTCAGTTACCTTGCACGAGTAATAAGCAGTCCATTAGGTTGACATCAACCCTGGGGCAATGATGGCTGATGATTGTTTAATACAGAATTAGAAGAAAATGAGCAGAGATACATTTAAAAAAACCCCATTCATACTATCTGAGCAGATAAAAATCAATCCCTAGTTTGAATGCGTAATTGTTACAAGCAAGATTGCTGCTATAACAGATTTCAACAAAGTATTAAATTCGGAACTAGTGAACATTTCAATTAAGAAGTTACAGTGATTAGTAAAATCAGCAACTTGACATCACGTGACTGCATTAAAACCCAATTAGTTTAGACACAGGGAGATATAACACTAAATATGTTTTAATGTGTCAGATTTGTTCTTACAACACATGACACTTTTGTAAATGATCTGAAAAACGCACAAGAAATTTTGCTAGAAAAGACAGCAGATTACTTTCATTAGATTTTGATGAATTCACAACTTATATGGAAAACATATCACAGCGTTGCAGTTCTTCACATGAAGGGGTGCAAACAGAAAAAATATGTGTCCATCAGCCATGTTCTTTAATTTTTAAACCTAAATTCTTACCCCATTCAAAAGTTAGACAGTTTTAGTTTGGGGTTGAACCTTTGCTCAGGAGAAGCAAGCATAAGAGTAAGTGGACAAATTAGAAGCTTTGACAGAGAAGCAATACAGAGCATCTACAGATGTGCCTCTCATCTTCTTATCAGGCTCGTCATCATCCCAAAACTTCAACAGCTCTAGTGATCTCATATTTACTGTATGAACCAGTTTAGATCAGCTAGTGAGAAACTCTCTGTTGCAGCTGAAAGGGCCTGCTCTTAAATATAGGACATGCTTTAATAATTTTACTTGCAATTGAAATCAAAGCTGCAGTAAATTCTGTGGCAAGTGATCTCATCTCTAAATCAATATTAATGCACAAGACAGCAAGTCTCTTTACTATTATATATAGTTACATATATAATAGGACCAGCCATTACATATTACATTAATAATCATGATCATGTTATTCTTCTGGTTGATGTAGCTAAAACTCCCATGCAGGCCTGTGAATGACCCCTTGTACCAAAAGAAAAAAATTATCACTACTCACTGGTAAGATAAAAATTGGCAGCACATAAGGGATGGTTCTCATTTCTGTACACCTCTGAAAGTAGCAGGAAGGTCACGATCAGTAGAAATATGTGAAGAATTCACAAAGATCAAAAGACAAACAAACCCCTCAAATATTTTTTCAATGTCGCATCTGATTTTAGAATAGATACATGCGGTGTTTTAACGTGGGATATCAGCAGACAGAGTTTTTAGCTGGTAATAACTCCTGTGTGCACACACATATTCCTTCTTCAGAAGAAGTACTTTAAAAGGCACTAAAGCAAATCAAGGGCTTTGAGATGTTTTGTGTCAGCTGCATGCCATTTTATCTTGCAACAAGAGACTGGGTGAGCCACTCGAGCTGTTTTTGATCCTTCCACAATTCTGCTTGTAATGTCTCCAGATAATTTGGTACTAGTAAAATGTCACATCAGACAAAGATACATGGAGCACACACTTTGACAACGTTCTAACCACAGGGAGATTGACTATGCAACTACTTATACGGTCCTAATCACCAGGCTATCGAGCACCTCAGGTATTTAATGCTGCTGATTCCCACAGCCTGCCTATGAGGTAGGGAAGTTTTATTAGCATGTGCTCAGTCAGAGCCTTGTGTTATTTGATAAAACAAAATAGTTGCTCCAGGTCACAGAGGAATTCTACAAGGAAGCCACAGATATGTTCCAGACACTAACTGCGCAAAGATCTCTCTAGGAGAAATAATCTGGAAGCACAGAAAATGAGCTAGACCTAAAAATTTAATACAGTTCATAACTTTGAGGCAGAAGTTCTGTTCTTCTATGTTCAAATGAGATAACATGCAACAGAGCAGAAAGCAGACATCACACTTCTTAGTTCTGTGTAAATATATCCCAAAATCATTAAAGAATTCTAGAAATTTAATTAAAACAGTTCCCCAGTAGAGTCATTAAATCATGCCTTACAATTCCAGTTTACCAAATGGATTCAAGGGAATAGAGTCAATAAGCAGAAGGCATTCATCTGTAGCTGTTTGCCTGCTATCAGGACCCTGCAATTCATTTCAGATCTGGAGCTGGCTCGGAGCTTCCTCACACATCCTCACTACCTGGACAGCAGTGGCTTTTCATTTGTCATCTCTGTGCCAGGTAGGATGGGCACTCAGGAGAGAAAAGAAAGGGATTTCTGGGATATTTAAGACTGAAGAAAAGACTTTTAAAAAATTGGTATATCTACTATTAGACTAACTGATGCAGTTTGAGTACAGGAGCTTCTCTTTGCATTTCAGATGTGTCATACAAGGGAGGTGCCTTTGCCTACAGACTACTTGGAAAAGTACAGGCTTCACTTCAAAAATAGTAGTCTTTCCTTTTGTCTTCGTAGTTTCTTGTTTCTAAGTTATTTTTATTTCATTCACACTCTTTTCCTTTGTACATACTGAAAAGTGTCTGTTTTTTCCCTAGATTGAAGCACTGCTGTTAAATATATTATACTGCTTAAATCTTCAGAGGCTTCCTGGCTTTTGCTGTACTGGCGCATGCAAGCTTGCAACACTGCAAATAAAAAAAGGAATTGGAAATAAAAGGGAAAGTTTTTGAAAGCTCTGTAATTTATGATTATCTGACTGCATTTTCAGTATCAAAAATACCTCCAGAATATCTTGCTTTTTAGCAAAGTCATAAGGCACTGCTTCACATCGAGTTTTCTCTTTAAAAAAGCTCATTTGCATTTTGCACAACAGGGAGTTACTTGCAGCAAGGTGTGAACAGAGTAGTGATAACAAACCATGAATTATACAAAGAGGTAATTCAATTCACAGAATCACCCCAAAGCCTAAATGCTTATCAGGTGCTTATATTTGCAAATACAAAACTTATCTGAGTATAAAAAAAACCCAAATACCAAACCAGGCTTTGCAGTGCATTAGTTTTATCAACACCTTTTAAAACTTAAGAGATGGCTTGAAATAGCATGGAAACTAGCCTTACCTGTGAAGGTGGTGAGGAAGAGGGCTAGGAGCTAGACATGTGCAGTCCAGCTTCACAGTGACAGTGACAGGACACGAGGGAACGGAACGAAGCTGGGACAGGGGAAGCTCAGGCTGAACATGAGGAAAATGTTCTTCCCTAGAGGGTGGTCGGTGACTGGAATACACTTCCCAGGGAAATGATCACAGTAGCAAAGTCTGTCAAAGTTAAGGAGCATTTAGATGATTAATTTAGTTTTAGGTATTACTGTCAGCAGCAGGACATTGGACTTGATGAACTTTAAAGGTTCCTTCTAGCTTGATAGATTCTATGACTCTACTAATGATGGGTTCATCCTGAATTTGATCCACAGAGTTGGAAGAGATTTTTTTAAATTCAGCTCAGCCAGCTCTTTCAGCAAACACTGTGCCTTTTCTAGTTCATCTAGATTTTCTTTATTTCAGATTTTCCAACTGTGTTGCCTTAAATTCCAGTATTTCTAAGTGGAAAAAAATGTTTTTGTGTTGTACCTTTTGCAGATCCATCAGGTACAGATGCTCCACTGGCACTGGGTTTTTAAGGGTAGTTCTTAGTGTTCATAAATTCATTACTCACAGTTAGGTAATCCTGAAATCTGTCTTCTGGTTTTAAAAGCATATAAAAGGAAAACACTCTTTTACCTCTTCTCTGTGACCATTAAACTGGTTCCTTAAAAGTACTGGAAGAGCATGACTGGAAATCTTTCTCGATAGGAAAGTTTTGGCTTTGTTCTGTGGTTAATGGTCAAACACTATCTCTCACTGACAGATGAACAAGTTTTACAAAAATCTTAAAGGAATGATTATTTGAAGGACAGTTATTGGAGAAAATTGGTTTATTACATTAAATACAATTAAGGAAGAGGAAATGTAATAAAGTATTTGATTCAACAAAATGATAATGCAGCAATTAGGGGGAAAATGAAACTTTAAAATAAAGGGCTGTGCTGCCATAACAAACAAACAAACAAATAAAAAACAAATTAAAAAAGGGAAAAAAAAGAACTGGCCAAGAGGCAAGAAATACCTTAAAAAGAAGTGGGTCCAACACATTTTCTGATAGAAATAGCAGAGATAAAACCCCTGAGTTTCAAGAATGCATTTTGACTCTTTAAAACAAGATTTAAGGACAGAGTTACTCCTACGATCTAAGAATTTTCAATAATTTCTGTTAAAAAGTTGCAGGTAGCATCTGTTGCTACAATAAAATCCAGAATAGCTACCAGCTTTTCTTAATCATTAATAAACTTGCACAAATTATAGGCAATAATACTAAAATCACCTGAACAAAATTAAATTAAGGCAGCCCTGCCCAGCTGTTTAACGTGAATGAAACTGGTGTCAAGTTGTTTGTGGAAGCTGGATTGAGGGTACCCAGAAGGCCTGAGTATGACATGCTACTCCGTCTCAGGACTTTTGATAAACAGATGTTGATTTTTGATTGAAAACCTAAAGTTCAAAAATCACTTAAGGATAGATTATTCAAAAATATTATATAAAACTGTAGCTTAATTTTGCTCATTTATTTGTTCATATCAATTTCCCTATGGGGACAAAAATATTCTTATTGGTCTTCTGATTTATTTTGTTCTTCTGGAAAATAGCATTACAAATTTTATGAAGAATAAGTGGTTCTGAGAAGAAAGTGGACAAATAGAAATATTTTTGAAAATTAAGAGAAGTTAAAATATATTCCTCCATAAACCTAGTTTTAGCCTATGAATGTGTAAACATTACAAAAGCTTGCTAAATGCATGAAATAGGAAGAAAAGCTGCATAGACTGGATTAATTTTATACCACAACATAGGCTCATCAGCACTTTGCTGCTGCCCATTTTTTTTAAAGTGTATAAATCAGTCATTTTCCTTCACTTCACAGTCCTGACAACCTCCATCCTGTTCCATTATACTGCAATTTCTTGCTGTAACTGAAATGCAATACATAAGTGAGAGGAGATGACTACCCATTATCATATCTTTCTTCAGACCGAGATGAGTTTACTGCATTTTGAAATAAAATTAACCAGGACTTCATGCATTGCTCATTATGTCCAGCTAACTGAAGCTTGAGAAAAATCTTAGAAAAGTTGCTCAGAAGAAGTTTCTACCACAAATAAATGAAGAAAAAAAAAAGTCATTGTTAAGTACTGTGAACATATGGGCCAGTGTGAGGTTTTAAGATCCAGCTGCTCATGACTAAAGTGAACCGGGTCTGTTACAGGGTAATGTGATTCCAAAGAGCTGCTGCTGAAAGCAAAACATGGTCAGGGCTTACAAGAAACTCCAGCTACAAGGAAGCATTGTAATCTAATTACTCACTTACTCACATTCTGTGTGCTTCCCACATTGTTTCTGAGGTAATCAGTGACTTTCAGACAAAAGGTGTTGGTAAGCACATGCAGCAGCCACCCAGTATACATGTACAGTGGACTTGGGTCATGTCTGCTGTCACAAAACTGCCCCTGAAGCCTTCAGGCACTAAGAGAGTGCAGAAGAAGGGTAGAGATTTCTCTAAGTTCAAAAGTAGCTTGTGTCTACCGGTGTTGTAAACTTCAAAGTGATATAATTTGTTGATAAAAGGAAATATGCCAGTTCTGTATGGCAGACAGAGATTCAGATATGACTTGATAGCCACTAAATTTTTTGGGTTAGGGTGTTTTGGGTTGGTTTTTTTTTTTTTGGTTTTTTTGTGGGTTTGTTTGTTTGTTTGTTTGTTTTGGGGGTTTTTTGTTTGTTGTTTTGGGTTTTTTTATTTGGCAGGTGGGTTTTTTGGTTGGTTGGTTATTTTTTTGTTTGGTTTCTTTTTTTGTTACAAGTTGAGCTCTGTGAACTTGATCAACTCAAAATACAAATCTGTTACAGAACATGGTTTCTAGCTGAAATAATAGCAGCTGATTCATCCATCTCTCAGTGTCCCTTGGGCAAACCAAACTGACATCGAGCACATTTAAGAAGAGTGAAAAAAGAATTAAAACACAGATGTTAATAATTAATACAGGCAGTGAGGAAAGATTAAGAGTGGGAAATGGAAAACCATTTCCTTTTAAATACAGCTAAAAGGTAATCATTGTGCTGCTAATGAACAGTCTTAGATACATGGAACAGAATCTACCAATTTGCTTAAGTACTCAAATTACCTTAAGGTGTTTATGTGATTTTGGTAACAACTTCTAAATTCAAAGTAACGCAAGACTGAAAGGCACATCTTGGATCACAGAAATCCATGCACTGTTACCTGAGTTGGCTATGGTGGGCAATTCTTTTATGAAATGGTCAAAGTCCTTTTAAAAACTAATTTTGTTGTTGTTGTTTTGATTTGGGGGAGTTGTCTGTACCACTGCTACTGGATAGCTGTTCCAGAACCTCACTCCTTTGATGCAGTAGTGAAGGTTTCAGCTTATTTCTAGCAAATTTTTATCCATCTGTTCATGTGCCAACACTGCTAGCCTAAAATCCCTTTTTTCTCCTCCTGGTACTAAATTTATTGACATGTTTATAGAAAAAACAATCTTATGCTTTTTTTTTCCAAATAAGCCAGAGGAAGGTGTTCTAATTTTACACCTTAATAGTCTTCTTTCTGTCTTTTTCCCTTTTTAATTTATCTGTTTTGCACCTGAGGAACCAGAACTGCACCTCGTGCTCCAGATATCACTGCCTTTTGCTACCTGGTACAATTGCATGTTATGCAATCCTCCTACAGGGCTTCAAATTCCTTTGGGATCCTTCTATTATGAAAGAGGATTCCAGTTACTTGGACTTCCCAGCTCACAACTTTGAATTTTGGTTTCCCCTCCATAAGGTCAGTTTTCATTCCTAGACATTTACTCCTGGCAATCCCTTTTCTTTTGACTCTATAATAAGTATGACAATCAGAGGTGAAGAGCATGCTTAATTTTGAGACAGATGGACGTCTTCTTTTTCTACTTACTGCATTCAATTAATCTTCTTTCTAGGGTATACAGAGTGGCCCAACTTCAACTGGAGGGTGAGGAGAACACTTCTGTCCAAGGAACTGCATGGGGAGCTGGTGGCAGAACTCATCTGAAAAGAACTTCAAACCCATTCAAGTTGAAGAGGACATGGATGTCAAATGTCCCACTTTTGTGGCAAAGACGTAGACCTAAATGTCTTTTGTGGCAAAGACATTGCTCAGTGTCTAAAGACTACTGAGCAAAAGGCCACATCCTGTTATTTCCCCAAATGAAGTCTTTCTTGGAGTGTTTTCAGGTTGAAAATCTTGGGTTCAGGGTGGACTTCGGATAAAACAGTGTGGAAATAGGAATGTTGCCAATTTTAATGTCATTTGCACATGACATAAGTTTTTTATTTAAGCTTTTATTTTGTTAATAAAATATTCAGAGCAGTTCCTGTCAAGTGATACACTGGCAGCAGACCCGGTACACAGTAGAGTTTATTTGAACACAGTCAGAAATAATAATGTTGAAGAAAGTGTTTTATGACCTTTCTGCCCACTTACCTTATTTCTGCACTTTATACTAAGCCATGAAACTTCTGAAGTGTCCGTTTACATGTTAT
The DNA here is from genome assembly GCA_013398055.1 of Ifrita kowaldi. NCBI lineage: Eukaryota > Metazoa > Chordata > Aves > Passeriformes > Cinclosomatidae > Ifrita > Ifrita kowaldi. The sequence goes on from VZRS01014168.1 coordinate 713,107, forward strand.
TGACATAAAGAACAAAATTTTGTTTCCGTGCATAAAAATACCAATTGACACACTTAAATGAATGTGATCATGACTGCCATAAGGATCCCTGAATAAAGACCTTGTGCTGCATAGTCTGGGGCATGGCAGCTCACAATAAATTACATGTGACCCAGATCCTCAGCTGGGGTCAGGCTTCCACTGGCAGAGAGAGGTTGACTTACACCATCCTGAGGATCTGGGGTTTGATTGTTATGTGGTAAGGACAGTGCCTACTTGACATGCAAGAAAGAGATATCAGATTTGTTCTGGGGAGGTTCATGTACTTCCTTTGTTTTCCACTGCCAAATTCCTTTGACATTCTAATTTGGGTCCCTGAGATAATTTATAATGTAAATACTGCTGAAGATAAAGGGACACTGATTCCATTTCAAATGCCTATCTCCTTCTTGGAGACAATTTAATTTCTATAGCAGTAGTAATAACATCTCCAATAACAATGCTTTCAGGGAATATAGACCATGATAAACTGTCACCAAATGAGAATGATATTAGATCATCCTTCCAGATTATGCAGTGTTCATTTAAGACTGGGAAAAACTGAGATGTGTGCAAATGAAACTGTATTCTGCAATACTGGATTTATATAACTAAAGCAACGTCTTCAAAAATATATTCAGAGGAAAACCTGTTTTTCTGAAATCTAAAGTGTTGTCCTCAGAAATGATCATAAAAATTGCCAAGTTTACTTTATGTTTATATTCTGTATATCTATCTTTATAACTAAGTGGTGCTTAGAAGCTCTTGCAGAAAGAAGCTCTCTCATGTAATGCAGATGCAAATGCACAAAGTAAAACGAAGTCTCATGAAAAGCTTACTGCTTAAATTGCTGGGGAAGCAAAAGAGACCTTCCCTATGGAAACAGGGTAGAGACAGATTAAATGACTTGCTCCGGGTCATTCCTGAATAACTCTTCAATGCCTTAAGCATGAGGCCATTCTTTTGTTCCATTTTGGGTCAGGTATTTGTAAAATGAAGGTGTACATTTCTTCTGCTTTTTCTACTTTTCTTTCTTCTTTGAAGCAAGCCACACAAAACCAGAAAAGCAGAATATTTTCAGAAGCACCTGTGTTAAGTGTTCCAAAATGAGTCAGACTTGACAGGACTCAATTTGCAAAAAAGTTGTTAAAGTGGCTTTCAAGATATTTTCAACCAACATTTCCTCTCAGCAAATAGTAATGTCTTTGTCCAGTTGTTGCCCAAATTCAGAGGTAGATAAATGTTAATGGCTTCAACTTGCGACAACAACAAAAAAATCTGACTTCTTTGGAATTGACTTAGAAATGTTTCAACACATCAGGATTTTGGTTTGATGAAGGGCTAATATCTGTGTCTTTTCAGAGGCTAGAAGCAAAATATTCTTTCATTTTAGTTCTCTGAAATGCTTAGTGTGGAGATATTCTTAAAGCATACTAAAATGAAGGCTCTGAAAAAGCAGTGGTTTCTGGGAAAGCAGTGGTTTCCACTGGGAAAAGAAGTACCAGCTTTTCACTCCAGGTTCAGTGTTCATCTCAGAATTTTGGAATCTGTGCATCTCATGCTTGACCATGGCATTACAGGTAAATAACTGTTCTTTGCTTTTAAGGAAGTAACTAATTTTCCTCCTGTGAGAAACCTCTGTTTTGGTGGTTTTCTACTCTGGTAGTGGGATAATACAGGTTTGAACTCTTCTGTCTAAGGAAGAAATAGAAACTGGGTTTCCTTTGTAGGTGGGAGTGGCCCAGTCTCTAAAACACCATATTGTCCTATAGGGCTAGTGTCCTGCATTTGGAAAGTAAAAGCACTAATCGCCTACATGAAATAGAAATTCTTACCAAATCATTTGCAGTAACTTTCTGGCACCGAGTTGATGGATACAGCTAACCTCATAGCTGCATCCTCAGCTAGTGCCAAATGGTAGCTTGAAGACTTCGTGTTCCCTCTTTTTAAATCGGTATCTCTTTTGACTGCTTTTTTTTTAATGTTTCTTCCTGTACAGGGAGATTAATGGTGTAAAATGAGGTGTCCTAAATTCCATTTTGGAAGATGGGATCCCCCCAAAAAAGAGCAGTGCATTCTTTTACTGAATTGCATCCCAAGGGCTGTTCTGTACAGCTGAGTTAAACATTGGCCAGGTTTTGTGCTAGGGGATCTTTGGTGGCCAGCTGAGTCATTTATGCTCCATTCAAATGAATTAACATTTTCTCTTTTTGCAACAGGTACAATGTCTATGAAGTGCTGAGGGAACAGCTGGGAAAACACATGGGTCAAGTGCAGATATTGTGGCAGGTTTCCTGAAAGGAAAATGGCCAGTCAGCACTGCTTGTACTTGCTTGCTCTCTCCAGGAATGTGCCAGTAAGCTCCAGAGAGGTCTGCAGCGAGTAAGGGCACGATTACACATCATCCCACACTAAAGGATCTCCTGCCAAATTGCAGAGGAGACAGGCAGCCTTTTGTGTTAGTACCCAAAGCCAGGCAAGGTTCTCTCTCACTCACTATGGCAACTGTCACTTCGAGAGTGATGACAGTGGGAACTAAACCGCCACAAGTGAAACTGAATCAGCTCCTCTGGAAGGAGAACAACATTCCTAGCATACTTCCAGGGCCTCAGGCCAGTGAGGAAAAAGATCTTTTATCTCCAGCTTTCTCCCCTTGGCTACAGAACTAGCTGCACTCGTAAGCTAAGTTGCCTCCTTGTCCACACATCATTTTGACAGCCTGATGCTCTCTACTCGCTCTTCTTCCTCCCACTAACAGTTTTACTCTAGTTTGAAAGAATTCTGTGGGGGAAAAACCAAACCAGACAATCAAACCCACAAAATAAAAATTAAAACAAAAATTAAAAAGTAGACCTCAGGAGAATCCATGCCTGCCTCAGTGAAGAGACCATGTGGAAAGGTGGATCCTCACCAGTACTCCCCAAAACAGCCCTTTGAATGCCTGAAGGATACTCTCTTTTTGAATACGATTTTGTTGATTGATTGTGTGGTAGTAATAGAAAGGTTGAACTGAGCTGAGGGTATGTCTTTCATCATGCCTTCTGTTCTTTATCCCTCCCTCATTTCAGTCCTGCTCCAAGCCCTAAGGTCCAAATCATTAAAAGTTCTTACATAACCAAAAACAATTTAAAAATTTCATTCGGTGCCTGCTTCTTCTTCAGGTATTTGACTGAAGTGTACTAAAGGCATTGGCAGTTACTTAAATAAAAAACTCTTAAAAATGTACAACTGCTCACAGACAAACCTCGTTGAGAAATAATTGGTCTGTGAGGTTTCCAAAATTAGTTTCACAGCATAGTCCTCAAGTCTCATTTTGACACACAATGTCATCCTTGCATGATACCCTGAAAATACAAGGACATCTGAAGAACTAGGTTGAAATCCATATGAAAATATCCTTGCTGTCTTCCTATGCATAGAAACCTACTGTTGACAAGGCTCAGATCCAACTTGAGCCCCATGGCGCTGAGTGAAGGAGAAATGTTTTTTCCTTCATCTTTAGTTAACATGTAAGAGAGGAGGGGAAAAGAAGCAGTTATTTCTGATTCATAACCCTCATTCTCCAGAATTAGCAGCACCCAGCAGGTTGAGCTGGACTGATAAGCAGGTAGAAGGGATGATGTGCCTTTTTAAACCAAGGGTATTAGTACCTGGAGGTCTGAAGACTCTGAAGACACTTTTAGGAGAACGGAATGGGCAGCTGAGAGAGGGATAGCTGAGATGGACATGTAGAAAGGGTCTTGGATTACCAGGGTTACCCATTCTGATATATACTCTGGGCTTCAAGGAGGTACTTATATGATGGACACCAAACAGAGGCCTTGGGAACTATTTTGAGGTTTCTTAACTGCATAAATATACTTGAGCTCTCCATAGTTTGTTTTGGTTTGGTTTTGGTTTTGTTGTTGTTGTTGTTTTGTTTGTTTGTATTGTTTGGTCTTGTTGTCTTTCTTTTCAGTCTAGTTCTTTCCAATTTGCTCTAGTGTGCTTCTAGGCAGGAAAACCCACTTCCTTCCTGGAAGACCACTAGGAAAAGGCTTTTTTTGTTCTTTTTCATTTCCCATATTGGGACTATGGAAGTATCCTTGAGATGGAATTGTAAAAATAAACACACTGGCTGCTGCCAGTAGCAGCTAGCAGACAGGTTACACACCTTGGTTTTAGTTTTACATAGACAGGATAAAGAAATGGCATCTGGTACATGACATGCCAGTGATGTGGAAGTTGTTCACTCCATTCCCATGGGTGTATGCCCCTTTTGCTGTGTGCGTCTCTCTCAAGCATCACTAATAAAATTTCCTGTATACATCCCTAAATAGTAGCAAAATGCAGATATATAGGATCCAAGAAATAACCAGAGCAAAGATTAAGTGGAAATCCTGACTTAAAACTCTATTCCTTACTTTTTCTTCTCATTCTACCTCATTTTTTTTGCTTTTATCTTTCACCTATGGCAATCTTTACGAACATAATTGTCCTTAACTGATGAACACTGTATCAAACAACCTCCTATCACACAGTGATCTCTCAATCTCTCTTTCTCTCTCTCCTTAAATTCACCACAATATCAGATAATTGAATGTAGAAAGCTGAGATCCACCAGCTTTTTCCACTGAAAGGTTTTCCACTGCATACTCCTTGTAATGCTTGCCAGGCTTGATGTTGAGAATAGGGTATGAATTATGCTTGGCTGAGACATAATAGGATATTTAATTAGGTTAGAACGATTCTGGAAATAACCTTATTTGTGTAGCAAAGAAGGTAAAGAGACACTCAAAAGAACACAGCTATAAATTACCACATTAGCAATAGCTTTTGAATCACTGATAATTACCTCTGCATGTTTTCAACCCCTGTAGTTAGCAAGCTGAAGTTTAAAATGAAAGCATTTTTGCAAAGGTTTAATTTATCTCCAACTTTTGACCTTGATGTTCGGTCAGTTGGACCTTAGAGACTTCCCTTTTAGTTCAGGGTATGATGACCTCGCAGACAAAGAAGTGTATAAGTAAGGTGAACCGCCTTATGAACCTGCTATTCATTAATTATTCTGGGGTAAAATATTTCCTATATACCCTTCCTCACAGTCAGTACAGAGAAGTCCATGTCTTGACGGAAGTACCATAAACCACATCATATTTCCTGAGGGTGAGACTGCAGATGGACAGCTGATAAAAAAAAGTGTCTTGTAAATCCACACTTGTGGTCTTCTATTAGTTTGTGGATCCAATTCTTTATTGACCTCCTAGGGTTTGAAGTAAAAAATCTTACTTAAGTAAATATTTTACTTAAGTGAAAAATCTACTGCCTTATCGTACTGTGCATGAAATAGGGACAAAAAATTCAACTGTGTATCAGTAAATGACCAGAAATTCTTTGTGTAGATTAAAAGCTTGAATCTATCTTATCAGGTTTTTTGTGCCATCTTGTCAGAACTGTGGTCACCAGTCCCTTCCCTTCCACCCCAACACATGAACTAGATCCTCCAAATTACATGGGAATGGTTCTTGAGTGGAGCAGACAGTGTAAAAAAATTAATGCTTGAATTTGATTTTTCCTTTCATATAAAATAGCCTGAATTTGATTACTTTCTTTAACAGAAGTTTAAAGGTTGAAGGAGAAACAGAAAGAAATGTTTGCATTTCAGTCAGTGGAATTCTTTGGAGAGAATTATCTGACAATGCCAGACTTGCAAATAGGGGTTTTAAAGTTATTATTATTTTAAAATAATAATATTGTTATTATTATTAATAGATTCTTTTTAACACTAAATACTGGCTTTGGAAAAGATGGTCTGTAAAGACAGTCATGCTGCTGTAATATTTTTTGGACTTTTTTCCTGTTCAGGGGAATCTAAAGGAAAAATTATTCTATATTTAATATATTTTATTGTGCTGACTACCTTCAGTTATACATTTTTTTCTCTTCTTTGTCATTTCCAGCCAGAAACTTTAGGAATTTTTCAGTTTATAATTCTTTTTACTTTCTGTTTCAGTTTGAACCCCATACTGGGTTGAAAACAAAACTTTGTCTTTTACTCTCCTCCCAAAGACTTCTAATCAAATTTAAATATGTAGGTTTATTTTATGCTGAAACAAAAGAGCAATGAACTATCAGCCTTCTCTACAAGAATATCTGCTCCCAAGTTGCTTGACCCTTTTTTCTGAGGGAAGAGTGCACCACTAGCAAGTTCCTGAGCATGAAGCAGCACTTGAGTAGGGAGACACTGAAGAAAATGACCACCCAACTAGAGGAAGATGACAGCCCACAAATTCAAAGAATTATAAAAACAAAACAGAAAAAATTTTTTAATCCTCAGAAAGTCTACTAATCTCTTGGTGGTCTTGATTTTTATCTCAGTTACACCAAGGAATGAATTAACTCCTAAATTAATCCATTAATTCAAGGCAGTAATGTGGATCCAAATTTGTGCCACAATATTTTAATTACTCTTAATGAGATACAATAATTAATGAGTTACATTAATTAATTATGTTGCCATTAAGGCAATGGTATAGAAGTTGCAATTCCTTAAGCTTTTTTGTACTGAAGGCGAAAATAGTTTTTCTTGTAGGAGGCAATGGTCATAAATTAGATACATAATGATATAATAATTTTAACATTTAACTTTTAGTATCTTTAGAAAAAAAGAAGAGGTGATTAATAACTTTATTCACAGAGGCCAACAGCACTCTGTGTTTGGCTGGGAAGGAAAGACAAATGTAACTTTAAATATACATGTTCAAAAGACTTCGGGGAAAGTTAGTGGAAAGTTTCCTGATGACTTTTCTGATACTTGAATCAGGGCCTAAATGAACTCTAAAGCTTTCCCAGTGTATTAAATCTATATCATAACTTGTTTAGATTGCCTTTTCTTGTGCTTTGTAGTGCTGAAGGCATTTCCACGATATAACAAGCAACAAACACAATGCTGTTTGTTGCTGTTCTGCTTTCATGAATTAGTTAAAAGATGGCAAAGCAAAAGTTGCAGGAAACTTGCTTTCACAGGCTCCTTTTGATGGAGGTTTTCCACGTCAGAGAGGTTTCTGCTTACACCAGAGTTAAAATGTGTGTCTGCAGGCCCGTGTGCGGCATCGCACAAAGCACCGAGTCAGGGGAGCAGCAGTTGTTCAGCATTACCCTTTGCAGAGTGTGCAGGGGGCTTTCCTGGCCCTTTTCATGGGAACACTCAAAGCCTTGTATGGCTGCTTCACATCACCAGTGCATCCATTAAAATATTGGAAAAGGAGAGAAAGAGGAGTTATTCTTTACTGCTGTTCTGAGAATGTGATATATTGGTAGCACACTGGATTTTGATTACATTTCATTGCAGGTTGCTTGATGCTATATCATTAGGCTTTAATTTCCTTAGTGTAGAATTGTATTGGAAAAGTGGGCAACAGAATCCCAGAATGAGGTTGCTTTGTGTTAGGTATAATGTAAACAAAGTAAGACTGTTCTTGTCCCAGCAAGCTTGTAGACTAAAAGATAAAAGAAGATGAAGGAAAATTATTTTCTAAGGCCTCTCAAGGCTGATAAGTGTCAGAACTGTTTCCTGAATGCTGCCACATAATATTGAATTTGTTTCTTCACCTTTACTTCAGATTTAAAAAGAATATTCACGTCTTGAGAATTTCTCAGAAGGATGAAATCATTGTTGTGATATTTATCTTGCAGGCAGGAAAATAGAGGTGAACCATTTCATTTCATGCTGCCAAAATATCTGATGCTGGATTCTATGCTGCAAAATCATGCAGAAAGGTAAGTGCTATATTAAAGTATTTTACATGTAGAGTATAAATGGGTTATACATCTTACAACTGGTTCATCTTTTTAGGGTAAGACAAAAATACAGTTCATGTTGGGAGAGCTATGAATAAGATCAAAGCACTGTCAATAAAAAAGCTTGGAATGTGATATCTAAAATGTGAAAAAAATATTAAAAAAATAGAATGACAAAAAGGGGAGTTGAAAGGAACATTAGGGGATTATCTACCAGCTCTCCCTCTGCTGAAATCAGAAGGAACAGTAGTCACATCACACTTTGTCCAATATATTCTCTAAACTTTCAATAATTTATATTTTGTGGGTTCCCTAGACCATCTAATGCTTAATTGGCCTTAGCATCAGAAAATATTTTTCCTTGTATCCAGTTTAACTCCCTTGCTGGTAATTTAAGTTCATTACTTCTTGCTATAGCAACTTGGACATAAAAAAAGAGTTTATTCCTTCCTCTCTGCAAGAGCTCTAGATGTAACAGAAGACTATTAGAAGAAAAAATGATCACACTTTTTCTTTTTTTAACAGACAACCTTTATTTAATTAATTTTTCTCATTAAAAAAAAGGTTGCACATTTTCATCAAATCTAAGCATTAAGCCTGCTGAAGGAATGAATGTGGAATAAAAGCAGATCTTTTAATGAAATAAAAAAAAAATAGCCAAAGCAACAACAAAACCCAACCAAGCAAATAAACCAAACTACCACAACAGCAACTATACAGTTTTGCATATATCCTAGAAGTGATGGAAATAAGTTCCTGAAATTAGGTCTGGATGTGGTTTCCTGTTTTATTTGAGACTTCACAACTTAAAATGTGAAATTTTTTCAGCTTCTGCTTTGACATCTATAAAACAGGTAAACAACTTGTAAGAAAGAACACAGAAAGTTTCCTTAAGTCAATACTGCAAGTGCTTTCACTTGAGTGTGTTCTGCATGTAGGGATCCAGGAAAGCAGACTTGAACCAGCTCCTTTTGTAAGGATTTGCATTTCAAGGTGGAGTCATTATTGGAGATCTTGAAAAGGTTTGTCCAAATCCAGAAGTCCATATTAGAGGACTCATGCTTTTAGAGTCTGCTGATGAGTTGTAATGGGGCTTCAAAGCTTTGCCAAAACTGGAAGCATAAATGTTCTCATTTGTGATCTTGGGACAAAGACAGAGAGAAGTATTAAATTCCCTGTTAAAAGAATAGTAATAATAATAATAAGGTAAAAATTCCTTGTTAAGATTTTGATGGAAATTCCCTCAAATCCTACATTAAAAATTGTGGTTGAAGGTGGACCAATATGGCCAGAGTGAGGCAAAGAACTATGAAATGTAGATCTATTGCACAGGCTGTGGGGACAATTGTGAAGATCTGTGGGGACTTCTGAATGTTTGTATTTGAGCTATGTGTGCTGAATTTTGCTTCATGTCCCCCAACCAATGTTGTACAGACTAGCATAAAGGTAAAGCACTTAAAAAGAAATATATTCTTTATTTTTCTACAAATTTTGCATGGAATGACTCCTAGTGCCACTAAAATGTGAAAAATAAAAAAAGATAGATTGAAACGTATTTCCATAAAGCTGTGCTTAGAGACTGCAGACAGGATATACAAATTTTTAGCAACTATAGACCATTCTATCCTATATATTTATGGCAGATTAAGGATGGGATATACCTGGATATGCCTGGATACGTACCTGGATAGTCTGCTGACTCAGCAGATGATGCAAGAGATGAGCTAAACATAATTTAGTGTATTTCCTTCTTCTGCTTGCTAATAGCAACAGATTGAAAACAAATAAAATTCTTTACTAAAAGAGTTAGTTTTCCCATTTGAACAGGAAAATGATTTGGTATAGACTTATAAAGATAATAGCAAGGCTTAATCTACTCTTTATAGAAGGAATTTCTCATTTATTTACAGGGGGCTGTCAGTAGCATCAGAGTGGAAGTATAGCAAATTATTTTAAAAGAATCTTGCATGGGATTTAAGAAAAACAAAAACTTTTAAAGTTCTCATAGTTAAAAATAATAGGATACAAAAATATACATGATGTTGAGTGCAGGAAAAATTAGAGCATGCTATAATATTATCCAAATAAATCAACATAGAATAGTTAAATTAACTACTGTATTTCAAGATTCAGATACATTTTAGCATGAAAAACATACTAGCTTTGTGTACTGTTAGTATTCTATTAGCTTTTTTCTCAACCAAGATTGCTACAAAGAAAATGATATACTTTTCCTCTGAAGCATTTGATGTCTGAAAACGTGAAAATACTGAAGTGTGTTTGATAACTTTTTAGTGCCATATTGCTGTAAGGGCCATAATCCAGCATTTTTTGGCCACTTCCCAGAAAGCTGTGAAATAGCATCAGGACTGCTTTAGAAAGGAAAGTAAACTACAGTCAAATGGTTTGAATTAGTAAATGGGTCAACATTTGCTCCAGCATCAGTGACACTGAATAATGCCAACACTCTGCCTGCCTGTGGTACTTGATTTCCACAGCAAAAGGTGGCAGGAGCCCTGCAGTTCTGCCAGACCAGCTTGAGCAATGCTGGGATGAGGAACTGCCTGGAGAGGAAATGTGGTCTTAGACAGGGTGACTCAAAATACAGTGGAGATAACCTATGGATTTCAGGATTCTGTGGCAGCCATCCCAGCTATTGTCCCAGACATCTCGAAATATCTATGTGGGAACGTAAGAAGTTCTGGACTGGAAGAATTTCCTGGGATGAGGGGATTCAATTGCTTATGATCCTGGCAGACATGGTATCCCTAGGACAATCCAGGTGCTGCACTTGTCCTGCAGTCATAAACTGGTGGTTCTGTGGTTCTGTTGAGTGAAGTATTTGGCATCATAGACGTTAGCGTGTCTCTCTAACAATGGGAAGACTTTAAAATGGGAAAAAAGCCAAAACAAGCTGACATCTGTTTGAACAGTATTTTCCTCTTGCTATAGGGATGCATGTTTCTAGGAGGAAAAAAAAAGTTGTTTTTTTTTTTTTAAATCAGAATATTACCAACCATCTCACTCTAAGAGACTACGAACTTCAAACAGTTCTACTAGTATGCTATCAAATAGTGTTAATACTATGGCTGACTCTATTCCAGACAGGAAGTGAGAAGCAAATTGAAAAACCTTTCTTGGCTCCAGAAACAAGCTTACTTTTTCTTTTGATTTTCCTTGCACTAAACTTGGACTTAAGGTTTATCTTAATAACCATGAAGAAAAGAAAAAAAAGAGACACATATACACAAACAAAACCACAAAAAAAAAAAACCCAAAAAACCAAAAAATCTAAGCAAACAAAAAAAGCCAAAAGCAAAAAAAAAAAAAAAAAAAAACAAACAAAATCCAAACCAAAAATATCATTAAGCTCATTTTCATCAAGACTTAGATTTCTGTTTGTGTTCTGGGAATCTCTCATAACCTACCCTAGGCTCTGGCTCGCTCTGGCAGCCTCAGTACCCATTGGTTGGGTACTGCTTGTGTGAGCCAGATATGGTTCCTATCACCACCTAGCCCAGAAATCTGCTTGCTGGATCAGCCCAACCACCTGCAAATCTCATTATTCTTCTGCTGTTCTCCCAGATCTGATGTGGGACAAGCATCAGTAGGGATGCAAAAAGCGACTGCCATCTGAGATGGGCATAACAAAGCTTCTCCTGGCTTGGTAAGATCCAGGCTAATTTTTGACTTTCTAGGCAGAGCTATGACTGCAAATCACAAAGGTCACAGGCAAAATCTTGAGCAGAACACAAACATAGTAAATCCACCCGAGGAAAGTGGAGTCTGTTAATTGCTTAAATTCATTGTTTGTGTGGCTACTAACTGGCTGATGTAAGCAGAGCAGATGCAGAAGAGACTCATTCTACTTTAACACCAGTTTTTCCATTCTATATTTCTATTTTCCACATACCTTTATTTTTGTTCTTCTTTTGCCCATGTCTGTTTTCTTCTTCCTGACAAAAAAGTGATAGCAAGCGCTGTAAAAAATTGTGTCTTATGTATTATTGACTAGCTTTGAAGTGGTGTATTTTCCTGTACCAAACACAAAGTGCACTCTGGAAGCTTTTTGTTTTTACTTGATTTTGCATTTTGATCAGTTGCACAGTATGTGTTACATGCCCAGGCTTAAATTCTCTGGTTACGGACTCATAGACACTGATTTGCAATAGTTTTGTGTCTGTGTCAACCCTTCCTGAGCTCCATTAGAGAACAGAGAACGTTGGTGATTACCAGGAAACAGCTGTGTCTGTTTCTGTGTGTCTGTCAGGCACAGTATGTGTTTCATTGATATATTGAAGTGCAAGAGATTTCATCAAAGGTTAAGTAACAAGTTCTCATCCATAAGACTTCAGAAAGTGACACAGTGGGTCATATAAGAGACCATCTTATATATATGGCATCATATATATAAGTTTCTCATCTCTGGCAGATGTGAGAAAAGAGGAGTAGAAAGAAGGTCTTCCCCTAGAAGTTTTTTATCAGACACTTAGAAGTGAAAAATCGGATTGTTTTTAAAACTATTTCTGTTAATATTAATTTTTAAAACACTTTTAAACATTTCACATTCAATGGCATGCAATTTAGCCCAAAACACACCTAATCGTGTGAAGAAAAGTGAAATTGTAGACACATATATTTTAATTCAACTGTGAATGGGTAATCATGAAAGTTGCAATTCAGTATTTTTCAAATTATCTGAAAGAAAGTATTCTATTCAATAATTGCTGATAATTCAGAAATTGATAATGAAACCCCACTCTATTTCACACTATCTAGGTTGCTTGACAGGGTGAGTGCAGTTGATAATGTTTCCTAACATGGTACAGAAAAGTGGAAGATTCATGCTCAAAGAGCAAAGGAAGGTACAACAACCACAAAATGTGAAATTGTGTCTTTGAGAGCAGAGATTCTGAAAGGGCTTTACAAATCATTTGGATAACCCAATCTATATGAACCTCCAATGCAATAATATAGCTGAGAAAGTCACCTTCGTCCTTGCGCTGAGAAATTATTCAAGGTTTTGAAAAATATCTGTGACAGAGGAGATTTAAACATTTTAGTATATTTACTTTATAGAATAGTAAACTAACAAACCAAATGATAACTGCATATAATCACTAATCATGTAATCATAAAGGAAAGAGATGCTGAAGACTGTAATCATGCAGACAAAGACATAAAAATATTTTAAAAATGGAAATAATCTTTTTACCAGAAGAAGAGCAATTGGGACAAATTCCCCTGCAGATTATCCATCTCTTTAAGCCTTCCTACCTAAATCACATCTTCTGGAGAAAGATCACAGTCTTCAAAAAAAAGCTTAAGTCTTCAGTTAGAAAAGGGTTGGTGTGGTTCTTTATCCTGTATTATGAAAAATATTAGATTAAGTTATTGAAACGGTTCCTCTAAATTATAAAAAAATAGTGCTCTCATTTCTCCTTAAATTTACATTTCTAACTTTTACTTAATATCAATAATAACATTAATAACTATGACTTCATCTCCATTGCCATCCCCCTTTATGTATAAGTTAAAGTTCAAATCCTATATTTCTCACTTCAGAAGATTTTTTCCCTCTGAGACAACAGTTGGTTAGATTTGGTATTTCAAAGTCATTTTACTGAGTTTACTTTTCTTGTTTCCTAATTCTCAATTTCACAGGTCTTCCATCTTGGTCATATTTCATCCAGAAAAAATTATTTTTCAATCTGGAGAGCGCAGACACCTCATATTTAAACAAATCCCACAGCTATCCCATCAGCAATCCCTGACACAAACAGTTCTGGGTTTCCACAGTTGTTTTGCACCTTGACCCTTTTCCCTTTGCCCCCACTCAGATTTGTCCAAAGAATTTCAGGAAAGCATCAAGGATCCATGCACACCAGCCCATAGCTTTTCCACTGATGTGCCAGGCCAGCTCCAATATTTTTTAATTGAGACCAGAACAGATTGTGTGAAACTTCTAGTGGAATTCCTCACGCTGGGATTCAAACCACAGTTGAATACCATATGCTTCATAAGAATGCTTATTTTTCCTCTTGCACTTTGAATTAAAAGCAAAACCACACAAATGAGGTAGTAGATTGCTAAAAAGCAATCCCAAAATTATATTCATAATAGCCCCAAAAGACACCCAAGAAAGGACTAATTTCCAAGAACTGATATTTAAATGAAAAGGTTCTCATCAAATTGAACTGGACTTAAACCTCAACCAATTATATTTAAATATAATGAAAAATAAATACAGCTGAGCTAGTAAGATAGCTGGAATAGCTAAAGGTCTGTCAGCACTTCCAGTATAAACCTGGTTTGTTCGGGGATTATAAGTGATGTAAAAATGTGTTCCAGGCTGAAGGTTGGCAGAAAAAGATTGTAGCTTTAGAGGTTGGGATTTTTTTTTTTTTTAATTTTAAATAGTTTCAGAAAAAAAGAAGGATTGGCCACTTTTAGGATAAGATTGGTAGACTTTGGAATTTTCCAACACTATTTCTGACATTCCCATAATTCAAAAAAAGACTGATTTTAAAAATAAGATTATGTAAGCTATTATTAGTCCATGATGTGAGCTAACCACATGCTTCTTTTGGGATTTGTACAGGGGTTTATTTTTAAAAGGCAAGTGGGTTCAAACACAGGTCACTAGACTAATATAGTTTGTTTGACTCGTAGGTGGGATTTTTCAAGCGCCCTCAGCAGTGGCCAAGCCCAGCTCCCAAGGGCTGGCATCAAATGGTGTCAAAAGCTGAGAACTTAATGCACCCCCCACTCCTCCGCTGGGATAATGACAGTAAACTTGGATACCTACTTATTCTTTTATTACTCACCTCTCATGCCTTCTCTTTATGATGGACTTTTTTGTCAAAAATTCCCATAATGGGATAGCAGAGATTTAATGATATAATTTCGTCTCTACCACCTTCTCTCACTTAGAGAAGTGGGAAACGAGCTGAGCATCCAAGGCCCTTTGCTCCCAAAAATGCCTCCCTAGTTGGTCTCTGCAAGGAGCACAGGACCATCTGGGGTGAGCACACAGCTATGGCCTTGGACAAGGAGCTCTGGTCATCCCTTTGCCCTATGGACCACACCATGGCAGCAGCACCAGACATGATGCAGACGTAAAACTGGGAATGCAACGTACTTGTGGCAGTTCTCTAGGAACATGACTAGCCAGAGAGAAGTGAGGATATTTTTGTGTGTGAACAAGCATCACTGCAAAGGTATCTGTGATACCAAGGAACATGAAATTCCACCTTTATTCTACTTTCTGTCCATGGAAGAGAGTAGATGTGTATGCCCAGAGGGAGTGGGACTCCACTGCCACCATCACAAATATGAGCCAGGGCCTTCAAAAGGCTGCAGAACTCTGTTCTGATTAAGAAATCCCAAGTTCTACAGGGTCCTTCCAGCACTTTCCCAAGCTCAGCTGTAGCTGCAGAGCTGTTGAGCTTTTGTTGATGGTGAGAATCTGCTATTTTTTACAAACATGGTTCAGAAAAGATTATGTTTCTCTGCTTCCAAAAGAACCACCAAGACAGTGGTTTCAGACACAGTGCCCTGGTGAAGGAAATCAGCATTTGCATTTGGGTTTAAAAGGAACTGGTCAAGGATTTCACCTTCCAGCTTTAGAAGGGTAACCAAACTAGGAAGTTTTTGATTATTCCAGAATATAGTTTTTTCTCTCATCTTTGGTGTGGTTTTTTGGTATGTTGAATGATTTCTCTATTGTGTTTCTGAGGAATCACAAGCAAATTTTCTTCTTGATTATGTGAAAGAGAAAGCAAATGCTAAAATCTGAAAATGTATTATTAAATAGAATTGCATCATTACTTTCTGATGAGCAGCAGTCAATGAGACATGAAATCATATCTGTATTTCTCTGTTTATTTACATAATGAAGTATGCTAACAAAAATTACTTGTTTTGAGTTTTTGTTTTTCAACTTCCTTCTTTATAAGTAAGTTTTCATTTCACTCATTGTTAAGGTGTTTTAAAATCTGGGCTTTAAAAACATTTACACAGACCATTCATAGCATCTGGGGTGAAACCATGTTCGTTTGTATTTTATATCACTAATAACAGCTCTAAAGTACTAATCTAATCTTTCTCATACTCACAAATTATGTGGGTTTCCAGGATCAGATTTGGCAGGCAGGTTTTCCTTATTAAGGAGAATTAAGAAATACTGGCAGTGGGTCAGTGTGACCAATCTTAGTTCACTACAGGACTGAAAAGAAAACAGGAGACTGGAAAGAAACAGAAAGCACAAGTTAAAGCATATCACAATACAGTCTTTTCAGCTAAGTGATATTTTAATATTTCTCCATCGCTGAAAAGTGTATGCTACATATATTAGGATTACTTCTGAAATTCTTAGTTACTGAGTACTATACACCGTGATAGACTTTTATTTTTTTCCCTGCTGGGGATGAAGGGAGTCATGAGTCAGATTAACCTAGTATGACCCAGGACCTGATTGAAAGACCACCACAGGTTTTACTTCAAACTCCTCCTGCACAAGCCTTTAAAGGAGAATAAGCTCAGAGGAGAGAGATTTTCTTTGTCATGCTGAGTGTCTTTCAAAGGTGAGGATTTGCCATATTTTAGCATAACACAAGGGAAAGCACTTCTGTACTCAGCCTGAGATTCACCTTACCTAGGACTTCCCAAAACCTGCACGGATTTCATTCCCATTCTACACTCACCCTTCCTGCAGTCTGGCTTGGTGGGCTGTGCTCCCAAAAGATTTGTAGACAGATGGGAGTTCTGTGCCATAGTCTTCTAAGGGGTTGTGAAAGGCAAAAATAATTTGTTGTTCATCTAAGCGATCATCATCCCGCAAATCCACATAAGAACCTCAGATGCAGTCAAGTTGACAGTTTTTATCAGTCATAAACCCTACTCTGTGGAAGGCATGTCAGTGTAAGAGAGAGATTATCTGAACCTGAACACCTGGAAGCTGTAAATGATCACAGAACCATTAGGGCTGGAAAACACCTCCAAAATCATCAAGTCCAACCTTTGACCAAATACTGCCAAGCCCGCTAAATCATATCACAAGGTGCCATGTCGTCTTATTTTTGAAAACATCCGGGAAAAGTGATTCCACTGCTTTCCTGGGCCGGCTGTTCCAGTGCACAACCACTCCTTCAGTGGTGAAATTTTTCCTAAAATCCAACCTGAACTGGCTCTGACACTACCTGAGGCCATTTCCCCTTATCCTATTGCTAGTTGCCTTGGAATGCAACTGCACTCAAAAAGAAGCGCAATTGTGTCCCTCAGCATGAAATCATGGCTGTTACAAAAAAAAAAAAAAAAATTATCATGCAGTGGGGTCATCAATCCAGTTGTCAAAAATAATATGAAATAATTATTTTTACTCCCTTCAATAAGATCTTTAATAGTTTTTTCATCATGTTTTATTAAAAGGTGACAACAGTATTGAAAAATGGATTTCATTCACCTCTCTGCCAAACACTGATGTTGGGGGCAGGAAGAGCTGTGGCTTCACTCCTGCTGGGTTGGCATCAGTGAACAAGCTGCACTGTTTTCACTTGGGGGGATTTATGGTTTGTGAGGGACCAGGCAAATGTGAGAGAGAAGAGCGGGTAGACAGCCTTTTCCTTCCCCACAACACAGAGGACAGGGAAAGGATTTGGTCACAAAGTCTCAGGTGTAATCAGAGCAGCTCTGCTCAGAGAACAAAATGTCATCTTGTCTGGGAGCCCTGATCCTCTGAGGGGACCTCAGGATGCATCAAAGTAGTGTGGGGGAGTGGGGTACAAATGCAACAAGGGAAGGAAAAGTTAGATTAAATCTGTGCCTTCTCTGTTTCTAAATTCTTTCCCAAGGCTGGTTTTGTAGAAAGCATGTTTATAGCTGTTGTATGCTCAAGCGTCAGTCAGAGAACCAAACATAATTTGAAGTCTCACTTCAGACTTCTATTTCCGTTTGAATAGGTCCTTTTAGCTGTACTCCACAGGCCCGGTGATGACCTGGGCTAAGGGAACAAAGCTCTGAGGCAACAGTAGCTCACAATCTCCTTTTCAGCTGTCAAAATACACCCATATCCTCCTCACCCTCAAACCTCCTGTCTTTTCCTGCGATTCCTAACTCCATACTCCACTATCTTTCAAGGAAAATTAGATTAATTCAAATCCTTCCTCAAAGTGGTTATAAAAGGAGAATTTCCTTAAAGCACCCACTCAGAGTAGTTCCTTCTAAGGTTTTACTTATGTTGTGTTAAAGAAACCTGAGGAATTTTCAATATTGGAACCACCCACCCTGGGCTGCATCACTTCAAAAACCAAATGTTCAGCTCTTTTTAGCTCTATTGTTGGATTACTTTGTTATGTGATACACTCCCCCAGTGCATGCTTTGTGACGCTGGGAGTCATAAACCCTCCATTTTGGAAATGAACTCTGGTATGCACATAACCCACATACCAGGGAGCAGGGCTTGGTGGCACTCACAGCACTGCCTGTGTTATGAGGTGTTAGTGAAAGCTTTGGTCTCTTCAGCCTCTTTTATTGGTTCTGCAGTGGATTCCTTACTTACAGATGTTTTCAAAACCATCAGTTCCAAGGAAAGTCTACTTATTGCCAAAAGTTTACAGCTGAATTTCTTGGCATTCGCAAGCAATGATTTCATCAGAACATGAAATAAGTCAGGGCTGCTGTTGAGAGACACCATTTTATAATCCAGCATTGTAAATTTAAGATTTTTATTTGCTGCAGAGTTTGGTTTCCATTTGTTCAACCCTCTGATAGGTGTATTGCTTGGGAACAGATATAGAAGTTTTACAGGCCCTTTGTGCAATTTAAAACCCCTCTATAGAATACCATAGTGCACTGCCCATTCACATCATTAAAGACTTTTACAAGAGTATCATGTTCACACTTATATGTACTTTACTCTAGCGACCCTCCCCGTGCCATGTTTGAATTATTATAAATGGGGCCATGCAGAAAGCTGCCTCAATAGCTGAAGTAGGGAGGCTTTGTTTAAAATTCAAATAACAGTTAAATGGTGTCTGTTTGTTCCTGATCAACACTCTGCATACAAAAAAAACCCGTTGCACTTTCTTAAAAGGCAGCAAATGTGGACAAATATTAGCTTTTGGAACTAAAGGGGAAGTTATTCATTCACTCAGCAGTGCTTTGCAAACTATCAATCTTCCAGGTATTTCTATTAGCTTTAATCATTGAGGTTGTTTGTTTGGAGCAATTTCTAAGAGAATAAAGGTACCTTTGGCTCTTATCTCCTGTCATCAAAGCATCCATTAGGAAATCCAAGCCCCGTAGGCAAGCTCAAGGGATTACTCAAAGAGGTTTTCTTGAAACAATCAAGAATTCGGTGCCCTCTCTTCAGTGCACAGGAGTTCAGTTGGAAACCATAATCTGAAAGAGAGGTTTATCTGGGGCTTAATACAATTTGAACAGGATTTTTTTCAAGGCAAACTTACAGATAAAAGCACCTTAAGTATGTTGAAACAAAGATGAGCCTGCATTCCTTGTGGTGCTGTTTCTAAGTCCAATAGTCTGTCAACAAAGTGGGGAGGAAAAGCTCTAAAACTCTTACAATTATCACAATAGTCAGTAGATCAGACCACTGAGAAGCTAATTAATAGCTTTTTAATAAAGGAATGCTGATTAAGTGTGAAGCAGACAAAAGGTGGTGCAGTGTTGGAAGTTGGAAGACTTGCCAAGGAACAGAAAGCTTGAGGATGGGGTAAATGTAAAGAGTTGAAACTTGTTAAGTAGGAAAAAATGTCTTTGATATATGAGATGAGCCTGAACTGAAAAGAAAAAGAGAATCTGGAGTGCATATTACCCTGAATTTCCACAGTATTTGGAATGGAGTACCTCCATTCTTCAGGAGTAGGGATTTAATTCAGCTCACTGCTAATGGAAAGAGAGCAGAGATATGGACAAAATGCTAATGCATCTTTGCATTTAGGATCCCTTGGCTTTGGAGACAGTCCCGTGTAGTACAGGTAGGATTTGGTTGACCTGGGTTTAACTGTTGCTTCTTTCACTTGAGCGCCTTTCCCTCTGTGGTTTTCCTCACCTGGGAAGGGAAATGATGAGTGGTTTGAGATAACTGACAGAAAACATAACATGAAATTTAGATATTGTTGTACTGCTGCTTTCCCAAGAGCCTCAGCTCTGAGTTGGAGCTTTGGTTCTGTAGGAACAGGGCACAAAGTCTGTCTCTGCGTTGAGGAGCTTACTATAGTTATTGGGCCCAACTGAGCCACAAATGAGCAAATAGGACATTTTTGAGGAAAAGCATTGTGTTTCAGCTTCTTAAGGTAACAGATACAGTTATGCTTTTCTTTAGATTGGAAGCTTTTTGGAAGCTTTTTAGAACACACAATCAGGAAATGTGAGTGCCCATCTGTAAGGGGAATGATGTGGACAATCCGCATTTGAAATTTCAAAGGATTTGTTTGACACAAGTCTGTTAAAAATTAGCAATAATTAGAACACTCGTTTGCCATGAGAACAGAGCTCTTTTCAGGACTGAAACTGAATTAAAGAATAGGATGCAAGGCATAAGACTTAATGTTTCATTTTCAGGATAGAGAAGAATTAGCAGCATTGTACCTCAGAGACTCATTCTAGAACCTGTTTTACTCAACTTCCTCACCAATGACCTGAAAATGGAAATGAACTGTGACATCTCCAAGTGTGGTGACGAAATTAAGATTTTTTTTTTAGATAGCTAAATATTATGTCAGTGCCAAGAAACAACAGGAGGATCTCACAATGTCTTTGGCTACAGCTAGAAAAGGCATCAAGACCTCAGACATCATTGGAAGAAGACCACCCAAATGCCATCGTTTTGCATGTGTATAAAGCTTTTCATGCACCTACCTCAGTGCTCTTTGTTGTTTTGTGATCTCAAGAAGGACATGGTGGAATTAGAGAGAGTACAGAGAAGAGTAAGCAGGTAATGGAAGAGCTATTTTACAAGAAAATATTAGAAAGGTTGGAACATTTTTGTTTCAAGAGGAAAAGGCTGGAAGGCATATAAAAAACTCCTGCAAAGTCCTGATAGCGTGTACAACTGTTATCTGGAAGGTATTTCTTTATGCAGTAGCTAGTTAAAATTCTGAAATATATGGCCATGGGAAGTTGTGAGAGAGGACAATTTTAGCAGGTTCAAAGTAGATTAGATAAGTTCATGAACACTAGATTCATAAATCAGTGATGGCAGGGCTAAGCAGAGATGTGTCTTCTCCATTCCTTATAGACAAATTTTGATGGGAGATGGACTACAGAGCATGAGCAGGTTCGTGTTTTCTCCCAAAATAGCATTTTATACCGCCACTGTCAGAAGCAGAACGCTCAGTTTCTACTCATCTGACCCATAATGACATTTATTATGTCCTGATAATTTTTTTCAATGTTGGACATTCATTCTTTTTAAACTAAAAAGAGGCTAAATATGGCATATACACAGTATTACCTCCCCAGAAATGGAAACTGAGAATCGTGATGTAATAATGCTTCATTTCCAAGAGCTGCACATCACTGCATCAATGGGGAATTACCTATGTACCCAATGTGCTGTACCAACACCAGGTTAGGAAGAAAGTGATTTTCTCGGGGAAGAAAAAAATCAAAATATTAACTTTTACATAAGCTGGTAATTTGTCAGGTTGCTATACAAAATCTAGACTCAATAAAAACACTTAACATGGTTCCAAAATTCTTTCTTCATCCTAACAAATTTGCATGTCTGTAGAATTGTAAAATGTAATTAGCTTTCATTAACTCAAAGTCCATCTCTTGTCAGGGATATTTTTACATGATCCCATAAAAGGAGTCTATTATAGGCCATACAGTCCATCTATAGAACTGAATGAGGATGAGTTACAGAGAAAATTCTTAATTTTTTTTCAGGCAGATCATGCTGGTTCTGTCTAGGCTTATTCCCAATTTTCACCTGATTCACAACATCTCTGTCTGACATGAAACTTCAGTCTTCATTGAATCTCTATAAGTCAACCCATTCCAAAAGCCTTGCAGAAGGTAAGGTAGCCCAAGCCCGGTTGCCATCAGCAAATCTTTCCTGCTTCTTTCAATGCACAATATGCAAAAATGTAAAATGGTTCAACAGAAAACTCCTCTTTTAACATTTACCGGGAAAAGTTCTGATCCTGCAGATATTCATGGTCAGACAGAAAGGTAAGCTTTTAATATGCAGCAGCAGGCAATGGTCCTCAGGAAAGGTATGAATTTTGAGATTGACATCAAAGGCAGAGGACTAACGAGGGACTTTTAAAGTATTTCCTGCACTGAGACTAAACTAAATCTTCCCACCAGGACTGACTCTGTGCAGAGGCAAAGCAGGCAGTCATTGAAGGAAGTGGGTTATTGACAGTGACAAAACAGCCACAGTCCCATTTCCAGCTCTTCCTGTGCCAGAAAAGGCAAACTTAGCTGCTACTGTCCTGAAGAGAGAAGTCAGAGCAGCATCTCCTGCTGTGAGGGCAGTGGACCCTCCTAGTGGAAACAGTTAAGGTCTCTTTATCTCCTTGAGGCACTGTAAGCTCCTTCAGCTCATACATTAATGAAAAATCTTGGGTCTTGTCCTGTGACATCTTACATACTCTGAGGATGTAGCCAAGGGCAGAGCCACTCTACTTTTTCTTGCTCATCTAGTTTATCTTTTTTTCCTTTAAACTGTTTTTTTACTTGTATTTCTATTATTTATTATTTCGGGTTTATTTCACTGTCTCTTGCCCTACTTACTATTAAGCCGACTGTGTATTTTAGATAACTTCTTTGTCTTCTTCATAAATCCCTAACATCACAATACCTTTCAAGTCAATGCAGCTGCCATGAAGAAATATTCTCTAAAACATTGTGACCAAAGTTGAAGTCTTGGAAATTTCCGTATGCTTTTGGTTTTGATCATTAATTCTATTTCAGTTACCTCAGTTAAAGACATCAAACATCTTGCAGTTGTGCATGGATGTGATTAACCTGAGATGCAAATTACAAGTAAAACTTGAAGCCTGAAAATTAGCTACAGATCTTCACAAAATTGGCCTTTGTTACCAGACATTTGTGACAAAACTCTGCAAGAAAGTGTTTAATGTATCTCACACTTAAAGAGTTATCATAAAACTTTGGATTTTGCATCTGGATGACATTTTAATTTTTGACTAAAAACTTGGAAAAAATGGATGCAGTTTGCCCTAAGGTTGTCCTCTATTCACCTCAGATTCAATTCCTTTACTTACTTGATGTGGTTTTGCTTGTGACATGGTTCTTACTAGAGTAGGTATGGAATGATGTCACCTTAACCTTAGACACAGAAAAAATAAAAGAACTTCCAGAATAAGATATCTTCCTGTGCCTATATAAACTTTGTATAATATATGTTAGAAGCACCTCTCCCCATTGATTTTAGTGGAAGTGAAAAATGAGTCATATCCTAACTTTGTTTTTCAAAGGTCAGGATTTCCAGATCTTGCCCTTTTAACTTGCTGCAGATACTTGAAAGATATAAAACCTAGATAAGGCAATTCAGAACCCCTAAACTAGCTGTCTCTTCTGAATAATACTCTGACACTATGAGTCTGGCTTCTAGAGACATTAGTTACTTTACTTAAGCATTTCAAAAGCAGCCCTTAATGTAGGAGCTGTGACTCTCCCTTCTCTGTGTGCCCAGCTCAGTTGTGCATCCTTAGGAATCTCAGCCCCATTTAAGATGTCTAGTGTGTTTTGAGGTGCTCTCCCAAATATCAGGAGTTCTCACAGGTCCTATGTGGTACTGTCTGCCTTCCCATGGGGGCATCTTGAACACTAGAGCATCTCAGACCCGTGTGTACCCATTAACGAAGAAATTAATTGAACTTTTCTTCCCTGGCAGTCAGATTCACTCAATTGCATTTCAACCAAATATCCTGGCATGAAACTGAAAACCTTTTGCAGCAGAAGACATTTCAGTTGCCAATAACAAGCATATTCTAGTAAAGAAAAATGTGTTTCTGTTTTTTCTTCTTTTAAAGTACTTGGCCATTGTTACGGATATAATTTCAAACAACAATTAAAAAAAAATTACAATAATGAAAAGTTTATTTTTTAGTATTTAAAAGACCCTAATATTGGGACTGTGAGCAACATTATTTTTTTCTTTCACTCAATCAGTTTTCTTATCTGTGTCTCTGTTTGACTGAAATTTGCCTTGGTCTTTAAGTAAGAAAGAACACTGGGGCCTCCTACAGTTTACTTTTTGATTGTAGCTGGTGTTCAAGCATCACACAGAAACTACAGCCATAACAAAGGGGCACATCAGCAAAGCTACTTTACTAACATACATAAACGGAGAGTACTCTGTTTGCAAAGGTAGTACTTATCTGTCCAAATTTTGATATATACGATCTTTGCTTTCTGCTTGTGACTTCATCAGTGGAAAGAAAAGGGCACTTTTTGGATGCAATTTATCTCAGTCTGACTGAGATGTTTAAAATTGTCCAGATGAATGGCATCCAAAGCCTCTACATTTTTCCATTGACTATAAAGGAAGCCTAGACAGCTTGTTCAAATGTAAATGTCTATACTGCAGATGTCTGAAGTTAAGTGAAAGGAATCCAGGGAGTTTAGCATCCAAAACCAAGAATGTGGATATCATATTGAGAAGATCTGAACCATGCAGATATTAAAGAACATGTCTAGCATCAGAGATGACACCTGAGTAGCCATGCCAAGAATGGAATACATATTTCTCAAATTCCGGAATTCTAATATTTTAACCACATTTTTTCTATGAAATGAGTAGGAATGTAATTTTTTTCACATCTTGAAATAATGCTTGCAGCTAGTACAGAAAGATTTTGGCTAACCTCCCAGCCATACCTTCCATTTCCACCTACCCACAATATCCCTACACCAGCGTTAAAAGGAATATTTAGCTTTTTACTCATTTAAGGAAACTAGTAAAGACATAAATAATACATTCCACGCAGGAAAAACAGCATGGTATAGGATACAAGAGCTATACTTCCTTGGGGAAAAAAAAATAATTTTATAGGAGAAAAGAAAAGCGTGCAATGTGAGAGAGAATTGCATCCCTTCCTCTTCACATTTTTGTTAACTGAAGCCATGATCCCAGGAAAAATATCTGAACAGATGTTTTCCCTTGAAAACATTCCAGAAAATGAAAGCACACATGGCATACTGATCTGCTACTTCCTTCAACACATTCTCGTTCAGAGATAACAAATGTACCATGTGATGTTGCCATAGTAGCCTCTTGTATTTCACCACTGAGTGAAGCAGAGGACAAAGTGAATATATCTCCCCATACTCTGGGCACTGGGCTGGCTACAGAAACAGATTGTGCTTGTAGCATTGGAGGTCACTTTTATTCTCTGACATTGCTCTGTCTGTTGTGTTTTAGAGCACGTGTGCTGAAGCACAGTGTGCAGCAAGCAGATACGTAGCTCAGGTATCTCCTATGTCCAGATTCTCTGGTCCATTAATTTTCTGTAGCCTCCCTGTCATACTCTATCTGCATGTTTTTCAAAAAGACTACGTACTCTTTTCCAATGAGTTTTCCATTAATTTATGCAATGAAGCTGGTCAATGTTAAGGCTGTTTATAAAAGAATGCCAGAAAGGAGGGGACAAATATCAAACAGAAAAAACCCCAGAACATAACCAAACAACACTATTAATGCTGTAAAAGTAATCATCTGAGGCAACAATCGTTGGCAAAAAGACCTATTTTATCTACTTGAGCAACTGGAAATAATAGAAATGTTTGTAGAATACAGTGGAGAATATTGAAATACTGAAAAAAGAACTAACAGGAAATATTATAGGACAAGAAAGACTTTAAAAAGGAAACATGACTGAAACAGAGGTATTTAAGGATATGTGTTTCTCAGGAAAGCTGTAACTAAAACAAGACTTGGTAGATCAATATATCCACATTCTCACAGTGACTTTAAAGTAGGCTAATGACAGATGAATACAACCACACATACTGAGAAGAGAGCAAAGTCTGCCTGTGTCAGCATCATTCGTGGAGAGTGCTCTAGCACATGTTCTGTGCCTCTAAACCTAATGATGAACTTGAATAATATATAAAGTCATTAAATACTATTTGGAATTGTAGCCTGAATGACTTCTCTTTTCAAGTATAGTGAGAAAGACAAATGGTGCTGAAAATAATAGGCCCCAGCCATTTCTGAGTAATTTTCTTTGCAGAAAATAACAATCAAATAAACATGAAGATGACAGTAAGATTTTTTCAGCTTTACCTTTCCTAAGCTCATGGAGATATTCACAGAAAGTTATTAGTCAATCCTGGTCTGATTCACTTAAATGAAATGAAGAGCTACTCATGAGTATGGTTATAACTAGGGTTCTCAATTTCAAAAGGACAAATTAAATTATCTCATTAACAAAGTCAGCTGCATTGATGAGCATATAGACTTCACTGTACTGTAAGCTTGGGAATTGTCTCTATTAATGGTACAAAATACAAGAACTCCTACCCCTGTATGGAAGACTAACTTTTCCAAATCACAGAAAATACTTAAAAATAAGCAGAGATTGTACAAGAAATGCAAAATCAAAACCAAACCAAAATAAAATAAGGACTGCTCTGTAAAGAAAATAATATTTTAAAGACAAGGCATGAAAGAGCATAACAACAACTGTCAGGAACCAAACACAATTAAAAATTGCACCTGAAAAGGGAGAAAATAAGTAAGAGTAGGCAATTCAAAAAAAAGTATTTTTTATGCAGTAGTATTGGGAGATTCAGTGAGACTTTAAGGTGTGACTGAAAAGTGTAAATGAATGTTACCTCAATTTTTAACATTCATAGTTCCGCTCAATATGGAATCAGAGGACCAGTGGTTTAATGTGAATGGAGGTATGAAAATTGACATGGAAATAGAAATTATAAAATTAAAAGCAGAACTCAAGAATCCTAGTACATCAATGTGTGAAAACCATCCAGAATTCTGAAATTCTGATTGTAGCAAATAGTTTAATTTTTTAAGTTTTTGAGATTAGTACTGAATAACTGGAAGTTATTCAGCAAGTTAGCACTAAATATTTAAATAAAGGAAAGTTGTGTACCCAACTACAAGATCGAACCTGAAGATAGTTTGGATAGATTTGTAGCTAAAGATAAATGGAAAAATCCTAGCAACTGTAACATGGATTTGCTGAGGTTTGTCTATAATATATTTTTCTGATAGCTTTCTCTGATGAAACAGGGGATTGAAAAATGTACATTTCTACACCTATAAGCAATTTTAAAAAAGGAAATTATTGTTTAAAAGAAAGAGATGTCCCTGGATGATGCTAAAAGAAGAAGCATCAAAGGGTTCAGTGCCCAAGAAGTACATGAGTTAATGATTAGTGTCAGGGAGGGTGAATAGCAGGAGGGTGTCAAGGACCACAGTAATAAACTAAATTCAATAGGCCAGGCTGCAACTTTTACTTGGGGACTTATAAAAAAGCATCACAGTTATAAACTAGGTATTCATCAACTAGACATGACCGAGGAAAAAGACAGAGAGATCCATTTGTAAACGAAATGAATATATCATCAACAAGCTGCTCCTGTGAAAATGGTAAATGAGATCCCAAGTTAAATCTGCTGAGATAAGAAAGTACTTGTGCTGTTTTAAAAATGATGCAGTGAATTCTTCCTCATTTGGTGATGTTTGCTATGTTATTCTGACAAAATGAAGACAGAAAGGCTGCAAGAAAATAACAAAGATTTCCATTTATATATCAATCAATTCAATATCAGGTTGGGAAGAACAATGTGGCCTGAGAACAACTGGATATAAATGATTAAAACTTAATTCACCCCGACATATGTGAGATTCTAGAGCAGTTTTCCAGCGGGAGTAGTAGGAACAAAAATCTGAACTATATATGCTACAGAATTGGTTTAGGGAAAAAGTTCTTCCTGAAATACCTACCTGCAGAAGCATGAAAATAAAATCAGTGGTCCCAGAAGTCCCCTTGCATATATTACTGTGCCTGACTTTGTAATGAACCTTTTTTTTTTAAATCTTAAAATGCTCACATCTTCTCAGAAATATATCTGTCTCATTGGGAAGATTTTCTGGAAGCCAGTGACATCTATTGAAAGCCACAGGGAGAAAGTCAGACCTGAAGCAAACTCTCATCATTCCAAGGGGAATGCAAAATTTTAAGAAATATACAATTACAAAAAATGTAAAACCATTATATATTTTGAAAAACATGTTTTCTGACCAGTCATAATAATTGTGATTTTGTTACCAATAATGTGTCTTAGTATTACTAAAATAGAGTCTATATTTCTAAACGTTTTTAATGTCTGTATCCAATTGAATTAAACAACTTATTTAAGTATATGGGAAAAATGACATGATTCTATGATTTCCAGAGAAATGCTTTTCTGTACTTTAATGAAATAAGCCAAACTAAAAAGTATATGGGCAAAAAATAATAATATCACATTTCCATACAGAAACAAGACTAGGCAACACAAAGCACATTACACTGAGCCTTCACAGACATAGTAGCCAGAAGAAATATATACTCCTTTTCCCTAAGAAGTGGGTGCTCCACTGGAATATATAATATTCATTGAAGAGGAGCAAGCTCTGTCAGGTCCTTCTAAAGCATAGTTGAGGGGAGAAGGTGGAAGGGAGAGAAAATGTCTTGCCTCAGTATGGGTGCAGCTACATCAGTGTTTTAACATGGACTGGGAAGATGTTTTTGCAGTGCCCTCCTCCTCCTCCCCACTACTGTGCTTTGGTTTGCAGTCCCAAGTGGTCTCAGGGTGTGCAAACTGCTCCTCTGGATGAAACTAAAATGGAATATGCACTGCAGGAGAACATGGAATGCACTTTAGCAGCTGGCAAGTATTTAAGCTGCACAGTCAGACTAGAACTAGCCCAAAGTAAAAGCCCCAAAGCACTTTCAGTGCTGGTATCAGGTCCTTGGTTCAGTTTGGCTCCACAGACACACATCTGTTAGGTTTGGTCATAACACTTGCTCAATGTAGGCATATTCTGTGCCTCTAGCAAAGCCTCTTTCTTTTTCTTCTACTCATGGGGAAATGTTATCACTATATAGCATAAAAATTATGCTCAAAAAGAAACTACAATCCACATGCAAATGTTTTCAAGATGGGGATCACACAAAAGGATGAAAACCTGTGGGCAAGGTTAGAGGGAAAAGATGCAAGAAGATGGGAGACAGTTCAGACATCAGGAAATGACTGGGAGAAATTAAAAAAAAAATTAAGAAGCACTAATTAAACAGGTGGGAAATACAATAGGTAAAAGGATTGCAAGTGGAAATATTAACCATGTATTCCCCTCTCCCATGTAATTAAAAGGATGAGGAACACGTTGCAACTTGTTCTATTTCTTGTTCTTCCATAAAAAAGGTTTTGGTTTGGTTTTTTTTTTTTTTTTTTTCTAATGAGGCAGCTACCAGGAAATCCTAAGCATCCTCATTTTCCCTTGCATAAAGTGGGACCTATAAAGCTTGGACTGAATCTAGTGATGGCTAGCTCTTCTTCCAGTCTCCCCACAGGAACACATGGGCTTGCTCATCTAGAGTAACATTTCCTCGTGTTCCTGTTCACAGGGCAGTTCTTTGGGGAAAGTTTTTCCTTTATTTATATGCAAGTTCAGACAAGAGGATCAAAGAATTATCCACCTCCAAGTGACCAGTGAGTAGTCAGCTGCTGCAAGTGACACATGTGGATGGCATCAAAGAGCCTCAGACATGAAGGAGCAATATCTTGTATGCCAGTAGCTTCTAAATGGAAATTAGACGCTTAATAAGAGAAAAAATCAATGAAAATCAACTGGAAAACAGTGATAGAAAGACATGGACCTGCATGCTTTAGGGGATGGTGGAAGACAGAAGGACAGAAAGGCATCGGATCTTTTTCACATCCTTGACTTCCAGATAATGCCACAAATAACAGTCACAAATGTTTATAATTCCTCCCAGCATGTATTTGAGCAATTACGAGAAAGAAGTTATGGCCCTTATCCCTGTTCCACTCCAATGAGAGGAATAGTGGCTTCAAGTTGTATGTGGTGAGACTACTGGTTCCAGTTACAGGCCTATGAGATAACTATGAACAAATTCTTTTTATATTTCCATTCTCTTTTTATAATAAATTCAAGGAAACTCTATGACAAAAAGCTGCTAACAGGCAGTTAATGACAGTTGGTAATTATTTGCGACTTTTTAGAGCATCTAGTTTAATAAAAGCTCAGTTTCCAAATCCAGGAGACAGATAGATAAGATACTTCACCCTCTTGAAGTGAAATATAATGCCTCAGTACAGCCATAATATATATATTTTACTCTGTCTTTGATCTCCTGGGAGATGTGGAGATGTGTTCAGCTTCCCTCCAGTCAAAAGTTTTGCTTATTTCACAGAAGTTCAGTGTGTACAAGAAGTTCAAGCGAGGCCTTTATTAGGTATGCAATTAACTTCACAAACTAGTCCTTAAACCCATAGGCATAAACATCTTCAACTTAGCTGCTGACAGCTGCCATAGCAAGAATTCCCCAGCAAGAATTCCCCAGCAATCTGACAGAGAACCTACAGTGGCTCAGTGATGTGCTCCAAAATGTTCGAATTACTTGTGCCTCTCCTTTGACCATGTAGTACCTGCAGGTCAGCCAAATTAAAGAAATCACCTCGCTTCACCTCGCTCCCTTCCATGGATCATCTCAGTTGGCTCATACCTGAGCCACAGCTCACCTTTTCATTCATGGAAGCCTTGCAGAGGGTGCAGCCAGTGCCACTTGACAAGTCCCAGGAGCTCTTGACAGCAGAATGGAGGCAAAGAATCAACAGAAGTCGTGTGGATGCTGTGAAGAAAGAGGACTAAAAGCTTAAGTGGCATCCAAGCAACTCTGGCATATTTTCAACAATTAGTTTTTAAAGTTGTCCACATCTCAGTTTGTTAGAAGTATGAGTTTTACTAACAAGTAGTTCTGGAAGAACAACCTGTACTATAAATGGTATAGTAACTGAGTCCGAATAAGGAAAAAGAACCATAATTTGCTTTTTAAGAATGGCAAGTTACAGTAAACTCAATCAGTTTTTAAAGTGAAATTAAATACTATTTTAAATGACCACATGAAAACATACTGAGGTATTGGCAGACAAGATTAATTGTTCCTCCTGTCTTTCCCATCTCCTTTATATTTTGTTATTTTCTATTTCTGATAAAAGAGATAGTATATCTAGTAGATATGAAATATTCCTGAAATTAAAAGGCAACCAGCTCAGTGTCAATATTGTTATTCGGTAGAATAACTACATTCACATAAATGTTAAACAATTCAATAATGTGCCAGGCAGTGTCTATAAATGTGCACCAAAATAATAATCCAGATGAGAGCTGTTACATTACAAGATGATTATGCTTCTTTTACATACTTTATAATTAAATAGACCCTTTTTCTTTCAGTTTAATAGCCAGAAATAGTATCTCATTAGCTGTGCTTTCAATTTAACCCTTGTAACTTGGAAAATATTGTCCTATAATTAGCTCAGGGTATTTAAACCCTCCCAGCAAAACAGTAAATGCATATGGGTGTCTAGATGTGAAATCAAATTAAAGTAACACACAATGTGAGCCTTTTATTGTACAGGGTTGGGGTTTTTTCTGGCTTTTTTTTTTCTTTTTTCCTTAATCAACTAGGGTTATTATGAGAGAAATAAATAATTTTTATAACTTCCTTGCCTGTAGCAGCTATTATTTCATGCACTCTTTCTTGAGATAGATTATCCAGCTCATTTCCAAGGAGTATTAGGGGCAGTCAGTTGAACTCCAGGGGTAAAGATTGCCCTTATTTCTCCACGCAGTACTACTATGTAGCACAGAAAAGTGCTTTTTGAAAATGTGCCAAGGGATGCATTGATGTCATTAATTGGAAAAAGTTTAATTCTTCTCTCTATCTGAATCCCTCAACTCTTGTTAAAGTTAGTCAGAGGTATAGAATGACAAATGCTCACACATAAAGGATAGCAAAACTAAATATCATAGTTCACCTAAGATAATGCTTGAGAGTTACATGCTGCCCATATTAATAGCTCATGTGAACCAAATAAAGCTTCAATACACAAGTAAGGCTAAAGGTTATGGATAGGACATTCCTGATAAAGAATGAAGCTGTGGGCTTTCAACTCTACACAGATCTTGTCCTCTGTTTGCAGGCTTGCAGAAGCAGCTCCCACCCTGAACTTTCAGCCACACAATTCAGAGTGGCTCATGTGCAGGAGAAGGGGCAAACACAGCCCATACCCTTCACCTGCTCTATAGGGGAGCAGGAGGTGCAACTCATAATGCTTCAGGCTGAAGAGGGAAATGTTTAAACCATTAGATTAGTTTGGAAAGAGTAGGATGAACTGATTGCAGGTTTTGAAAGAAAGTGAGCCAGTCATTTCTTTGGAAATATATGAAGCTGTTACCTGGAATCTGAAAAGCTTTTGGCACTGAATCCTTGTTTAACATAAGCACCTACCACAGAACTGCCAGTGGGCAAGGTGGGAAGAGAGGTGAATAAACAGAACTTTTTTTCTCTCAGGCATTTTCTGTTTGCTAGCTGAAACTGTGTGCTAGACGATGAATCCTTTTTTTAGGCATACAGATCTCCCTCTTCAATATCTTGGGAATTTAGATGTTTTATGCAGTAATTTCAACACTACTGGAGAAGAGTTTTCCCAAGTTTTCAGCAACACAGTGCTTCTTGTTACAATTACTAAGTCCAGGCCTGAGTCATTCCTTAGTTATTGCACAGAGAGGTACAGTTTGTAAAGGTTATGAAATATGTATTAGCACTCCTTCACTGTGAATGTAGTCATACTGAAGTCAGCCTCACTCCCTATTGCAGTGGCAATGATTTGCAGAACAGTGTTTTGAATTTTTACTGTTTTCCTCCATACCCAGCATGCAACACCTGGTTTGACTGTTGCTGTCACCAGTGGCTGATCCCTCCTCTGGGGAACCAAAATATGCTCTATGTCCCACCAAAGAGACCATCAGAGGTGTTATTCTGCCACAGGAAAATCAAGGCCAACATAAGTGCTTTCTGGATGATTTGGGAGCTCTGATGTTGTCATGCCACAGGAAGGGGCAGCAGTGCACATGTGCAGGAATGGAAGTCGGACTTCTGGTACCTGGTGCCTGGTTTAGCCACACTGTGGTCAGATCAAGACGTGACCACTCCTTGGCCAACATTTTGCAACTCCTGATTTACTGATATCTTTGCCCTTCTAAAATCCCCATGGCATGAAAGGAAGAAGTTGTAAAGTGAGGCTCTTTTCCATGTAAGCCTGGAACAAACACTTCTTGCCTAATTTTCAGCAAAATCATGGAGCCCTTACTCAACACTGATTTAGTAAGAAGGAGTGCCAATTACAGACTTCAGAAGCTGTACGTAAATTGAAGCTGTCTGAAATGGATATTTTTCTAAAACCATGCCATGTACCTATTGCACTTCCTATTTATTCTACTCCTTTTACTTTCCTCTGGGTACTACAGATGCTTTGTGAAACTTCCAAGCTACAAATCAAATCCATCTGTACAAAACAATAAATAATAATTTTCTAAACCAGCCTTATTTCATATTAACCTCGACACCAAATGCCAGCAGCACCAATTAGCCTTGCAATCCTGTCTGCTGTATAAGGCCTAAAGATTTGAACACAGTCTTTCATCTGTTAGCATTCAAGAGACAGATAAAAATTTACTCTGCTTTTAAAACAAGCTGTACGTGACTGAAATTTACGTCATACTGGGGTGTGCTATAAATAATGTCAATCTGAAGAGACTGTGAATTTTTCACAGCTTTGTTTCAGAGCTATTCAAAACCATGGTTATCAATGACTGCACCACAAAATTTCTATAGGCTTAAGATTTCAGTCACAGCCAGGGACTTTGATGGATGGTTGCCCACTCTTCCCTAGTGAAATATAATTATCAAGGCATAAAAATCACTTAATCGCAAGGCTGGAATGTTTAAGCATAACAGTAATTAGTTCTTCTGTAATGCTTTCAATTCACAGATGTAAGTATTTTACAAAAGAAATTATCACTTCCATTTTATAGTTGAAGTAAACTGAGGCAGGGAAGGAACAGAACAGAGCGTTTTTACGCAGTCAGTTAGAAAGAAGGCTTTGAAGAAAAAACACCTCTTCTCATTGCCAATCCAGAGCTGCTCTTGCTCATGCTAGTTGGAATAAGGTCAGTCAGAGAAACTGTAAGAAAACACAGTTTGCCAAACTGTCCTTTCTGCTGGAATAACCTCCACTAAAAACTCTACTACTACTACTACTACTACTACTACTACTACTACTACTACTACTTCTACTACTACTCCTACTGCTACTACTACTACTACAAAGCAAACTAACAATGCTGTAGAGTGCACTCATTGAGAAGCCTGATACATTTTTTTGAAGAACTTGAAGGGTTCAAAGCTGGTTGGCCAACAGGACACTCCAGCTGGGAATAACAGAATAGGACTCTAGGCCTTTTTTTGTTGTTTTTGGAAGCAGGGCCATAATTGAGAGCAATGGCTGGGGGCTTTCATATTGTGACACTTGAATTGGAATTCTTGGACCAGTGCAAGGTGACCTAAAGCAAAAGCATTTGCCAAGAATGTTTTCGTTAGCTGAGAACAAACGCTGGAGGCTTGTGGCCAGGTCACTACTGGGTGGCATTACTCCCATCAGCCACCATGCAGCTCACAGGACACTCCGGTCTTTGGGTTCTGGGAGAAAGTTGGTTATAGGAGCACTGCTGGGAGTGGAGTCTGAGGCTATGCTGGATTCAAGATAGGAAAACTCATTTGTTCAGACATGGACAGGATTGAAGGAATATCAGCCTTTTTTTTATTTCTTAGCTGATGGAGTAAATGAGGCTAACTTTCCTATTGTGTTTGATGGGTATATTTAGTCCCCAGTAGTGAGCACAAAGATAGACACCAGGAGGAAAGGCAGTTCAATAATACATTTGTGACCAGATACATGGGCTGAAGACCAGCCCTAGTACAGGCTGGTTAAACAGTAAAAATTTACCTAAGCTGTTAGGAGTTCTTCATTTTGAATTACTAATAACCACATATCTGATATCTGAGAGTGCCCAAATGCAGATTTCCACCACTTATACTTGTGCAGATTTGCAATGCTTCACATCTCCCAGGGTTATTCCACCATTGCTTTGCCAAATATGTGATAAAAATTATCATTCCTATTAAAATCTTTCCTTTTTCCTAGAGCAATTGATAAATTTCTTCTGCACCTAATTATGAAACAATATGTTGCTCTATTTTCCAAAATTCATATTCAAACAATGTACTGAATAATTTCCAGTGACTCAGTAGCATTTCACTACAGTGGTCCTGTCATTCTGGAAAGGAAAAGAAATGAGAAGAAATCATGAAAGTGTGAAATGTTGTTCTCCCACATAGAACAGTCTGAGAGACAGTACCAAGAGCTCTTGCTCATGATGGAAAAATAGATAACCTGTTAATAATTTCCTGTCACTGGTGAATTCAAAATTCCTTCATCTAATGTGCATGAAGACAAGCATATTTTTTGTGTTTAAGACAAGCATATTTTTTTTGTTTGTTTTAAAATGTCCATGAATATTGCTTTGCCGAGAAGAAAACTTTAAAAGAGCTTCAGAGCCTCCTGTCACCATGGGATGTGTTGGATTCTTTGATTTATTCCCTTATGGGATCTGAGCCACAATTCCTTTGTATTTCAAGTGATAACTAGGTAAAACTTTAAAAAAACCCCAAAACCTAACTAAAAAAAAAAAATAATTATAAAGCTCTTTCTAGTAAACAAAGCACAAATGATTGGAAGCCTAACCACTACCTTCTCTGTAGGAATTTATAATTTAATGCTCATTAGAAGGATATGATGCTGCTGGTCTCAGAAAAAAATTGTCCATGTTATTTTCATCATATCTCGACCTTCACGCACTCGTTTGCCTTTCCATGGGTAAAAGTTGGTGGTAACTGAAAAAGTGCAGACTACAAGGATGACACATGGAGAACATCAAAGACAGAGATCTAGGTATGCAGGGTGAGTAAGGAACATTTGAGGAACATTAAGGCCTAAAAGAGTCTGTCATTTTTATGAAAAGGCCTTGGTTTCTCAACCAATAGGGTGCAATATTTGGTCTCAGAACTGTATTAAAATAAAGTCCAGAATGAAGAACCTTTGTTTTCAAACAAACAATCATCAACTAAAAAGAACAAACAGAAATTTTGCTAAGCTTAAAATAAAATCATAGCAGTCTGCCCACTGGGGAATACAGACTTGGCCCTTAGTATTGCTGGTGGTGTAATAAATTCTCCGTCTCCAAACTCAGTGAACAGTCAAAAGTTCACGTTACATATTGGTTAGTGTGTTTCTTTAGTAAGTGGGCTGCATATCTGAGATAACAAAAGTAACGTGTGTTGCAGCAGATACTACAGTGGGGACTATTCTTACTGAACAGCAGAGAAGATAATCACATAGACCTTATGTAAATAAGCAGAACACACATTACAGCTACAGTAAATCTAAGCAGCTTTCAATTTGCTCTTTCCTTCGCTGCCTAATTTTTCAAGTCTATTGCTTAAACATGTATTTTTTTTCTCTCCTGCTGGAATACTTCCTGCCTTCTTTGGTTTAACTCTGCAGTTCTCCATAGGAAATTGGTCTTATATAGACCCTACATATGCATCTTTATGGTATTTAATCTAATTTAGAAAATAGTTCTGTAGTACTGCACAAATTATAATCAAATTCGAAAAGTCCTTAAGGCAAGCACAATACGTGCTCATCTAAAAAGTCTCCCTATGGTGTATTTATTTTTATCTGCCACAGTGGTATATGTGCATGCATCTCTGTGTGAGAGAGGAAGTGTTTTTATGTGCCTATGCCTGCATGTTTGTGTGTGCTAAAATATATAGCTGCATCTATTTTACATATACACATCAGTATCTGAGGATATTCAGAGCTAATCACATCTAGAAATGCCATTTACTTAGCATTGCTCATGAATACTAGAAAATACCCTGAAGAATTTGCATCTATGTATCCTAAAGCAGATTGCATTCACTAATGTCAGCCCAAATTACAACAGCTGAAAACTGGCTGATGATTGTAAAAGACAATGTGATTGAGGATACCAGAAAAGAGACAGGAGGCCTCTCTTACTTTGGTCATCTACTAACATCCTTGGGTTATTAGCAAATGGCTTCACAGTATCTCCACTTCCATAAAATACCCTCCTTTACAAACTCAATTTAAACATATGAATAGTAAAATAAAAGCAGAATATTTGTGATAATTACCCAGGAGACCAAATATCCCGTGTGGACGTCCTGGTAGTCAGGCTGTATCTGAAAATTAGAGTCATAAAGCAAGAACAGAACAAGCTTTAAGTCTCCTGATAATGATTAGCTTCCTGAAGCATCTAATTCCCATCACACTCTGTGAGAATTGCATGGTACATCTGTATGTTGAGAAATAGATCCTGATTTTACCCAAATCCAAAAGGTGAAACAAAGCTGTTGGTGGAAGAGAACAGTCACAGTTTGGCCATGTTCCTGCTTCAGAGCCACTGGTTTCAGCTGATTCCAGCTGATCTCGGCGTTGCCTTCTGTGAAATGCTCACAAAGGCAGTATTTGTGATGTTGACATTTGCTCCTTGGGT
Source organism: Ifrita kowaldi (assembly GCA_013398055.1). Classification (NCBI taxonomy): domain Eukaryota; kingdom Metazoa; phylum Chordata; class Aves; order Passeriformes; family Cinclosomatidae; genus Ifrita; species Ifrita kowaldi. The sequence goes on from VZRS01014168.1 coordinate 750,641, forward strand.
GCCATCTTTTTCCTTTGGGAGCTAGATAAAGGCAAGTGATTTCCACCATACAGATCACTGAACAAACATTTCCGGCATTCAAATTTAAAGCTGTAATTTTGATTTGATTTGAGGCAATTATTTACCATAGTTACTGTTACTCTTCAGTGTATTAAGGAGCTGAGAATTAGACCTCTGGGGTCTGTAATCCTATTTATGACACTGGGCTCATTAAATCAGCAGTAAGGGTGATGTCAAAATCAGCAGATTAGAAGAAAAACCCCTTGCTATTGCAAATCTGCACAGCTCCAGCAACTTTGAGCAGATAGACACCTGCTGAGGCACTGGGTTGGCAACTTCAGAGGAAGTGTGCTTTACTGGAGCAAGGAAAAAAAGATGTTTTCATCCTGATGCTCACACAGAAAGCCTTTTTTTTAATTCCCTTTCTCTCATATCTGTCGCAGGCAGGAGAATACTCCTGTGGCTTGGGGTGAGGATTTTTCCAGTATATGGAACACTAAACAGAGCCTTTTTTAGAAACAGTGAACTGAAGTATATATGTGAGATATGAGCAGTAATATCGTTGAATGAGACATATTTCAGTGTTGCCTATGAGGTGTAAGTGGACTGACATAACTCTGAGATATTCTTGTTCTTCTTTGCTTTGGTGAAAGCTACATTTCTATTTGTATATGGAAAATGTAATTTGTGTGACTACAGTGAATATACATGATGCATATATATGAAAAAATGTAGAATATAGAAAAAAATTTCTGTGCCAGTAAAGTTTCTGTCATAAGTCCTAGAAATCAACAGATACATATTAAAATAGCACAGACTAGGGCATCAACTTTAATAAGACAAATACAAAGAACCATTCAAAATATGGTAGTCATTTAAGTATTTGCCCAAGAAATTACTTTTCTCTCCTCACTTGGCTCTCCAGTCTTTTGTAGTTACTTAGTGATGGATATCCTGTTTCCCTGCATCTGTGTGGGAAGATGAGTGAAATGAAATGCAGTGTTTCAGCACAGAAAGAGGAAAAAAAGTATCTAACTGCAGAGCTCAGAATGTCACCAAAGATATGTGCATAGCACCACGAGGTTGGACAAGTCTGTATTGAAATGTAGATGTCAACAAGAGGCAGGTGTATGCATATGCAAAGTACGTGCATGAACATGGAAAAACAGTCCTGGTGTGTGTGTTTTGCCACCCGCTGACATCCACAGGACTTGTCTCTTGGTATCTGTGCTAAGGCTGGGCCCAGAGTTGGTGCAAAACTACCTACTGCCACAGAAGTAGGGCCACTTGAGGAGACAGTCTGTACTGGCTGCTTCTGCACCTTCCGCTGGGAACAAGCCCTGTTTCCTTCCTTTCTTTCTCCCTTTACCACTTTGAACTGTTTCTCAGGAGACTGAATTCTACTCTGACCACATCTTTATCTCTGTGAGGCACAAAAGCAAAAATCGCTTCCTTTGTGTGGATATTCTTCCAGGCATAGATGTAAGTTGGACCAAGCCTTTGAAGACTAACTTACCTTTAGTGAGGTGACTCTGAAGCTGCAGAATGAAGAAAAGGGGACACAAGCTTATGTGCATTCTGCAGGCTCCATGGCTGATGCACACTTAAGGCTGTCATGGTCTCTTTCTCCATGGTGCTTGGCATCCAGCACCAGGATTTTCTGGCTTTTATCTCAACCAGCAGAAATAGCAGCAGTGGAAAGGCTCCTTCTTTCCCTCTCATGCTCTCAGTATGCAGAGGCAACACGAAACATCTCTGCTATTTCAGCACAGGGTTTGCAGTAGAAACAAAAATTTGGGAAGGCCATGTACAGGGTAGAGAATTCCCATCCAAATTTTCCTTCTCAGAAAAATTTGTGCTCTCCCACGGCAGCACCTATTACAAGATGACCCAAACTAGCACCTAAGCTTTCACATAAAAATTTGGGATTTGCCAAAATCCCAACACAATGTATGCACACAAATGCCTCTCGATGACCATTCTTGTGTGATGATACTGAAGAGGGAATCTTTAAAATATTGCCCTATTAACTTAACTTTGGAACCTGATTATTCCAAATCAATCACAATACCATTTGACCACATAAGGGGCACCCAAGGAGAGGTGACAAATACTACAAAGAAGATAAACGATAATTTAACAAGAAGCAAGTTGTAAGGGGTGACAAAGTGTTATTTCCATAATAAGCTTATCTGAGCCTGGGTAAGTTCCTGAACAGGGTGTGGATTTGGCAGTAGCAAAGAAACAGGCCACACAAAGAATGTCTGTTTAGCTAATGAATGCCACTGAAGTGGTTGACTCTCATTTCTCTGGTTTGGATCCCTGCCACCTTTACTCTAATGTCAGACTTTGTTTAATTGGCAAATATACCTTCAAAGGATTGCAGAGCCCTCCATGCTGCTCCATGGGCTGTTAATATTTAATTGTGATTTGTTAAAGGCATACTAACAGTTGATAAAACTACGTGTCTGGGTGCTTTATTGTAATGCAAACCAGCAGCAGGACTTTCTGTGTTCTTTTTTTTAGGGGAGAAGGACAATATTGTCTTAGAGAGAGGAGAGAAAAACATAAATTTATCAGAGTTTTCCATCAAAAAAATTCTTGGAAAGAATCACAGGCTTTGTTGCAAATGTATTTTGGAGGTATGAAATTCATGAAGTGTTTTTCTTATCTATCTTTACTTCACTACAAACAAAGTAATTAATTACTGGTATTTAAAACAAGACAGAATAAGCTTTTGCCTTTTGCACTTTCAAATGTGTTAACAAATTTTGAATTTGGAGAAAAAGTTATTTAAATTGGGCCTTTTTGATGATCACTTTGAGAATACAAAAGGAAGAATCTTCTTGGAATTTGTCCATGTGTATTACATTTGACTGAAGTTTCATTTCCATTGAACTTGCAGAAAGCAAGAAATAGCATCTAGGACACGATTCAAAACAGTACATCTGAAGGACTGTGTTACATGGATGACTCAAAATCACAAGAAAGTGGTTACACAATTTCTAAACATTACTATTAGTGTTAACTGAATGACAAAAATAAGTCTTTGTAATAGCCTTTGTTCAAACAAAAGTTATATTCAAGCCCATGCTAGAAATAGCAATGTGAAAATGAAAGATAAAAAGAATACTTGGTAAAAAAATTTCAGTCTTGACCCAAATGCATTCAACAAAAAAAAATCACTCATCTGCACCCATTTCTTTACTATGAAAACCCTTAGTTCTTTTTAATTAAATAAGTACTCTTTTACAGTAGCTTTTTATCTTCCTAAGAAATCTGAGTCAGCCAATAAAAAAAAAACCATCAAAGAGGTTACTTAGCACCTGTAAGCAATAATTTACACTGATGCCAACCCTTTGAAAGTGAAGGGGCACATTACATTCTTGACATATGTGAGTAATTTCCCTTGAGTTCATTTCTGTTATTGCCATGTAGAAAATAAGCCTTATTCTCAGAGAGTAAATATGCAAAAGTATTTTTTAGAATTTGTTTTAAAATGCATCTGATCATAATGTGGGACAACATTCCTTCAGCTACGTTAGCCTGTTCCTTTCCACAACATCTGAAACATTGATAACCTCAGAAGTTTTAAAAATTCCTTTGTGAATAAAGACAAAGCCATGATTTTTAGTTATAACACTGAAACCTCAGAGAAGTCACACGTCTTGATTTATTGAAGCCTTTCTCTTCTTGCATATTTCTGAGGATGAGGGAAGCTAATCATCCCATATTACCTACAGCTTACCTGATGAATTGTCATTTTGAAAAGTTTGACAATTTCTCTCCAAGAAAAGGCAGAGAAGGATTTGTCTTCAGGAGCTGTATGCAGCTGCTCCGATAACTTACCTGGACAGGCAGAGGTGCTGGGGCTGCCCAGCATACACAGCCAGTCAGCAGAGCCAGGAGATACCAGCCCTATTTACAAGGACATGACAAAACCAGGATCCAGAGCCTGAGGCTCAGGCAATTGGCTTTTCCTAAGGCAGGAAAACCGGTTTGGTTTTATGCTCCTATTTTTTTTACACTGGGGGTAAAATAAGGCATTTATGGGCTTATTAATAGTTTTCTTCATGGTGCTAAATGGGGGGACGTTGAAGCAGAATTGTCATATCAGCTCTGAAGCTAAGTCCATCTAAACCAGAGCTACAGTTTGACATCTCTCTAGTCAGCAGTAGTCTGCTCTTTTTTAAATTCCTCGACTAATAATTTTTTCCAAATCTTGGGACATTAACTAGGCTTTTCAAAACTGCTGTCTACCACCATTCATATTAAATTTGTCTCCTCATTACTCACCTGTGTGTCAGATAGCCCACAACAGCCTTGGTCACTTGTGGTCTGTGGCAGCAGTTTCCACAGAATCGTCTCATATTCTGCGGAAAGCATTTCTTCTGCATCAGATGCACCTTTGCCACTTCATCTCACTGAATGTTACCTTTCCTTTTGTTCTTGGACAGGGAGAATGACATAGGAGTGAAACTTTTAGGATACAGTTAAATCAGTAGTAAACATGATATACTAGATGAAACATAAACATGCCACACAATAATGCAAAAATCAAAAGAAAATATTCCTAAATATTGAGAAACATTTGTTTTACATAGTGGCTTTTTTTTTTTCCTCAGTTTGCCTTCCCTTTAAATACTGGCACAGCCACATTTCTCTGGGCAGTTGCTTACTCATGATTCCCTGCATTAGTTTGCTCAAGGGTCTTGCAAAACATGCCAAGGTACCCATCTCCCTGAAGTCCAGAGGAGCACTTGCAGTACAATGCAGCCCACTGAGTTGTGAGAGGAGGGAAAGAAACAGGCAGATGGCATAAATGAGGAAAAATTAAACAAATGGAGAGCAAATACAAGGTATAAAACACTGTTTTACCTGCTTTCCCTTTGGAAGGGTCTGCTGGATGTCCTGAGAGCAGTAACCTCTTTCAGTTGGGTCTGGTAAGTTTTTTTGACATGGTGTTGCATGATATTCTCCTCAGCCAAAGAAGGAAATACTATCTTGAACAAATGACTCTATGATAAATGCATAAGTGATTGAAAAAAAAATACTCAAAGAGAAGTTGTCAACATTCCACTCACAAATTGGCAACACATTTCTGCAGCACCTTCTTCTATTCCTTACTTTCATTGAATACATGAATGACAGTACAGAGACTACTCGTGCCATTTGTAAGTCATACAGAGCTGGAAGCACATTGGAGGCTGTGGTTGCTGTTCAAGCTGATCCTGACAAATTGGAGGAATGATCCAAAAGCAACACGATGAAATGGAAATTTAAAAAAGGGCAGCAGTTGAGAGAGGAAATTGAACACACAAACAGAAAATCAGGAATAACTAGCTAGGCAGCATGCTAGAAAAAAGAAAAAGTTGAGGCAGGGAAGTTAGAGTGGATCGTAAACTAAGTCCAGGTGAAAAATGTGATGCTATTAACAAGCAACAGGCTGTGGAGTAACACAGAGGAGGTAGTTATTCTTTATCCTGCACACTTGAGGCCTCAGCTGGAGTCCGGTTTTGACTACACTGCTATAAAACAAGGTATCCAACTGGACAGAGTCAAAACCAGCAGAAGACAGATAAAAAGATACTTAGATTGAAACAGTATTAGGGAAAATGTACCAAATATATTGTCTAGAAAGGAGAAGACTGGGGAAAGATAAACCCTATTGTAGTCTCCTCATCCCAAATCTTGCGGGAACCATCTATCAAAGCATTTGCATTCTGTGTCTGAGTAAGAATACATGGCCAAGACTGAAGACTGATATAAGTCTGCACCCAACTGGTGGTAAAGTTATAAGGAACCTCTGTAAACAAAAGGCAGGCAAAGAACTAACTCAATAAGGTGCCACTTGTAGCCTTGATACCTGGGTCATGTAAAGCTCACTATCCAAAATAGATGTGGTTGCATCTTATGTTTAGGTTCAATTCACAACCAACCCATTCTTGATACTGAAGAGGCACTTCTATCCCCTTCCATTTCAAGGAATTGCATCTCTTTTTCTGATTCTTTCATCTGTTTCACATATTTCTTCAAATTTAACAGGATAGCCAACATTTCCCCTCAGAAGCTTTGCTCAAAGCTGCCTGAACTCACTGGAAACACATCAAAAAATGTTAACATGACAGGGATCATTTTCCAAATTTAAAATTCAGTCTATATTTGAGAAACAAAGCACTCCCAAAGGTTTTGCAGGAGTTATCAAAAAGGCATAGCCCTCTCTGGACTGATTGAATGTTGTTTCCAGCCATCATTATACGCTACTTAAGTTTTAGAAGGACAAGAATATATGTTGCATATGTCACTCTGAACTTGGTATGACTAAATACAGACAGGCAATGTGCAGCCCCAAAATACCCTGCAACCAGTGAGGTAACACTGTGCTGAAATTACAAATGTTCTAACTGCATGTTAAGAGTTTTTACATTAATTTTGGCAGTGTTTGATTTCTCAATATCATTAATGCCACATCTAGAGAGGATTTCTATTAACTAAGCAGAAACTGAGCCCAATCTGCTCCGCAAAGGAATAATTCTTCCTAAGCTGGGCTCATCTCCCAGCTCATGTCTTTTATACCACTAACATCCACATTTTTGTTTTGTTTTTTGTCAAGGTTAACCATTCTGTGCATGATGCTTTCCACAGGGAAAACTCACCTTCACTCCTTTGTCCTGTTACAAGGAGAAACTAAAACTTCTAAATCCTTCTCAGTCCGTAATACCAGTTGCAAATGTTCTCAGCTGTGAAAGTCCAGTGACATACAGAAAGGTCATAATAAGATTATTAGTGATTTTTCATTCTCATCGCAAAGTGGACAGATGCCAACATAAACTGAAGCAGAGTTTGGCTTTTACCCATGCCCATTAGCCATGAAAACAAACATGAATTCCGCAGGGCACAGGGAGATTGCGTGGGAATAACAAGGAAGCTGGGGTTAAAACAGGTGTAAGACTGGTATGATGGCATGGTCCTAAAACTGTGCAGTCACGATCTCAGGGCTGCTGGCAGCTTTGATCATCTCTTTGTTCAATCCTGGGTTAAAATAGATTATTTTTTTTAGTATTCAGTCTTCCACTCTTCTTTGCTTGAATCAAGAACTCTCTATTCCGTTCCTCTCCATGTGAGGATATGTACCCTGCAGTAATTCTTCCTGTCTCCACATGAGGTTGGAATTTCTGGCAAACCCTACATAATTCCTATATGTTGCTGTAACTGTCTGCTTTGTACTTTATTCTTGTTTACTTCTTCTCTGCTCCTGTTGCTCTCAGATTTAATTTAAAGGCATTCACCTGGATTAACCCAGTAATTACCCTGAAATTTGGGAGTGTAGAAGAGGTTGTAGTGAAAGTGGTATTTAAGACTGACCTGGTAATTATAATTTAAGTAGCAAAATTGATGTTTTGGAAACACTGTTTTTCTTGTATAGGGTATATGTTTTATCTGAGATTGCATAATGATGTTTGATTCAGGAGAAATAAAAATAATTTACATTAGAAAATTAGAAAAACAGCCCCAAAAAAGATGGTGCAAGTCTGTTTCAATCTCATAATTCATTTCATCACTTATCTCATTAAGTCCAGAGCATGGTCTCTGCTAACAGGGCGTATTCACAGCTGATTCACAGAATAACATAATGGTCAGATTGCAAGAGTGAGGACAGAGCCAAGAAAAATGCGTGATAGACCATAGTACATTTGAAAGGTTAACAGTTGTACATGGTTCATAGAAATTAGAGGAGAAAAAAACCCAAAATTCCTCGTTTTTCTAACTACTTGATCGTATAGTGTTATCTTGACTTTAAAAAGTTTTAACACAGTTCATTATCCAAGTTTAACGTTGTCCTCATATAAATATGAAAAGCATGCTCAAACTGCAGAATAAACATGATTTCACAATAGTTTTTCATTTTTTTTTTTTGCTTGCTTATTTTATAATCAGGAAGGCTGAGGCTTATCTAACTTTTTTCATTCAAGTATAGTATGTTAAGGGCCTCTGCTTTTCATACAACATAAGAAGTGTTCGAATGCTCTTTGTGTGATACAGCAATTCCAGATTTCTGTAACCTGAAACCCTGGCATCTGTTCTCTCAGTGTCTCTGGAAGGGGTTGGTCCACAAAAAAAAGGCTGCCAGAGTGATTCTGTCAGCATAAAACAATGAGAAATGTCATAGGTGTTTTTGTACAGGAACCTTAATCTGCCTAGCACTTCAGCAAAAACACACATGGCAAAATTTGAATATGTATTTATTATGATATAAATGTGAAGAAAATCAAAACAAGACCCAAAGTATTCAAAAACATAACATAAATTTATCAAATTAATTTTTACTGTGAGAATTTAGATGCCATTTCTTGTTCTTATAGAATCATTGTATCATTAAGGTACGAAAACTACTCTGAGATCATTGTATCCAACTATTACACTTACACTGCCAGGTCCACCAAGCAATAGCTCTTGGTGGGAAGGGAAAGACACATTCCCTTACTCACTTTTGGGCTGTCACTACACCTTTCACTACCTTGGAAGGAGAAGGGAAGGGAGAGGATAAAAGCATTGAAGGGGAGAAGACTCAGTGGTGGAGGCCAATAAGACCACGTAAAATGGCAAATGGCTTTTGTTACCTGCAGGTCACACAAAGCCAACTGCTACTCAGACCTGGGGCAGTGGCAAGCCCAGTCTCGGTGTCTGACTAGAGCAGGAGCATCAGGTGATTCAGCACACTGCTCAGAAAGCCAAAAAAGCCTCAGGGATTTGGTAGGAATAGTGTCCCTCCATAACTTTCTATGCCTTCCTGTAGAGAGATTGTGCCCCTGTTTCCACCGCCAGGCTGGTGACCCATGTGCTCTGAACAGTGAGCAAGGGCACAGGAACCCACTGGCTTAGCTGAGAAAGCTGCTGGTCTGCAGCACATCTTGCAGGGGGTGTCTTGGTGGACTTGGGCTTGTGGGGTATATCCTCTCAAAGTGAGGAATATCCTGTCTGCTTGGATACATGAATCAGAGGAAAGCCTAAAAGTCATAGAATTATAGAATCATTTGTGTTGGAAAATACCTCTAAAATCATCAAGTCCCACCATTAACCCAGCACTGCCAGGTCCCCCACTAAACCATGTTCGCAAGTGCCACATCTACCAGTCTTTTAAATACCTCCAGGGACAGTGATTAACCACTCCCTTGGGTAGCCTGTTTCAATGCTTGACAACCCTTCTGGTGAAGAAATTTTTCCTAATATCCAATCAAAACCTTTCTGGCACAACTGAAGGCTGGTGGAAGGTTCAGTGCTAGACAGAGTGCCCAGTTTGGGACTGGGCCTCATGGATTTTGCCATGGGCATGATAAACGGACAAAATAGATCACAGACTCAAAGCCTCACCCTCGTTGCCACTTCCCACAAGCCTGGGAAAGCCTGAATGTCAATTAGTGTTTGTGAAAGAGGGGAATCCTTCAAATAAGTGAAGTACCAGCGTTGTGAAAATCCATACAGCAGCAAAATGACTTTGACAGTCCCTTGCACTGCTTCAGTGCAACTCATTAAGCTTGTGTTTCAACGTAGTGTTTGCTTAACTGTAATTATTCTCAGATGCAGACCTTCTTATGCTTAAACTCTAAGAACACAGGCACTTACTATTTGGGAGGTTATAGAACTAATACTCCAACAGCCAAAACAAGGAACAACTGTGACTTGGAGTTAAGGGACTCAAAAACCTCTTCTTTCTGCAAAATCAGCAGCCTGTCAGCTGCAAAGAATTACAAGCATTTTCAAGGATTTCGGCAGAAAAGAAAACATTAATAAAACGATTAACAGATTTTTCCCCTGCTCTTAATATGTTTAACACTCAACACCTTGCTTACCTTTCAGCTTAATGTCACTAGTTCATTTATTTTTATAAAGACTGCTACAGGATATCGTGGTATAAAAATAGTTTACAGGGAGGCCTGTTTGGGAAGATCTCAATATAGTGAGCAGCTGACTGATATGGAAGTTAACTACAAGCCAAACATTGTTCATTACCCGGTGGAGAAGAGGCCAAGCTTTTAGCCTACAGGCTGTGCTGGGAGTTCATCAGAAACCTAAGGCACATGTTTAATTTGCACCCAGCTGAACAGCTTGGATTTCCCTTGCAGCAGTGGGGATGGGATGCCCTGTTCTTGGCAGCACTCCTCCCTCGTGGTCCAAGGGGCCAGGGCTGCTGCTGAGCCCAGGATATCGTATTCTGTTCAGATGCCCACTGAGATCAAAACAGAGCATCAAACACCTCAGTGGCAAGATTTCCTTCCTCACAGGCTGCAGTTCACTATTACCATGCCCTCCTCTTGCAGATGAAATGAGAGTCTGCTCCAGGTAAAACATTTACTGTTTAAACTACACTCATTAAATGAAATCCTATAAACTGTATATGAAGGACAGTTACAAAACAATTGGAAAATTTAAAAGCACTCAGAACTTGTTTTTAAGGATCAGAAATTACATAGATGACTGATGGATATGTTGAGGTGTCTAACTGTTACACAGCTAAAAAGACCTTTACAGCTTTGGTGACTTATATTACTATTTGGTCTCATCTTTTTTACATGAAACATGGAAAATAAAAGTTAGCATGTCTTTAATTATATTTTGAACCCTAAGAGATGGAAACAGCATTAGTGTTCAATTAATGCAGTAGTCAAAACACTGAATTATGTTTTATTGGATTTTAGTGCTATTATGAAGCATAGAAAAGAATACAAACCTTATAAATTTACCAGCATCTGCTCTAAAAATGTCAAAATCTTAAAAATTTAAGAGAGCTTTCTGAAAACATTAATTCCACAGGAGAGTGAAATTACTGCCCGAAGGTAAAGTGATGTAGCAGAGTTATTGCAAGAAAAACACATGTGGCACATTACTCACATTGGTAAAGCACTGGAACGTACCTTTGCTATGTGAATAAACCACAGACTTCAATAGGACTATTTTTATGCTTAAAATTAGGATACTGTTTAAGTACATTGCTGATTTGAAGCCACAGAAATCAACTCAGACTTAGGGGCATGACATCATCATTTAAATGTTACATGTTAAGGCAATTCAGAGTAGAATTCACCTAAATAAATTTAAACATTTACACTGTAAGCACTGACATCTCAGTTAATTGTTTAGAGTACCAAAATTACCTATTTCCTCTTCATTTATGATAAAAGGAGCTTGAGGAGGTTATTAGCTTAGATATAGACATCTTCCACTACAGATAACCAAATTTAGATGAGATTAATGTCATTCTTGTCTCTCTTTTCTTTGGTTATCCTGATTTCTTTATGATGTGATATAAACTAAGCATTTGTCTCTTTTGAGCTAAAAAGACACATTGAAGTGCCTCCCTGTCTGAAGTTAGATCAAAATCTATTCCCATAGAGCAAGAGCCTTAATATTATGCTAACAAGAATCTACAGAAACCCACGTGTTTGTTTTCAGAGCGTTAATGATCTTCAGTTGTCAGAAAGCACCTGATTTCCCAGGAGCTGGATGGTGTAAACTAGTATGGAAAGAACTGCAGAAACAAGACTGCTATGTCGAGAGCAGATATTCTATTGCATCATCTTGGTTTCTGTGGTCTTTATTTGTTATGAAGTTATGTTCTACCCCTTACGTATGCATTCAACTTTTAATTTTAGTGATTATATCTAGGTACTGTTTGAAACCTGATTCAATGCTGTGAACCAGTTTTAGTGGAATTAAAAAGTGTTTCCATGGAGAAATCCAGCACTTACCATAATGCCTAAAAGAATTTGGAAAATCATTATTTCCTAGCAAAGGGCTCAATCTGTATGATGAAAGTCTTATGATATCTCAGGACCATTTCTTAGTTTCTGTATAAGCAAATTCTGCCATTATCTGTCAACAGACCCTGAAGAAAATGCCCCCAGTGCTGAAAGAACTATTTAAATCACAAAGATTTAAACCTGTGCATGCCAGAATGCATCATTCTTCAGCTAATACATCCAACATCATCTGTGAAACTAGAGCTATGCAACCAAATGAGCTCACAAAGACAGTCAGTAAAGGACTATGGAAGAAAACCTCTTCAAAGTAACTAGGCTTTCTTCAACCTCTTAATACTTAAACAGCTGCAAAAGATGGCTTTGGTATTAGTTTTTGTGGTGTCTCTAAAAAGCATGGACTGAAAAAGAGATGTTATTTCATAGCATATACAAACATTTTTATGTTCTCTGATTGTAGTTCTGCAGGAGCTAACTTTCATGCCACCATCTGTAACTCACAGAGCTGACAGCCTTTATCACTTTCCTTCTGCTAATATTCCACTCCTATAATAACTGCCCTTTTCTCTCCAACTGGCTAATTGACTATCACAGTCAAGCCTAGAATAGAGTTGTTATTATTCTCATCATGTATTTAACTTGCTTTTACTTGAGCACTAAAAAAGGCTTGCTCAGCACCCTCATTTTTCTTCTCTGTATCAAGAGCTCAATTAATTTTCTCTGCAAATATTTTTTCTCTTACATCCCAGTATGGATGTGTATTGGATGCAGATGTAATAACACAAATTTTGCACTTGATTCATTTAGTGTGCGGGACTGTCTCTCTAAGATTTAATCTGTTTGCCAATCAAGAACGCTCAGAGGAAAGTATCTAGAAATATACTGTATTTTTTGAGGCTGAGTAATGAAGTTGCAAGTGTCTGACCCCTTTGTTTCTTATCCATATGAACTTATATGTTCTCTATTTCTTACTAATAGACATGAGTGAACTCAACGTATTCAATTAAAATAAAATTTGGTCCAATCTTTACCTAAGTAAAATGCTAGTAACATTTCTAAATTTTTCAGAATTTTGTGCCAATTCAGGGAACAATACTGAGTTGGAGTTAGTTGGAGTTAAGGAATGAGCTAATAAAGGATTATAATGAATCATCAAAACTTAATTATGGGATTCGTTTGGTTTTTTTGTGTCCTGTCAGTCCTTCCTAAATACCTGTTTCTGATTCAGATGATGATTATGCAGTTCAAATGTAACTGAAATAACAATATATTTGAATACTGTTCAAATGCAAAATTAGGTTCACTTTATTCATGGTCTATAATGTTCCAAATATTTCCATGACTTCTTATGGCATTGCTATAATATTGACTCAAATTTAAAACACCCTTGATTTGAAGGCTTTAGATTCATCATTGAGGGTTTTATAATTCATTACTCCAGGAGTTCCTATAAAGTTTGGTTCCAGATCTAGAGGTAAGTGAAACACAAGTTCTCAGGACATAATCCTTTGGATCTTGGTTTTGTTTCTGGTAAATATCTTACCCTCAGACTTCTATGTTCACCTTAAAGTTTCACAGCAAAAACAAAGAAATAATAAGTTTCTCAGAAAAACAAAGTGTCAGGAATGGTGAAAGACCAGTTTATTGTAAGAAGATATAAGCTAGTGAATTAAGGAAGTTTAGAGATGTCTTGGACATAGTAACAACTTCACTTATGCTATTAGTAATTGGTAATAATGACGGCTATTTGATTAATTAGGGTACTTCCCTGTCTTTTTATTAAACAGGGGAGAGAAGATTACTGTTCTGGCCTTCTTGGAGCTGGGAACTGCTTCTCAGCCTCCCGTATTTCTGGTGAATGTCACACCATCAGACTATTTAGCACCAGCTGTGTAATTAAGCTTGTAATAACAACATTTTTTCAGGAAAAAAAAACAACATTAAATATGTACCCTTTCATTAGGACGTTCACCTGGAATATAGCAAATCTGTGTTCATGTTTCATGTCATCCAAGTTTTACATTGGAAGCCTGTTATCCTGTGCCTCAGGGCAATGGGACATTGGCCAGACTCTTGATCTCTGCAGTTTTTGTCTAATTATAACAAACCCTGAAATCCTTTTTTGACACCATAAAGCTTTCCAAAAGTAATTCCTTTGAAACTTTCAAATTTCTATAAAATTTAGGTTTTGAACATTTAACTTTTCCAATGAAAATCCATGCAGTCAAAAATTCCTGATCAGTTCTACTGCAGTTAATTTTTTTTCCCCATCCAATTCTCATAAAAAAACTCTTCCTAGAGAATTATAAAATACAACTAGCCAGTTTTTAATCTAATATGGCGTGGCTTTCAGTATCTAAGTTGTACAAAGTTTGCCATTGTGTGTTTCTGAAAGAATTATGAACTGTGGTTTTCCTTAACTAAGTGGAAGGATGTCTTCCTTAATTTAGATTTCCCTGGCATGTCCAGCAAACAATGATTCATGAAAACCTTATTTTAAATTCTCCTTTACAGAAAGCTTTTTCTTTGCTCTGTTTGCAGGGAGAAAATTGACCACAAGCTTGTCTCCTGCAGAAGTGGTTTCCTCATCATATCACTCTTCCAGCAGAGGACAATGCCTTTTTCATCCCAGTAAGAGGTAGGTTAACCAGAGAGGAAAATGTGCCCAAAACTGATTATAATAAAAAATTAAAAAATAAAAAACTTTTGTAATGATCAGGAAGCTACCTTGCACATAACACATTTAATAATTTGATGAGGACGGTTGTGGATTTTGTATATTCTTAATTTGGGCCACCTTCTTGGCTACCACAAGCTAGGTACCAGAATGGATATCAGAAAAGTTGTTTAACAGTAACTCTTAACACTTGTTAATCTTGCTTATCTATTTAAAAATAAACTCTCTTTACAGAAAAAAAAACTAGGGAGAAGGGTCTAAATAAAAAATAATAATTTAAAAAAAAAAAAAAAATTCATTGCATGTCACACCATTCATGCCAACATAATTACAAAAACTGAGGCAGGTAGACTGCACCAACATAGTCATTATTTTAACAGAAGAAAAAAAAAGGAGCTTTTCAGAACTAAACAAATATTTCAAGGTTTTATGCAAACAAACATAGTTCATGGGATCCAAACCAAAATATTTAATTTTATTTTAGTGTTGTTTATCGCAATTGTCTAATGTGAATTCTCATTAATTTAGGTCACTTTTTCTAAGGAGTAATCCTTAATATTTTTTAACCCCTCTTATCTCTTCCATTTGTTTCCATGATTGTTCTCTGAATTTTACTCTGATTCTTAAGTAGGTTTGGTATTCCTTAAAATCAATTTTGGAGTGAAACTGGTATTTTCCTGAAGCTAAACTGATCCTGTGAGTAGTTTCCCTGAGTAAGTCTAACAGTCTGTTATCTTTCACTAGTGCCAGCTTTCACTAAAGAAACAGCAGGGCCTCAATTACATATATAAAGTGTCCAAGTTTCTTCTTGTTTACAAGAGCTTTTTATTGAATTTTGTGGAATTCTGAATTCCACATGGAAAAAATCATGTTGTTTGTGGTCACAGGTACTATGCATGGATACTAATTTTCCTGCTGATTTTGGTATTGCTGTCATACAGATCAAGATTTAGTTCTAGAAAGCGCATTATAACATATTTGCTATTTGAAATTTAAAAAACTGAACCACAGTGCCTTGTTTAAGCAGCTTAAGAAATACTAGTAATCTTTACACCCAATCACTCATGATCTACAGACAACAACCATTATCTCTGGAGGAAAAATCTCTTTCTCCTCAAGGATGAGGATAAATCCGAGTCATCTGGTCTAGTTGGCGCCAAAGAAGAGATATTGAAAAGATTATCAGCCTATAATTAGGGATTTATAATTACCTAATTAAAAGCCAAATCTTCTCAGGCCCAGCCCAAGAATTTCCATTCAAACAAGCAACAGCTCTGAGTATCGCACACTAATTGGAGGGTCCAGCTGATGAGGGCACTAATCTGGAGAGTGGTCTGGTTTCTTCCAGTCATTCTTAATACGGTCCTACGCAGAGTGAGGTTGCTGTAACCATTGCTTCAGTGTCGTGGTAGCTTTAAGAGTGACTCAATTCTTCTTGTCTTACCATACTCTTCTTGGAGGTCTCAATCACTTGACACTATACCTGATAATTTGGAGAGGTTGCATTTGAGACGGAGTAGAAGAGAGATCCACAGATCACCTTAAATTTGCAGGGTGTGAATTCCAGCAGTGTTGAGTGGATTATAGCAATCAAATCCAGGTTTAGGACTGTACAGAAAGCCATCTGTTGTTTGTATTTTGAATCTGAATGCATAAAATATAGGGGGAATCAATCATCTGCCAAAAACATTGACATTCTAGCTCAGTGAACAGCTTCCTCAGCAAAAATTAGGCTTTTTGTTGGGAGGAAAATCCACCTATTGATTTATGTGGCAAAATGTCAACTGATTAATCCTATCAGAGAACTTTAATTAGATACAGGCTCATTTGCTATCCTTGTCTCTGGACTACTACTGTGTACAGTATTGACCTGCATTTGGACCTGCTGGTGTCAGCACTGCACAGTCAGTTTACAACATGCAATGTCACCACTCGCAGAAATACTGCAATTGAGCCAAAAAGCTATTTAAGCTGAAATAAATTGATTTCTACTGAAGTTTTGAATTAAAAAAAAAAATTAAAAATTAGTAATTACAGTTGTACTTTGTGGTCTTTAAAAGTATTTTATTACACAAACCCACAAATAAAGGCCAGATGGTGCAACACAGACATTTCAAGGCCTGAATTAGAAAATCCAATCATGGTTCTCAATGGAAGCTCTCTGCATGAAATTTAGATTTGATGGAGTGACAGGTAAGTTGCTGAAATTTATCCATACAGTTTGAGACAGAGCTGCAAATTTGTACACCTCTCTCCTTTCACAATGCAACTGTCTCAGCACCAAAAACCAAACGATTGTCAAATGATAATGTCAGACAAGATCTATATATATATATCAAAAAGATGCCTTTTCCATTTCTACTCTCCAGAATTATTTTACAGATTGCATATAGGAATTTCATTAGATTTTTGAATGTTTCAAAATAAATTCAAATATTGACAACTAAGTCGGATCACTTCATTGCCTCACTCTGCTTTTAAATATCCCAACTACTTATTCTCTTCTTTCGCTTTTACAAATTAATTTAAATAGTGTCTTTCTCCACTCATTCAAACAATGATGACAAATGACTTTGAAATTCACATCAGATGTAGCTTGAAGGGTATTATTTGCTGAAATGCTGATCATAGAAGTGTCTCTTTCCACAGAAGTTTTGATCAAGAAGAGGTTAATACGTATATCAGTATATATGTATATATGTATAAGGCTTCTATTTTGACAGACTTGTCTGAGGATGTCCTAGATGGAGTGAGCAGCAAGCACATCACTAGCTTGCCCTACTTTGTATCAGAGGTAGGAAAGCAGTTCCTTCTCAAAGGATGCCAAGCCTTTTCTGGTCCTCTCTTGAGCTTGCCAGTAAAGGCAATCTAAAATATCGAATGATCATGTTGTCAATAAATGAATAGAGGTGAATCCTGAGGCATAAATGTGAACAAGTAGCCTTAAAAGAGGAGGAAAAAATTAGACTTTGTATTTTAAAGCAGAGAAAATGGAAAGTTTTTGCTTTGAAAGGTAAGCACTGATGATCCAGGGTTATATTTGACTCCTGGAGGTGATGCAAAATCATTTAATAGATAGACAAATAGACTTTCTTCAGACTGACCCATGCATGTGTCCATGGTGTTTGAGCATACTCAAACAATGGGACCTGGAAAGCATTTTATGGAGAAACTGAAAGTAGCAGTTTAAGTGGTAAAAAGGCAGAAAAATTAGAAGGGGAGTAATAAAATCACTTGAAAATGAAGAATTACAAAACTTTGTTTTTGTTTCCGATTCCCTGTCTTTTCTCCGAGAAGTGATTGCTCCTTCCTTGTTCAGTCATTACAGATGCTGTTCCAGCTCTCTCAATACCCTGACTCCCTCAATGTCCTCCTCGGTCCCCTGTCATGTATCCAGCTTCTTCACGTCCTGGCTTTACGGTGCACCTGCATTTATCAAAGAGTTGTCTTCCAGATATGGCAACTACTCCCAGGTCAGGTCCTTAATTTATTTATATTGGATATGAGCCAGGTCCTTTCTCCAGTCTTTTGCTGAAATTACAGCTTTCTCCCAGATGAAAGACAGCTATGAATGATAAAATTGTGCACAACAAAGCATGTTCCAGCCAGATAACATGAACATTAATTATGCCAGGTTTAGCATCCTCTGCTCAGCAAAAGCCCCCTGGGTAGGTCTTGTCCTCTCAAGTGTCTCCCAGTGCTGTCCTAGCATAAGCATCACACATGCTCAGAGATGCTATAACAAAACAATTCTGGGAAAATCATGCTCTCACCCAAAATTACTAGGACTTAAAATCACCTGGAGTCCAGAGAAAATCCATAGGACCACAGAATGGTTTGGGTTGTAAAGGACCTTAGAAATTATCTTGTTCCAACCTCCCTGCCATGGATGAGGTTGCTCAATTTTGGCCTTGAACACTTCTAGGGATGGGGCATCCAGAACTTCTCCAGGCTACCTGTTCCAGGTTCTCCTGTTAGAGATATTTATTTTCCCACTAAATTATTATATTTAAATATGTTTAAATTATTCCATTCTTCTTCAGCACTTAAGTATTCTGCTTTGTATTTCCATTATGTGTTGATTGTTGTGTTTTAGTTAATTTCATTTTAGTTTAATAATAATTAATTTCTTAGTGATTTCTCATTTCTGTTTGTCGTTCTGGTTCAGATAGTTCTAATAACTGACAATGGCATGATGCATGCAGTATATGAATACTAAATAATTGCAAAATCTCTAACTTACTTGTAGAAATACTCTAAAAAATGTTCCATTTTGCAAACATTCAAGTAGAAAAATAATAGGATAAATCAGTATGAAAATACAGGTCACATTTGAATTACTGATTGATCTTACTGGATTTGTAACACAACATTAATAAAAATATGGCGTATCCAGAAACAGATCTTTTGAATTAACCTTCTATGAAAACTTTCCTTCAAAACACTACCTCACGAAAATTCTGATAATGGGGAAAAGGGCAGAACCTTCATGCATAAAAGTGTTTGTTTTCATGTTTGTAGTAGTGACTGATAATTAAATTGGGTTTGCAACAGATGGGAGGAATGTAAGTCAGTTTGTGTCAGAAGGCAGACACACTAGCTAATGAGAAATTACAAAATTGTACTGCAAACAGTTGACTGAGGTGAGTAAGAGAGCTGCGTCTGTTATCCAAACTGTATTTCAGTTAAAGCCATGAATATTTTAACAGCAGAATTAGCAGTACCCTGCAGTTACTCAGGCATAATGGTATGTATAACTATAATGCACGTTTCTGATGTCCTTTAACATATCTCAAAGAGACTAAAGGAATCTGCACATGAAAAGTGATTAAAAAACTACAAATTATACTCTGCCCAAGTAGGGACTATCAAAGGAGTGTGATAATTGGTCTGCAAGACTTGATTGAAAAATATCTAAACAAACTTTATAATGTTTTTGCCAGAATGTGAACTGGTGATTGAATAGGTCACTCATATTTGAACTCTAAAAAGTAATGGCTATTCTGTGGAAATAGTGAACCAATTTCTTGAAATGATAATTAAACTATATGTATTTGAACAATGGTAGACAGCTCTATATTTCACAAATAACTTATAATGTAAATAAGAAAGAAGTGGGGAGTTATTTCTGTATCTACATAGAGATGATACTGGAGCAGTTCAAGAGGATGTTACCAAGAAAAACTCCTTGACAATGAGATGTATTTGATGATTCCCTGATTATCTGGCAAATTCCCTATTTCATGATGAATCTTTGTGGAATGAAATAGGGAAGAGGTCTGCAAATGAAAGGTAAAACACTTGGAAGACAGAGCCATCTCCAGCTCAAGACAGGGAAACATCAGCCTGAAAAATTGTAGGGACTAATGGTACATTTGCCTCTTACCACTACTGCCAGACGAAATACATTTGCTCAAGAAAAATGCTTGATGCACTGCACAAAATAATGGCTCTGATCAGATGGTTGACGTTCAGAAATGCCAGAGGTGGTGATCAGGCATCTTCTGGTTGTGGTTGCCAGGCCTACTGAAAGCCCAGAACGTCTTCCTGAGATCACTGTCCACCCTGCTGCATTTCAGTAAGTCAAGCTTGCTGGGATCAAATGCACGAGAGATGCTGCAAGTGCCCAACAAAGAGGGCTCCTCACATCTGTACCCGATGTCCTGTGTATTCTCTGTCTGACACTCCCTCCAGAGGAGGTCCCTCATCACCTTACAAATTTACAGCTGTTTTCACATCCCATTTTTTAATGAATTTGCTTCAGATCTACACTTCAGCCCTAAAGAAATATTTTAAAAACTAGAGATTTAGAAGGTCTACTAGATCCATGTCCTTTTTACTGTGTGAAGCCTGCTGGGTGATTCTTCTATTTTATTGGAAGACCTGAATAAAAAGAAAGTATCTACATGGAGAATGATGGTAGGATCACTCTTAGCTCTGACCTGGAGTCTGGCATGGATTTACTTGACATTCCTTCATTTTTGCTGTTTTCTATATGTGTTAGCGGGGTGTTCATCAAAGTGTCTTATTTGCACTCTTTTGAATTTCTATAATGACACAATTTCCACAATCACACAGTCGTGCGTGATTCTAACAAAATAAAAAAGGGATTGGGAAAGTCAGTTTTCCCAAGTGAAAAGCACAGTGATTGTGATAAGTTATATACATTTTAAGTTGGAAAATTCAAAAGAGAACAAAGACCAAGACAGCTGCATTTTGGCATCTAGGTTGTTCAAATAGAGGACAATAATATAGAACAAATGACGGTAGAAAACATTTTGATTCTGCACCTCTTATTTCCTAAAGAGATTTGCTGCTGAAGCTACCTAAACTTTTATGTCACTCACAGAGTAAAAACATACATATTTTAAAGATAACATATTGTTCAATTGCTTTATCAGACATATTCATCAACTACATGGACGTGAAATGTCTTTTTCCATATGAGTTTTTCTCTTGGCAAAGACCTATCTATGAATTTGCCAATGTAAATTTAACTCCAGGGTTCTAAGAAAATTATTAATAACTAGGAAAATTCTAAATTATTTAGGTTAACAAAGGTCTCCTATACCTAGATCTAATACAACATGAAGTACAGTTGACTTTATATTTATGAGACAGACTGTAGACAAAGGGACCATTGTTTACCAATACCATAAAGAAAACTATAGAAGTATTTGATTATAAACTTCAATGAGATGTTTAAAATATGAGTTGAGTGGAGGCAGAAGCACACATGAATCATCTGGTGCGGCTGATTTCCCCCACTCCATTATATTTAAGCAGCTTTACTGTGCCTTTGAGATGGGAAAATACCAGGAATGTATATAAATTCCAGACTTAGAGTCATGTCTCTCAGAATCTCTGGAACTATTGACTCATTATCCAAGCCATTATCTTTCAGGCTTGTTTTCATGGAGGTCATTTTTAATACATAACTGGTTTAACAATATAAGATTTAAAGGCAGCATTGTTAAAGCATTTGACCAAAGTTCTACTGATCAGCTTTACAGCTTTCCACATTACTGTAGGGCTGTTTTCTGATCTGTGTGGGGAAGGTGGCCAGCAGCAGTTGTGTGTGGCACAGAAACTTCCATCACACTGCTTGAGTCCACCCCTGGGAATGTCTGACCCTCCCAAAGTGCAAGAGAGTTTATTTTATACAAGGCAATGAAGAATGTGAAGCAGAGAGTCAGCATCAGAAAGTCCTTCATTTACTAAAGCCTTATAAATAAGAACACATAGCATTACTCTCAGTCCTCCTTCAAATGAGTTTAAAACATTTTTTTCAGACGTGTATTTTTCCAATTAGTCTTTTTGAATGTTTTTTATGTTAACATTTAAATCATATAAGAAACAGGAGATGTTGCATTTATTAAAATAACAGACTTAGAACAGAACAGCAAAAGATTTTTTGAATACTTCACCCAGAGAGTATTAATACATACAACATTCTGAATGTTTTATAGAGACCAAATGCTTAGTATTAAAGAATGTTTAAAAAATAACCAAACAGCTAAGGAACCTGTCTAGACTTTGTCTGGTCCCCATCTCAAGTGTGTGCCTTGGCCTTGCTGAAAGTCAATTGTTCTTCTCTCCCATCCTTGGTTTCCATGCAAAGAAAACACAGGTGTGCTGCTCCAGACAGGACCATCATGACCCAAGCTTCATATGGATGAACACGGGACCATGATGAAGGGGTAAGGGTGCAACATAAATTTTGGCAAGGTGCTGCAAAGACACATTACTTGACTTTCTTGCCAAGTAAGGGGGACTTCACTTGGTTGGGGGGTGATTTTTTTAGTGTAAAGACTAGTAGTAATTACATTCCCACTGAAATATTTCTCTGCCCTTCTTGTGCTGAGTTGTTTCTCTGCTTTCTTTAGTTACAACCTTCTTTAGTTGTGGACTGGTGAAAAGAAGCCATTCTAAAGAATTGGTTTTTATGCCTTTATGTTGTAATAAGAGTGCAATAAAGCAGATGAGAGCAAGCCCACTACATCAGATCACGTTCTTTGTTCCAGGTGAATAAGTGAAAAAAGGAGCTACACCAGTTTTTCTTTCTTTCTGGGGATACTCTGGGAATCCAGTTCATAGCACACTCACCAGCTTTGACCCTGAAAGCAGTATGGACAACTGGAGGGTGTCAAAACCAGGGAGCGTGTTGCCTTCCAGGGTAGGGATGTTTTGGGTGAAGCAGATCAGCATCTAGGTTCCCAACACAATTATAGTCCTCAAGACCCTTATGTACACTCAGTTAATTCAATGGGTCTCCTTTTGAGATGAGAGCTATCTATCTCGTGAAGATCAGGGACTGGGAAGATTCTAGGTCTAATTATAATTATGTTCTTCTACATCCCAGCCCACAATTTTTCCAAGAGATACAAATGAAATATATGTCTTTATGCTCCCAGGTAGCTCTATCAGGAAAAGAGTTCTCAGATTTACTCAGGCAGGATAATTTTGACTACTGTGTCAAGAAAAGTGTTTTTGTCAGGTCAGCTCTGTATTTCTTTGTGAAGAATAAAAGGCTTGAGAAAAGACATATGAGAAAGAAATGGGGACATATCTCTTTTGAAGTACAAAAGCAGTGTGTTTTGAAAGTAATGTTTGAGGCTGTTATTGTGGCTGCTAGTGTATCTCCACAAATGAAGCCAGAATGCGGAGGAGTCAGCATTAAAAATTGTCTTCAGAGCCCATTGTACCGAAGTGTTTCATTGTAGATGAAAATGAAAGGAATCTGCTGTACTTAAAGCAAAACATGTAATTTTTTTTTAAATTGCGGAACCAGATCACAAGTTTTTAAAACACTGCAATAATTCAATCCAATTTGAAGGTGATGTGTTGCCATAAAAATTAAGCATGTTCACAGCTATGCAAATGCTGTTTTAAAATTAAGAACCTGGGACCAGTCTGCTGGCAAATAATGTTCTGTGTAGCAGGTAAAGCTTTAACAGTTTATCTGCCTCCTAGTCTTGACTGTAACACTGTTCAACACTACTTTGAAGTAACGATACTGGCAGCGAGCAAAGCCAGCAAAACCAATCAGGCATCTCTTTTGTTCAAATTCTGTACCTTGCAATTATGTTTTATTTTTTATGTGCTTTTATCCCAATTACAATCTTTTTCAAATGTGGAATATTCTTCTATTTTTAAGTCTCCCTTTTCTCAATGTGTTTCTTCCATTATGATGAATTTCCCCTATATATTTACTATTTAGCATTGATTGCTTTCCTTCTCCCTGCTTTCCTGCTGTGAAATATTTTTACATTCTTCTGCATTTAATTCCTTTGGATGGTTAACTTGCATCAACTCTAAACTCCAGGTGGTGCTTCTGGAGGGTATCCTGCCTACTGATCAGGTAGAAACCAGCAGTACTCTGGAGGCGCTGCTTTCAGTATGGTGCAGTATTAAATAAAGACATTTCCCCTTGAAGGATATGAGTTTACTTTAAAAGTGGAAAGTGCAAAGTTAAGCAAGACCTCTTTTTTTTTTGTGAAGGAGGGAAAAGTAAAGGCAAAGGGAGCCCATCCTGAGAGGAAAGAGCACATAAAGCTGCCACAGCAAAATTTTCCCAGCCGAAGGAAGCAGCTGCTTTGGTAAGACTTTTGTAAGGGTGTCAGTGCGCGAGACAGAGTTCCCTCAGAGTTGACCCAAACTGGGAAATAAATTCCCACAGGAACAAAGAGAGAACAACAAACCTCACCACCTCCTGCTGGGGAAGCAATCTGCACATCTCTGACCTTACCTTGAGCAGCATAAGCACATAGGTGTATTCTAGGTACTCCATTGGTTGTTGCACATGATTGTTGCCTGGGAAAGAGAGGAATAAGCAAATATATAATAGATGTTAGTCATGCCTTAATGCATCCTGGCCTTAGATGCAGCAATGGTGAGTCTGACTGCTGAACGTACAGCAGAGAAGGGGCTGTGACTGCTTCACTTTTACAGGCTTAATCACAATTTACACGTTTCCCATACAACAAGAAATGGCCTGGCCAAATTCTTTAGTAGCTTACAGCTCTTTGACATGAAGGTAGTTCCTTTGATGTGAGCAGAATTTTTATGATTTTGACCAAAATGAGAGTCAGTCCCTGGTTCTTGCAAGTACAAAAATAGAATAATGATGCTATTTATTCATTTATTTTTAGTAAATGCCATTGTCCTGAGGGTTAAACTGAATTAATTACATAAAGAAAGAGCTGCCATAAGAAGTTGTGAAATGCCTTTGTGAAACTGGTAGCCAAAAAAGCAGCTGTTGCAATGGCTAGCATGTACAGTTTGGGTTTTAACAAAGGTTGGAATCTAAGTTCTCTTTGTCGTTTGATGTGTGTGTATGGATGTGCCCTCATGAGGGGGAACAGAGGTAGAAATCTGAGCAGCAAAACAATACAGCAGGACACTGAGAAAATGGAAGTCAAAATTTCAGCCATGCCTTGCAGCACGATACCAAAAAAAAAAAAAGAATAGTGCTTTGGGGGGGATTCGGAAATGTGAACAAAGAAAACTCCTAACTGCATCCTCCATCACTCTCAAATCCTCCTTGCAAGAGCACAAACATTAGCTAACTGCCATAAACAAAAATCAACTGCAATGGTATAAATCTGGTCTATGTGCTACTGCATTTACTTTATCAAAATCAGACAGGAGAATAAGAATCTGTTTAAAATTCGTTGCTGAACACTGGGTTATTCACATTCTTGTTCTGCCTGGAAACATTTGTAAGAGAATATTTCAGACAGGAACAGCCCGATTCCATTAATAAAATTGTTGGCAAGATATGAAAAAGCCCAAAGATTACGTGACTGCTCTGGTTAGGTGAGCTAAACAAACACTAGTTTGAATAATTGCTTTGTATGTAGAAAAACTCTCCTGAAAGAACAAGGATTAGCCCATTAAAAAATTAAATAAGTTACACCTAAATGAATGCTTCTAAGGTCTATAGCATTGCAAATAAAGACACACTGTATAGTTCCCATAGAGATGCATGTTAAATACACATTACCCAAAAATTCACAGATCATTCAAACACAGTTAAACTCAGGAAACTGAGGCTATAGATTTTGAAGTTAATCATTTGGTGAACATGTCCAATAGGTGCACAGTTCCCCATATGACTGATATTCTTATGAGCTCTCTGCTGGCACTGTTGGTGGTGTTAAAGTTCCTGCATGGTTTCCATTATAGACTCCTTCTCAGCCAAGCACTATTTTCAACTCGACCATCAAAATTCACTCCAGAGATGCAATCAGACAAGAATTAGTTATTCATTCTGTATGTCTGTGTCCCTGAAACGTCTTAAAGAAAGAAATAGAGTAGTTTTCTGAACTGGGTGTTTCCCCCCAGCAGTAATAGTGAAATCTACCCCCAAGCCAAAGGTGTGTACCTGAGTCTCGCTTTAGCCCCACTTGGAACAAGCCCTACAAACTATTATTCAAGACAGAGATTTCCAAATGTAAGTAATGTCAATGAGGTGGATAGGTTTACTGATGCAGAAAAATTCATGTTTTCTTGGTCAGACCATAGGCTTAAGCCATTTGGATTGTCTTGCATTTTAATAAAAAAAAAACAAAACAAAACAAAAAAACCCATCTATCCTCATTTATCTGAGGAAAAAAAATTCCTGAAAATCAAATAATAAAAAATTTCCAATTTTAATTTTTTTAACTTTTCCATTGCCATCTAAATAACCTGTCACCTTTTGGTTGGTTGGTTGGTTTTGTTTATTTTTGTTTTGGTGGGGGTTGACTGGCTGGTTGGTTGGTTTGGTGCGTGTGGGGATGGGGAGTTTTTTTGGTGGGGGGGATTGGTTTTGGGTTTTTGTTTGGTTTTGGGGTTTTTTTTTTTATTTGATTAGTTGGTTTTTTGTTATTTTTCTACCTGAGGGGAAAATTTTCTCAGCTACTCTGCCATGTAAAGAGGAGAGGATGTATTGGTGGGAGACCAGAGGCCTGAAACAATTTTAGATGAGCTTTTTTTCTGTTTTTTTAAGAAAATGTAATTAAACAAAGCCACTGCCCATTCAGAGCCTGCCTTTGACAGAAAAATGCCTGCAGTCAGCTAACAATCACGTGTTTTCATCATCACACTTACACAGTGTTCAAGCAGTGTCCAGACCACTGAAAAGCACCAGCAGGCTCAAGACAGAGCCCTCTGCATTTCAGGGCTCATACCCCTTTTCCCTCCTGTCCTATCCAGCAAGGACACAATTGAATTTTGGAAGGAAAAAGGTCTTTATGTGTTATGCAAATGAAAAGATATTGATGGCTTGAGTGTTGTCATAGGTTTGTATCAGATTATTTTTTCACGTCTCGTCACAATAACCAATATTTCTAACCTTGTTTAATTGGCTACAGAGTGTGCTGTTGGGGGGATGTACAGAGGCACTCAGCTATGGCTTTAGGCTCCATATGCTTCCTCTACAGTCCCAAGAGAGCAATAAACACCTCAGCAAGGCAATTCAAAGCATCGGAGTTCAAGTAGACCCTTTAGTCTGCTGGGTGTCTCTGTAGACTTACAGGCTTCTTGGGATGAATCTTTGCTGACTTACAGGAAGAGTTTAAACACTTAGCTCGTGTACAGGAACACAGATATACATTCATAAGCATAAGTGCCTTGGTGAATCTCCCGCTGAATAAGTGAAGTGAAGAGGCATACCTCTCTTAGATGTCCCCCAAACTTGCAGTGTATTGACATAGGGAAAGATTTTTCTCAGTTTAAGGAAAAAAAACCAAACCTTTACATTCTGTCAGTTCTGTAATCTGCTGTTTTATTGTAATTCTTTGTTACATGTAGGTTATGGGTTTAGGGCTCAAAGAAATCTTGCAAAGCAAAAAAATTTAAAAAGTGGGGAGAGATCAGTGCATGAGTTCATTTTCTCTTTATTACAAACCTGACTCGGGGGCAAGGATGCCCTTGTTCATCAATACAGAGTGTAAAGGAGTGAAAAGTTTCATGTGGCACATGAAGGAAGAGCTTTTCTCTGGGGAGATTAACCTTTCTTCTCCTTTATTTCTCATCTAATACATCACTAGGCACTTTCTTCAGAAAGCAACTTTTCTTAGTATTGCTCAAAATCTTCCTGTTAACATTTCTTAGGCATAATCCCTTCAGCTTCTCTGTTAAAGGTAGTGATGCAACTCATCATCAAATACTTGGTGCTCAAACAACAGGGCTGGGAACAGACCGGACGTCCTCAGGGCTTGTGTGCAGATCCATGGAGTGAAGCCTTTCTGCCACCTATTTAAACAGAGATAACCTCCATCCTAGATGCCATATAACCAATATTAGGACAACCCGGTGTTTGAAATATTTAAGGCTTGCTGAGAACTACGGTATGTCAGAATGAGCACAGCATGGTACAGACATGGCTATACGATTTCTACAGGGCATTTTAACACAAAAGGAGCATTCCACTAATGCAGCTACTTGGCTTCCCAACAGGAGCTTGCCCTCAGATTAATAAATAGGTATAATCTGTAAGTGTCACTGGTTTCACAGGACAGTCTGCCTGCGCAGACTACAAGATAAACTCTGTTGTGGATGAAGAAAATTTCGCAAGTGTTATTAAATGTGCTCAAAAGATTCTTTTTTTTCCTACCTATAATTATTTGAAATATAAAATTACCACATGCTTGATGTACAAAGAACATTAAAGAGAATTTTTAATATTCTTCAGGAGCTTTCCAAACTTGTCCACAGTCCTTCAGTTCTGAGATAAAAGACAGTCAGTACCTGCTGGCTCCACTAATAAACAATCTTCCATGCTGTAAACTCAGATTGTTTTGAGGTGTTCTACCTTTACACAGAAAATGTTAAACCTCATACTTAATGACATTAGCCTCATTTTCAGTGTCAGTTCTTCAGCTAGTATCAGCTGATGCTGGATTCATTAGCTTCTTTGAATGGCTTAAATTTACACCAGCTGAGGATCTGGCTCCTATTCTTGAAAATCCAAGCCAACACAAAACGACTTTCCTCTCTGCTTCTTAGGTCTTCCCAGTATTACAGCTACTAATCCCAGATGTAGCTTGTGCTGCTGACAGATGTCCTCAATAATTATATTGTTGGGTCTTCTGCTTACTATGTTTAGCATGATACTGACATATGGCAGTGCTGCGACTATACTGGGGCACCGAGCCAATGTTGTCATTTCCTATTTACAAAGTAATATGTTTGGGAACCAACATGAATTCAAATAGGAAGGAGCTTTCTGATGAGGACCCCGCAGTCAGTGCTGGTTAGTGGGAGGCATAATATGTAAATGGAGAGATTAAGTGCTTTATTTTAATTAATCAATTACTTAATTAAAGGGGCAGGGCTGACAGCTGCATAATCACAGTTGGATCTTTGGAGGTTGAAACATTTTCTTTCTCTTTTCAGGCTTTCAACCTTCATGTCACCTTTCATTTCTTTCACCCTTTTTCCCACCCTAACGTCCTGCTGCTGCTTTTTCCACAGTACCAACAAAATCAGTCTCGTCCTCAACATCCCTGCTGCCCAGACATATTGCCTATTTGGCATAATTTCTCTTCTAGAGTACATGACCTCCCTTCTTCCCTTATTTTCCACATAATTTCATATGTGGTTGTAGATATTTTCTGCCTGTCTTGCCACTGCCATGGTGGCTTTCCTGCTCTTTCATTTCTCTATTCTGCAGTGCCATGATTTTCCACAGGGATAATTCAGCTATACCTTTTTCTGTTTGATGCCCTAAGATTTTGTGCCTCTTCTGAATTCAGTTCCATAAGGGACTCTCTACAGTGCCTCCTTTGATATTCCTGGTTAGAGAACAATTGAGCCTTGAAGCTTGTTTCAGTTTACAGGAGGTGTGAATACTCAACTCAGGTGTCTTGCCAATCTCTTTTATTTACAGATTATACAAAGTTCTATTCAGCTGAATTTAGGAAGAAGCAAACAAGAGGAGGTTTGTTCCTGTTAGCACAGTTTCATGCCTTTTTCAGCCAGCGCTTTACCCCCCAAAAAGTCATTCTTGGTAAGCTCTCTTTACTTGTTTTGAGAACCAGGCTCTCAACACTTGTTTGGAGAGTGACCAGTGTTTCTTTTCTAAATGTTGTTTTTCCCACCTCAGTGTCCTGGGCACACATACATCTCTCCTAAAGCAGCATTCCCCCAAATCCTTTGTCACCCTGAACACCACAACGGCACTGGTTTTAATGCATGCACTTTACAAGAAGTTTTCTACAGATTTAACTGCCTGTTTGAAGGTGTTTAACTTCATTTGCCTAAAAAATATTATAGGCTCATGGTTGTGAGGTTCTGCTCAGATCATAATTCTGAAACAAAATGTTCAAAGGCAAAGGCTCAAGTAGGACAGGTCTTAGAGAAGGATCCCTTGCAATCAGATATTGTTCCCCATTACAACAGGTTTGTCACTCACAACTACTGACAGTGTAAACACTTTTGTGGAACAGAATAGTCTCATCTGGTATCACATATGCTGTTTTATCTCCAGCTCAGACAGACACAATACAGAAGGCTTTCTCAGCCTCAGATCTGGTATTGTCTTGAGAAAACAACAGAGAACGTCACACCAGCTCTTTATAAGGATGGTGATGCTCAAATGGTGTAAAGGGCACAGTTTGATTCAGAGGTTCTGCAGCCCACAAGCCACTTGCAACCTGTGTTTTATGTGCAAAGAGACAGATTAATTCAACCACTTTTGGCAGAATAAACCAACTATGAAAGCTGCGCCAATACAGATCTTTTTCAGTTGTGCTGGTCCCTGAATGAGTAACTGGGCACTCAGACCCTGAAGTTGGCAGCCAATTAGAAGATCGAGCAGCCTGTCTTGCTGACTTATTAACTAAGCTCCCTGGCTTTAGTCCAGAAAATCCTACATACCAGACTCCAGCTGGTTCTCTTGAATCCTGTCTCATTCCAACAGCAAATCTGCTGCAAGAGCACCATACCTAGATCAAAGAGTCTGAGTTTCACCTATTTATTTTTCAGGTCAATCAACCACACCAGTTGAAACTAGACCATTAGAAGTCTGATAGTCCACCCTGGAGGGCACAGGTAGCATAGATCCTTCAGTGACAACCACAGAGCAGGAGACTATTGCCCTTGTGCTATCCAGATTTATGTCCAGACAGACTGGACAAGCCTGGATGTATTACTGGGGCTGTGGCTGGTTGGTACTTTCGTGGTTAACAAGAGAGAGAACACCTAAATCAAGAGACAAACTTATAGACCTGAAAATGTCAAAAGAGATTCTTTCTGTCACATGCACAGAGTCAAAAGTGCAGTAAGTAAAGGACTTGGGGCAAAAGGAGAGATGGACGGGCAATGAAAAAGACCACATGGGTTGGGCTGCCACAAAGAGGTGTATCAGACTGAACTGTGGCAAATCTGAGGACCAAGTGTTGCTCACAGAACTGGGGACATGTAGAGAGCAAACCAACAGCTGTGAATGAAATATGGCTCATTTCAGCTGAGATTCACCACTGTCAGTCTGCTGAATCACCAGTCCTCCCAGTTATTAACACTTCTCTCCTGGAGTTCATATGCTTGTGAGGAATCATACCCCTGAAATACCAGGTGCCTCTGTGTGCATGTGTTTGTGTTCAGGCTGAAAATACAGCTGAAAAAATGGCACTTTGACCCCATCATTCAAAATGAATCAACTGCAGAATCAAAAGAGTCTCCAAACTTTGGTAGGTGTACCTTTCTCACTCAAACATGTATTCAGCAATGATGGTGATCTTTACCTTATTTGAAATTTTGTATTATGGCAGGTATTTCCAGCTCCCTCTGTTGAACACCCAATACTGATTTCAATGCACAGTGTCTACATTGCCATAGACAGTAACTACTCTTCTACCCCAGCCATGGTCTGTGGATTAAAGTTTGGTTGAGGATTTAAGTGAATCAAAAACTATAACTGAATGAAACATTGATATGAAAGCCATAGTCCAAGGTGCATTCAATGTTATGCAGAAAATCAAGAATATCTCAATGACTACTTTGATGTCAGCTCACTTGTTTAAGTTCACGATTATGGAGAAACCACACACTATGAATAAGAAACTTTGTTAGCTTGTTATTCATGAAGATGAATTACAAACTGAACTGTGAAGAAATTTTTGGTTTAGGACCTTCTTTACTCTTGCTTAAGAGAGCAGTGCATAAACTGGGGGAGAGTCGACTGGGAGGAGACAAATGGTGCTCAGGGATGAGTTGGGCGTTGGTTAGTGGGTGGTGTCATGTATCACCTGCTTTTCTTGGATTATATCTCTCCATCTCCTTTTTATTAGTAGTATTAGTTGTATTTTACTTTGTATCAATTATTACACTGTTCTTATCTCAACCCGTGAGTTTTACTTTTTCTTTCTGATTCTGCTCCTCCTCCCACTGGGGAAGGTGGGAAGAGTGAGTGAGCCTGCACAGTACTTAGTTGCTGGCTGGGGTTAAACCATGGTACCCTGTCTCATGATCCTCAGCAAGGCACTTCCACCAGTTTCGTGGCTCCTTCCAGCTTCTTGAAACATATCTCCAGTGGTTCCACATCATCAGAGGAGCCAAAGTAACTACAGCCTTTGAAACTACCAAGTTAATACGAAATGCCCAGAGAAAAATCATGTAACTGTGTCTGTCTTTTTATCTCTGTAATATGAGAGGGATGGCAAACATTGAGGGGCCTTTCTTTATCCCCCCATGCCCTTTATTCTTATACCCTCTTGCTCTGTGGTTCTAAGGTTCACCGTGTCTTTAAAGTAAAGTTCCTTTTTGACAGAGCAAAGCCTGGCCTGGTGAGACCTCCCCTCTCTGGAGGCAAACTCCCCTCTTCAGGCTGCACGAGGACAAACTTCTGGGGAAGAACTGGAATCCCCTTCACCAATAGCGTAACTCCCTTGACTTCAGTGACAGTAAAGAATTTGGCTACAGCATCATTTTGTATGATGTAGTGGTTAAAATCACTGTTATTATCTTATGAAGAAATCAGTTAAAAGCACTCTGTTTCTTTGGCAAAGTCCTGAGTCCTCTGGATCTGATATTTCTAGGGCTTAGTGTGGGCTGGTTACCATGCAACTGGAACTTTTGTTTGTTTTGGAAATACAAGATTTCTTTTTTTCAGTGCACAGATTGGATGAAATTGCCAAGTACAATAAAGGAAATCTGACATAATAAACAAAAAATTATCCCAGCACATAATTTCCTTTTATGAAGGTGAAATAAAGGTATAAAGTAAGAAGTAGTGTCTGTGGACACTACTGCCCTAAGGTAATCTCCCTACTTTCACATCCTTTTCAGAAAGCACAAATTAATAGAATAAGTGTGCTATGATTGTAATGTCTAAAGTATTTTTTCTTTCAGAAACTGGTACTTTCAGAAAAATTCCAGGGTTATTGTCTAACAACACATTGATAGTGAACACTTTTATTTCTTCCCCAAGTATACAGGGGAAGGCATTAAGGCAATCATTGAACTTTTAACACATCATCTACAAGAAATACATTGGTAGATAACACATCTTGATCACTCCTGTGTAGAATCCCATTCCAAAAAAGTCCTATGATGCAACAAACAGTAATGTATCACCTCAAATCTAGACAATCTGGAGAAGGGGTGGAAAACACACATGGGAGAGGAGCGTGCTGACAGCAGCTGGCTGATTGTTCCAGCTGGAGATAGAAATGTATCTGAAAAATGTGCATCCCTCTTTGCCTCAAATTCTGCCATCCAATGTTTACATCTAATTGATGTTTGCTCCTCCCTTAAGCCAGAATGCAGGTCTTTGCTATCCTGTTGGTTTGTGAGCAAAATCAAGCTTTTTGCTGTCAATAAATGGAACAGAAGAAAGCCCATCTTAGCTTACGGGAACTAAACTCAGATCTCTACTCTAAGAGAATAATCACAATCTTGTAGGTACATTCACCACTCCTTGAGCCGTTCACATGGTAACTGCAGTGTGGAACCAAAAATACAGCAAGTGAGACATGGTGTAATATCATTTTTTATTCTGCTGCTGTGAATTGCTTCTCCATTTCAATTGAAACAGATAAACACACGTAAGAGGAAAAGATGTACAGAGCAGAACCAGTTCTTTTCTCTTCCAACAGTGCTTAAATCACTGGGCTATAAAATCATCCTTTCCCTTATTTATTCTTTCTTAGGTCTCATGACTGTCACATCCTCTGCTGCAGTTACCAATTTTCAACAGCAAAGGAAGAAAAAGAGAGTTGCAGTTTTAAGTTCGATATTTTAAATTAAATATACAAAACCATTAATGCTCTGGAACCTATTTTTATTGTGTTTCATAGTGAAAGTCATTGCAACTTTTATTTTATTCCGAACTCAGTGCTCTCAGAATGTGTTAAATCTGACTTAAGGGTTACAACATACATAAGAAACTTCCAATGTCTAAACAGATCCAGGGCTTTAGATTAGACTGGTGTCTTGAATTTAGAGGTCTATACTCTGTTTCAGAAGCATAAATAGTATTTTGGGCTTTTCAGCATAAAGTAATTTCCAAACTGTGACAAGTATGAAATGTTATTTCATGTTATATTACATGTTATTTATCGCCTCAATTATGATATCTTGGTTTTGGTAGAGCTGAGGATCTTCTCCTGGGTGTCATTAGAATTTTCTGTCACATTGCACCTCAGAAAAAGAATTTTTTCATTTAGTTCTTAAATGAAAATTTAGTATTTTTAATGCTCGGAATATAAAATGGACATTTTGTCCTCAAAGCTCCTAGTGCCCAAAGGCTCAGGAAGTGTCAGTGATGTTTTACACCCGCTGACACTCCGGCTCCAGATAGCCAGCTCATTTCTTTCAGAGCTTGAAATGACCATTTAGGCATTTAACCTTAGACATACAACTTCAGGTCTTTACTGTTCAGTACTCATCTCCATAAGAGAAACACCTCCCTCAGGAAGATTTGACATGTTATCGGGTCTGGTTTTCATTTAATCAACAAGTAGCATGGCAACTGCCCTGTCTCTTATTAGCTGTGAGAGCCTAAGTAGATACTTCAAAGCCCCTCTTGAAATTATAATGAAAAACAATTTCTAGCTGGGAACAGTAGAATCATTTGCTTTATGTTCCCACGGCACCAGAGAAAACAGAAGAGCACAATGAAGCTGAAGCGTAATGTGTTGACAGAGAGAGAGGCTGAAGGCTATAAAGACATGTAAAACAATAAACAGTGTATGTCATGCCAACAAAATATTTCAGAGGGAAAAGCAGCTCAGAAAAACAGTCTGCCTTGCAACCTTACAGTTTGCTTTTTTCAGACTCTATTTATTACAGTAAAATTATACTGGATGTCCCTTAAGTTTCCACTGTAGGAAATGGCCAGCAATCAAGCTATATTGTTACCCAAAAGGCTATCAGAGATGGTTACTTAAATATTGAAACATATTTTTGCAGAAGAGCCTTTATTACTGCAGGTGTTCAAGTCCTTTTCTTTGCTTACATTCGTATTTTGTGTATCCTGCAAGAATTGCTTTGGTTTTGTGCTCTGAATTTTCCCATTTTCTTCTCCTTATTCCTGTTTATGTTTATTGTGGTATTGCAGAAACTCAGAGGGAAAAGACAGCCTAAAGCCATGCTAGAGAGTCCATCTCTCTAAAGCTGAGTCTCTCCTGACAATGCAGGAAAGAGAGGAGGATAAGGTCCCAAACGTGCCATCCAACTTCTTGCTTTGCTGCCCTGGATATGTGGCTGGGCCTGTTGCCATTGCTCACAGATAAAGCAGCTTTAATGCTCCATCCTCTAACCAGGACTCACTGGGTACCAAAACAGGACATTGCAGGACTGATTGCACCACCTGAGGAAGCAAATGCTGTGATAACTTCAGGAGAAGTTGAGGTGACACCAAAGAAGACTTAGAGACACCAGTGCAGTTTGAAAAGGCTGAGGAAACATCATCCAGGATCCACTTACCAAGCACAACAATCCTGCACCTTACTATTGAATGAAAC
The DNA here is from genome assembly GCA_013398055.1 of Ifrita kowaldi. Classification (NCBI taxonomy): domain Eukaryota; kingdom Metazoa; phylum Chordata; class Aves; order Passeriformes; family Cinclosomatidae; genus Ifrita; species Ifrita kowaldi. Next base: position 786,025 of record VZRS01014168.1, read on the forward strand.
ACTGAAGTTGTAGCAATCCACGAATCATCACTGCAGCACCTCCACTCACGAAAGAAACTGGTGTTTAGTTCTTCCTGCGCCCACAGAATTGGCACATTCTGCCTTTCATACATTCCCATCATATTCAGCCTTTCAGCATTATTCATTCATGAGTCTACACTTTTCTCCTGTATTCTTCACTTCCCCAAATAGCTGAGAAATATTCTACATTATTGTATTTCTCAACATTTCATTTTTCAGTGACTCAGGCAATGGACGAAAAAAGAGCTTCCACAGATTTTTACATAGCTAACAAAGATGTACGTACTGTGTGTAGAAATAAGCACATTTATACCTTTTCTCTCAGTCTTCAAGCACACAGTGCACGAACTGATGCTCCACCTTTATCCAATGGCTTTTTACTCCTCCCATAAGGAACTCATTTACTTACTTACATCATGAACAGATGTAATTATACTGGTGCAGATTGAGGCAACTCCTCTACATGGGCTGCACATTCCCCAGGTGGATATGCTACCTTATTCAGATTTCGAATGAGATTCTGCATTTCCACAATAAACAGATCTAAACAGGCTGCCAGTTAATTAGGAAGTATATTTAATAATTACTAACACTCTTTTTAGCACCCTTGGTAATGTAAGTTTGTAAAGTTTATTCATTTATGTGGGCTTCATTATTTATTTATTTAATGTCTGCTGCTTTCTAAATTCTTAAATTTAGCACTTTCCAAATCCAGACAAAAATTACTTTTTTTTTCCCCCACCCAGGCACTACGACTTCGGATGTGTTATTTCATTATTTCTATATTTCACTTACAAAATTCTATATAAAATCTCATTAGCACTTATCTTTCTTTCTTTCTTTTCTATTTGACATGCTCAGTTGCTGAAGCATTTGTTTCTGGGCTGATAACTGGTCAAGCTGTTCCCAGGTCTGGAGCCAATCTGTAGGTCAGCCAGCTGGAGCAGTGACAGAAACACTGAACTGTGTTTCATCCTTCAGAGACCAGCCGCTGTCCTCTCAAAATGTGTTAATTCTTTTCTCATGTTCTGTTGGCCAGTGGCCTTTACTTGACATCCACTCCATCTTCTGAGCTGGTAGTTCTTTTTAGGTTCTGCAATGGTTACATCTGAGTAGCAAAGCCCTAAGATAACACCCAAAATAGGAATGTTCTATGACAAAATATTATTACAGTGTTTAAATAAATATTAAATGAGTCAACTGCATCACTTTTGGTAAAGTTTATGCATTCAGGACTGCTGAAGTCTGCATATGCATGAAAACTCACAGCCGAAGCCTCTACTCTTTGTACTTGTGCATTGCACCAAAGAGAACCCATAAGTTCAAAGAGTTCTGCAAAGCTGAGTGTGATGTGGGCAGCTAGAGGTAGAGAAGAAAAGCTGTCATTCTGCAGCTACACCACCTTTGGCTTTTAATGGTTCAAGTTAAAAATTCAGGGTTAATTCTTGCCCCAGGCCAGAAAGACAACAGCACAGCATAGAGTGCTTTATTGAGCACAGTGTGACTACAGTTCCAGGCAATGAAGAAGTGCCTGTACAGAGGTGTTCAGATGAGGGTAGCCAGCATAGACGCAAGATTATGCTGATATTGTTCACTCGTGTAACTGAATCTGTGTGTGAGTTTTTGCCAGAGTAACTCTTTAGAAAATTACGGCAATATAAGCTTGTGCTTATAGTAAAGCATGAGTAGTGTTCCAACAGAATTATTAAGGACTCTATTTTAGATAACTTCTGAGACAAGGAGCAGAGCAAATCCAATCCACACTGCAGGGACTGAGAAGTACATTTGCTGAACACATCTTGAGGCAGCTTAAAGGTTTTCCTTTAATGACTGTCATCAATGAGCCAACACATACTCTTTCTTAAAGCAAAGAGTAATTTACTGTCCACATAAGTAACACAGTGTAACAGGGGTTAATATAACCTAAGTCTATAAGAATGCTTCTATCTTCTACAAGAAGTCTTTTGCATATTCCTCTCTGATACATTAGGCTCGAGGGTTTGGTTTCTTGAGCAAAAGCAGTGTGTGACCTCTTTTATAGAGGTTATTTAAATTCCTCTCCTCTATCTTTATCAGTTTCATCTCATAGACTCATAGACTCATAGAATCATAGAATCATAGAATGGTTTGGTTTGGAAGGGACTTTAAAGATCACCCAGTTCCAACCTTCCCACCATGGGCAGGGACAGCTTCCACTAGACGAGGTTGCTCAGAACCCAGTCCAACCTGGCCTTGAACACTTCCAGGGATGGAATAACACAGGTGTCTCCTCCACCTGTGTTTACTAACCTGGAGAAGACAGTCGGTAAGCCCACAAAGAAGCAGAAGTAATCCCCCACTCTTGTGGGAGAGGCTATTTTGGCTGCTCTCTATCCTCCTGATCATCAAGCCTTGGAATCTGGATAGTAAACATATAACTTCCTTGATATTTCTCATCAAGCAGGGCCTCCAGCCTGTGACCACAGAGTTGTTATTGAGCATATTAGTTGGGATCAGCACTGCAAAGCAAACATTATCCCAAAGGAGAATGGTTGTGATGTCCATTAGAGAAAGCACTAGGAGACACAAGTTGCTGCTTGGTACTGGGAGAAAATGGCAATGTCGTCTGTGTGATCTGAGTTTGAGAAGTGGTTTACATGCTGCGTGTTGACTGCTACAGTCTCACCTTGTGTATAAATAGCTGCTTAATGGAAGGACCACTGATCCACTGTTTCCGTGGTAATTCCCACACACCTCTTTCTGCTGCATCTTTTGGTTTCTGCCACCTGCTAACTTTCTCTTTAGACTTGTCTTTTAAGTTCTTTAAAACTGGATCAGGCACATTCTTTTAATTGTGTATGTGCATCACACACAGCATAACAAGGTCTGTGAAGCACCGTGATGTCTGCACCACTTGTTTGAGCAGTGCGAGATCAAGTCAGTGCCTGAGCCAACCTACTGTACAGATGTGTGGACAGAGCTCCAATGTAAAACAGGACCCCTGCCTGAAGACCTGCTCCACTTGCCTTGGACAAGAGCTGGCCCATCAGGGAGTTTTGGCTCCAGGCTAACTTGACAAAAGACACTTCAGGTGGGGTTTCACAGCTGCATTGAGCTCACCTACCCTTCTGCTGACAAGGTAATCCTGCTCTCTCCTTACCCCAGTTTCTTCCCAGTTAGTACAGGTTCTCATACTGGTGCAAGTGCCTTTATGATTGAACCTACACTTCTTGTCTCAAAATTTGTTCTCATTTAAAATAAATACAAAATGTAAAAAGTAGTTTCAATTTCTTGGTCTTTGTAAACTGAAAACCATAGGTTTCTGTGGTGACTGGTGACAGGACCTGAGGGAATGGCCTGAAGTTGTATCAGAAGAGGTTTAGGTTGGATATTAGGAAAAGGTTCTTCACCCAGAGGGTGTCTGGGCACTGGAACAGGCTCCCCAGGGAAGTGGTCACAGCACCAGCCTGACAGAATTCAAGGAGTGTTTGGACTATGCTCTGAGGCACCTGGTGTGACTATTGGAGCTATCCTGTGCAGGGCCAGGAGTTGGAGTTGATGATCCTTGTGGGTCCCTTCCAACTCAGCATATTCTGTAATTCTTTAAAATACATTATTCTTGACAGACACCACTGTGAAAGTGAGAGAGCAGAAAGAGACCATGGTATTCATAGTGTCATAGAATGGTTTAAGTTGGAAGGCACTTTAAAGATCAGCCAATTCCAGCCCCGCTGCCACGGCCAGGGACACCTTTCACTAGACCAGGTTGCTCAAAGCCCCATCCAAATTGTTCTTAAAACTTCCCGGGATGGGGCATTCACAACTTCTCCGGACAACCTGATCCAGTGTCACACAGCTCTCAAAGGATAGAATTTTTTCTTAATACCTCATCTAAATGTGCCCCCTTTCAGTTTAAAGCTGCTCCCACTATTACAACATGCCCTTCTCAAAAGTCCCTCTCCAACTCTTTTGCAGCTCCTTTGGGTTCTGGAGGGTGCAGTAAGATCTCCCCAGAGCCTTGTCTTCTTCAGGCCAAACAGCCCCAGCCCTTTCAGCCTGTCTTCACAGGAGAGGTGCTCCAGCATCTTTGTGGCCTCCTCTGGACTATTTTCAGGTGCTTATTAAAATTGCTGTAATGCTATTAATTCTACATTCCTTTATCTCTTGGTCTGGGGTTTGTAAGATATAATTCGAGTAGATTATGTCAATCATTGTCTTACACAAGTAACAGTTCAGATGTTCCCAAAGCAGCTGTATCAGAGCTTTTTCATTTCTTGCATTATTTTGTCTAGAAGGAAGGATGATATCTCTTTCAATATTGTAGTCAATATTTAAATATTTGTATTCAAATCATTAATGGGAGAGCATCTGCATCCCAAAATAATTCATAATGGAAAATGAACACTGCCAACAGCATGCTCCCCCAGTCAGCCCATCTTAGGGCAACATTTCCTAAATGAAATTGTACTGAAGATGTACAACTATACACCATCTAAAAAATAGTGAATAGGCAGTGATTTTTAAGGTCCTTTTACCCAGAAAATATTTCAATATCACTCTTTCATTGCAAACTACTGTGGTTTTCCAAATCAACAATCTTTAATTTAAAGATCCCTTAGGATATAATTGTCAGATAAGAGAAGTGATTCTACGGGAACTGAAGTCCAGAAGGGTTGGTTTCAGCAGTGGGCAGAAGGAGAGGTACAGGCAACTTAGGGTACTGCCTACAAAATCTTTCTATAAAATTGGTTTTAAAAGAGTATATTCTTGAATAAGAAGTCTTTTCTATGTTGAGAAGTTTGGTCACTTATAGTTGACCTAATTGTTCTCATTCTGCATTGAAATACAACCTGTTCAGCACTTCCACACTAGCTGCACTTACTCAGGGTCAGGACACTCTAATCCTTGACTCAAACTAGTAATAATACACAGATTTGTAGCCTGGAGTCTCTGAGAGAACAAGACATCTGGGAAATCTAAGGATTCTTCTGGAAGGGTCCACAAATTCACAGATTGCATGAGAAGCTGTTATTATTTTCCTGCAATGCCTGGGACAGGGGGGAGCTCAGTTGGATTAGAAGTCATTTATGTTGTTGCAGCAAGGACTTTTTTTTACCTGTGAGTTTAACATTTCTGGCATTTCATTTTTCTCTTAATCAGCTTTCAGTGGAGTTGATCTTGACTTAAGATAGGGGATGACCTCTCAAGGTCAAACTCTTTCTGTCATCTGAAAAGCATTAACCGTGGGCAATCTATGAATTCTTTTTTCAATTGGCAGGTTTGTTGCCTGAGAGCAGAGCTTCAGATTTGACTTTTAATGCTTTATATTATGAACTTTCTTTTCCTTTACAGATTCTTCTGTACATATAATGTTCTTTGCCTATAAGTATGAGATTTCAACCCTTTCCCCTTCAAAATCAGTGTCAGCAAGCTAATTGTTCTGAGCAGTAAACAGAACTTGCAACCAGGTCACTGTTCTTAAAAACAGTAATGAGAGCTATACAGTGTTTTTTTCACCTAGGTCTCATGGAATTTGCTACCCCCTTTCACAAAATTACATGCTTCCAAAGGCACAGGCTTGACCAAAGCTGGACATTCCCCTGATAATTTCTTCCAGTGATGTGTATATAGGAACAATAATATATTTTAACTCAAATGTGCATGTCTTCAACTTCCAGACATTGCTTCTTGTTACTTCCTTCCTCTTAGATTGAAGGGTTATTTAATACTCATTACGTTCTCCCTGTGAAAGTAGTGTGATTGTGATCAAGGGCAAAACTGCATCATGCTGGCAGAGGCATCCAAGGCATTTGAGCTGTCTCAGTTTATACAAACCAGCACAAGAGGAAGTGTGGAGAAGTGCAGCACAGACACCCCAGTGCTGATTGCACGCTGAAGAGCCAGAACCCAGAGAATAGCATAGCTGCATTTGCAGGTAGACTGCAATTACAACTAATTATCAGCACTTTTACCATGCTGAGCCCTCACATTAAGTCACTCCTTCATTTTGATCCCTAGGTCTTTTACGGGGTCCTGTTTATGAAAAGATAATTGTCTTGCCTCATTGTCTTATCCTTATATACTATTTTACCAAGTTGTTTTTCTTTTTTCAGTTTTAATTACAAATGTTATCATAAGTGATTTATTATTTACTTTCAAAAATAATCAGTGAAGCCGTTGAATGGTATCAGGTCTGCTACTGATCCCCATGAAACTCCGTTATAAGTATGTTCAGCTGTTGATAATTTCCTGGAGACAATCTCTTTCTAAGATCTATCACTTAACCAGTTCTTAATTCATAAAACATTTGCTTTATTAATAGTATATGATGCCAATGTCTAAATCAGAACATGCTGTGCTGCCAAATTCAAATATTTTACAGAAATCAGATTACTCAAACAAGCTTGCAATTTCATCAAAGAATAAAGTGAGATTTCTTTGACATGATCTGCTTTTCATAAAACCATGTTGTCTGGAATTAATTTTATTTCTATCCTTTAATTATTTCTCAGCTGATTCTCTTCCCAGCTTTTCTGTTATATTTTCTGGAACAGATGTCAGACTAATTGACCTACACTGACTCCAATCATCTTGTCAGATTTTTTTTTAATATTGGCTCACTGTAAACTCAATTTCAGTCTTCTGGAATTTTCCTGGTATTCCAGAATTTGTTAAAAATGAGGATTAAAGATTAAAAATTTCCCAGAGCAATTTATGTGCAAACTATCTGTTTCCACTGAATTAGAAGTGTTTAATTCTACTCAAAGTCGCTTTGTATTTTCATCAGACCACGACAAGCCAGAAAGAAATTTGTTGTTCTTATATGGTAGAAGTACAGCATCTGTATTTTATTTCTAGGAATCCAGCTATTTTTATGAATTTTAACTATTCTATGTCTTCTAAAAAGAATTTGATTATTTGTTTCCAACATCATGACACTGATGTTCTCCAACATCACTTTATCTTTGATACTAAGTTGATTTTATATCAACATACATTAAAAACCTACATTTTATCATGCTTGCATTTTTCCTCCATATTTTTAGTTTTTAACATTATTATTTTCCGTATTTTTTAGCATGCAAGTTACATATTGTATATCATTGTGGTCTGGGTTTTTTTCCTAACTGCTGTTTTACTTCTTAGTGCAATCAAGCTTTATTTATAAACAATTGAGAGACTTGGATGTGACATATTACAAAGTTTAGGTGTGTAGCAAATATGTGTTAAAGCAAAACACATTATCAGCCTAAATTTCCAGTGCAAACCCTCCTCAACATCAAACTGGTTGTGCCTTTATAAATTGAACCCTTCTGAAGACACTTTGAAGTAAATACTAAATAATTAATATTCTGAGATATATTTGAGATATATATTCACTTTATTTGACATACATATTCACCTTAAATATTACAATCACTGGTCTTTAAGCAGCATGTTTCCAGTCCAAGACCATTCTTACCTTTACCCTCTACCTAAACACATCCTGTTACACTACTATGGAAGCTTGAATGCGTGGAAAGAAGCTTCACTTGTTCCTGAGGAAATTTATCAGGAAAACTGACTTTTATGATTACATCAAGTTCTGTCCTGAAGACTAAAATGAAGTTGTTCCCACTCCAGTGAAGTGTCCCTCCTTATTTCTCTACTAATTGTTCTAAACATGAACTCTCTTTGCAAACATGTTTGCCATGACTGACTATACAGTTTAACAAAAGGGCAAATTTGGAAAACATACAGCAATTTTACAGGTAAAGAGCCATTGAACAAGTCTCACAGAGGAAAAACATCAAAAACTTCAACCTGCATGCAAAAGGCTTCAGGTTTCAGCCAAAGCCAATGAGTAGGGTAATTTGCAATATCATACAGTGGTTTGTAAGATGTTTAAATGAACTCACTCTCTGTTAGCAGAGCATGTCATAAGCTTTGCAACACTCCGGCAAGACAGAATTGTTTCCATATTTAAGTGCCATATTTAGCTAATAGGAAACTTCAAGTGAATTGTTCAAGATCAAAAAATGAGCAGGGATTTGAATCCTATTCTCCAAAAACTTATGAGACATTAACTCATGGACTGAGCTTCCTTTCTGAAAAAAACTACAGCTGTTCTTTGGCTGAACAAGGAATGTACTTCCTGTGCAGCCAATTCCCCACCCCCAGCATCTCTCAGATTTACTTTCCTCCGGTTCTGTTATGCAGCTTTCTTACTCCTAAACCCAAACAGCAGATAGAGAAATGGGCAGGTCTGGAATGAACTTCGTGATGAAATGAATAATGGTAACGCCAGCTAGCTCACTAAACTGTCATCAGTCTACAATGACAATAAGCTCATCATAATCTATATTCCCATCTTTATCTTTCATTGTTCTAGTTAGGCTGTTTGTTTAAGCCTCTTAACCCAATTACTGAAATTCATTGTTCTCATTAGTGCCATTTGTTGCCAAACAAGAAAAAAAAGGGTTTTCTGACAGAGCTGGAAAACTCTCAAAATATGTGGTTGGCCCCAGCACTTCTCTCATTCTCGCAAGCTTAGGCCAGCACAGAACATCTTTGTTTTGCAGTTGTCAAGGCTCTAAGCAGTTGTTGAGGTCTCTGCACACTTGTCATCATTTAAGGACAATGTAAAATATATTGACGGCAACATGGGTATAAACCCCATAAGGGATTACTAAAGGAAAATTCTCAGGAAATGGAAATGCTGTAAATAGGTGTTAGTGTAAAGATTTACAGGAAGAGAACACAAACAAAGACTTTACTGTGTCAAATATCATTCTTGTATTGTGATAAACTTAACTAGATGTTGCCAAAGGACTTTGCAGGAATTACAGCTTGCATTCCTGTCCATCTCATTCCAGTTCATTGGCCAGACTCATTTTCCCACAGTACATCTATAATCATGACTGCCTTCTTATACAAAATTAAGTTCATCTAAGAAGCTCATCTTCTACTTTGCTGAAAACATGGGAAAAGTGAGGGTCTTTTTCTTCAGCCCATCCTCAGGCTCTAGTGTTTCACTTTTCAGTTGCAAGCCAACTTTTACTACAGAACATGGACATGGTCAGATAAAATTTCAGTTGGCAGTGCAGTTTTTATTTGCATAACAGGTGCACTGGAAATATGTGGTGTAAACCCTTGGCAATGATGTTGGAGTGAGTGTCATTTTTTTGCATGTGACACAACTGAAAAGTGTGTACTTGTTCTTGTATACACTTTGAGAGCTTCCTTGTAAAAAAATCTGATTTTTCATGATGACATCACAATTTTCTAAACTTGTTGGATTTCAAGAGCTCTAGGACATGTTCATTTAGGCATCCACACCATGTGTGAAAACATTTCTAAAATACATTATTGCTATGTCCCCTGTGTTTGAACACAGAAATGACTTGGTATCTCTGTTTAACAAGTCTGTGTTCTTTAAGTTCTTTTTCTAAAACTACATTTTGGATTCCTAGCTTTGTCTCTATATTAGTAAACATATTTGCATCTTATCCACAAGCAGAAATAACTGCTCAAAAATTATCTGACACAAAATTGTATCCTTGTTTATTCAAAGTTTATTTTAATGAGGTTTAAGGAAAGAGTTTAGCTGGGAAGTCATGTTTTAAGTAAAAGCTTTACTTTAAGCCACCAGGGAGGAAAGGGAAGGGAAAAAGAAGGAAAAGAGAGAGAGGAGTTAATTGCAATTTCTGTTTTGTTTTACACTTCTGCCTGTTATCACTGAACAAGCAGGGTTAAGAGTTAGAAAATCAAGTTTAACCTCCAGTCCTGCCAGCTTGCTGCTCTCCGTCCATAGGCAAGTTACTCCAACTTGAATGGACTCCAATGGAAACTCCAATGTTTCTTCCCCTCATATTTGTCCATCTAAGTTATGTATACTGTTCTCTCCAGCAGTGTTTGACACAGAATTAGTGCAAGTCCCTCAATAGAATCATGTCATCCAGTGGGCCATGTGCACTCTATTTCATGTAAAATTACACCTTGGTCCTGCCTGAAAATGGAAAGATGCTTGTGCCAGTTATTCCACACTGGTAGAATGTACCTAAAATACCATTTCTCATAAGATATCCAGCATCAAAGCATCTTGCATTGTAAATAATATGCAGTATTATTTAAATAACAATTAAAATTATTATTTACTACTACTAATAACATGTTATTATATTTAAAATATAAAAATTGTATTATTTTTTATAACTAAAAATATGCAGTAAATTACCTTTTTTACCTCTCCTTCTCTTTCTCCCTTCCCTTTGCCTCCGCCTTGAGCTTAGTAGTAGACACAGTCTCTTACTCTCTACCCTTCAAAGCTTCTATTCTTCAGACCACAGGTCATAAATACACATTTCTTTCCTGAATTTTTTCTTCTGCTGTGGTGAATAACCTGATCAGTTCTAACAGAAACATTCCTTCCTGACACCATGATGAATCACAAATCCCTTAGATACAAAGGAGACTGAGTCAATTTCAGAGAGAGAATCCAGAGAATTTAACACTTCATCTTGTAAACAAGACCAGCCCTTCTAGTGTTAAAACCAAATATATTAGAAAAAATCAATTAGAAACCAGTTTTAATTAAGTATACCTGTAGAATGTTCTTTTATTTCCTTTGTAGGTAAAAGAAGCATTGACTACACTGAAGCATGTTGCTGGACTATTGTTCTTTCAAAGTGTTAAAGCTGAGAGATATAGAGATAGAATTCTTCATTATGATGAATTGAAGAAGAAATGAACTTAAATCCTAACTTCAGAGGATCAAGGGGACGACAGCATTTATTTCAATGGCACTGAGATTTCACCTTCTGTAGCAAACTCAGCAATTCTCTTTGCTTGCAAAGTGCTTGGATCAGGCCCCCAGGACATTGCAAAGACCAAAGCATTTTCCTCTTCAGAAGCTTTTCAGAAAGCCCTAGAAATAAAAGCTAGCTTTTGATTTGGATGTGTCTGTAGGGTGGATTCCACTGGGGCAGGAAGGTCACCCCTTCTTCCTTCCTGGAGCTCAGGGGAATGGGAAAGAGAGGATCCCCTGAGCACATGCAAGTCTCCTTCAGTAATGAACCACATGCTTGTTACTAAGAAAGCATAATAATTATATTATATCCATCTGCAGCTTTTTATATTTGAATTAACTGAGCTTTATTAACACATTATTTGATTATTTTGCAGTATTTATAAAAAAACCTCATTTTTTTTGGCTAGAGTTCCTGAGTTTCAGTATTTTATGTTGAACAGTTATTTACTGCAGCACTGAAACAATGTTTGCACCAGTAAATTAAACTTGAGACATATCATTCTCTGCCATTCAGGCCAAATGACACAGTAAAACCTATGTTGAGAACATTGCACCCAGCGTGAATGCCCAAATGGAGGCTGTTCACCCAAATTGCCTTCTGGAACTGGTATTTGCCCTGTGATAGCTTCTGAACATTTTCTGAGGCATTTGGGGTGGGGAGGATGGCTCCAGCTAAAGTTGTGCCAAGGATCTTCCTAAGAGGAAGTTCCAGTCTCCAGGAATGTCCAATGGAGCTTTTCGAAGTACATTAATACATGATGCAGACAAACAGCAGCAGGACTCGGAGCACATCCAGCTGAGGCCAACCAGCAGCACCCTTTGCCTCTGTTCTCTGCCTTCTGCAGGATTTGAAGTTGCTAGCAAGTGTGGAGGAGGATGACAGAAGACGTATGATAGATGCACCACTAGAGCCAGCCAAATGACTAATTTAAGTGGTTCTGTGATTAAACAAGGAGCTGACAGCTGATCTCTGACTGCAGCATGAGACGTGGTTGGTGTATTTAGCACTCAGAGCTATTTTCATAGCTGAACCAAGTAGGTGCAAATCCTCTGCAGTTCTCTCTTCTGAGCTAATTCCCTGATCCTTGATTAATAAGACCTGGTAGAAATTAGACAAGCTTAGAGCATCAACACAAACCGAAAATGCAATCTAACCTCAAATCAATTGAATCAGCATCTTATCTACATTTCCTGCCTTTTACATGTGCCAGTGTTTAGCTCACCACAGCGACTTCAGAGTGTCAGTATATTTCACAATTCAATTAGTCATTCCCAAGTAAAGTATTGTAATTGATTCTTTTTTGGTCTCCACTGGTGATAAAGGTAATGGATGTTTTTGTCAAGTGAATGGACTTCCTCTAAATGTCTGCTTCTCCATGTCACTGCTCTGAAGTAAATGGTGAGGTATATTTCTATAAATAGACAAGTAGCTGGCAGGAGGGGAAAAAAAAAAGAGAAGGGGAAAAAAGAGCAGAGAACCATACATTTCCTGACATTGCACTTTCAGGACGGTTTAATTACCACAAACGAACATTCTTGAACCACTCTTATCTTAGGGAGCATTGCAGGAAGCAGAGAATAATTTGAATGCTAACAGATATTGCCTAAAATACAAAAGGAAAATTAATCAAATGCCCCTGTACTGTGTCCATGGTTTCAGTTTGGGGGAACTGATGTTTCCAGAAAAGGCTGAAGTAGCACCTCAGACTAAGAGCTGTGGCTTACAGCAAGAACTGATGTAACATCTCCCAGCAGCTGGTCTGCACTTGAAAAACAGAGCAAGCAACTCCTGAGAAAAGCAATCAATCAGCTGCATTTGTCACAGCTCTCTGAAGTCCCCAGCTATGGATATCATTAACCGAACAGTTTCCCTGCATGCAGTGAGGGGCAGCACGCCAAGAGCAGGGGTAGGGTTACCTCCAAAAACACCCTGACTGCCAGGTTTTAGGGCCTTCCTCTTCATAACGCTTCCTTTCACCACATAGAAAAGACTTGCAGACCTAAGAAACATCCTGGATCACATTAAAACCCCATGGCATAGAAACTCCCTGGGAAGAATTTTTTCCTCATGGAAAGCAAAACTGCTGATTCCTTGGCTTGGTGCCAGCACTGCAATGTAACTGAACAGGAACACCTGGCATCTTGCCAGGAATATGCACATCTGTCAGTAGTGGTCATTTTTTCCCTGGTATTCACATAAAGATGTTAAAAGTAAGAAATTCTGGTATCCTGAGGTTTCAAAAAATTAAAAGGTAGTGGGGCTACTGTGATCCCATCTTTCCATTTAGCTGATTTTACAAAATATCATGCATCACACATAATGGAATATGCCCCACAGTAGTCACCAAACCTATCAGACTTAATATAAATCAAGGACTTCTAGAACTGTACCTAGAGAAGAAATATTTCAGAAAATTTTGATGATGTTTTCCTTAAATTGTGTTAAAGTCCTCTATGATGTTACCCTTGGGTGACATAAAAATATGATGGAGGCTTTTGCATATTGCAGTGCATATTTTCCAAGACAAAATTAATCAATTAATCTGCAGCCAAACTTGTTTGGGGACAGGCAGTTTTCTGAAATTTCTTGGCTATCTCAGTAAGTTACAGCTGTTCTCCACTAGACTGTCTTAAAATCTAGAGTGGTACTGTTATGTGCTTCCAATATACTGCAGAATTTTACATTAAAATGGATAAAGAGGTTAATAATTTTTATAATGATTAGGAAAGCAATCTGAATCAAAAAGCCTTATATGTTAATTTAAAATAGGATTTATTATAATTAGAGATATAAAGGATTGATTAGATCCCATAAGGGTGAGATATAACTTTGAATAAGCATTAACTGTTGCATTTCCTTTTCCTTGTAACCTGTATAAAGGGCCTGAGCATTTGGAGGACTTTAAGCATCTGCTAGTTAAAGCAGCTCATCTGTATTGAACCTAAGGATGAGAGCTTAAGGGTTTTCCTTCTTCCATAGGTAAAGAGCACTACAAATAAAACGTGAAGGGGCAGCTAACATCTGTATGACTCCATTGTCATCATGGGGAATTGTATCTTCTTGTCCACTCTTGGCAAAGAGAATATGGATCTCCCATCTGGGGTGGAAATAGACTGACTTCACCAGCCTCTTGTCCATTTGGGCCGACACTCTTTTTGTGTCAGCATTTCTTACCTGCTGATAGAGATGGGCATGGAGAAAGAATGGCTTTGCTTGGCTCTTCTCAAGGCCACAGCTGCCTCCCTAGCATTTTCTATCTAGTGAAAATAATAATTTTAAGTCCACATCCTTAGCTGCTGTTTTGTTACATGATCTTATTGATTTTGATGGCTGCTGATGCCATCAAAAGATTATTTCAAATGAGGATTGGGCGGTCACCAAAACAATCACTTAACTTTCAAATCTCCTTTCTCAATTGGAAATTATGTCCTGCTTTATGTTATATATGTGACAGGTTATAGTCCATATATTTTGAGTACTATTTTGTAACATTTTCAAATGTTCAAGTTTAGATACCCAATCAAAGCTACTCATCAAACACACCCCTCCTGCACATTAGTAATATACCTAGGCACTGTGAAGAAGTGCCTATAATATGTCCTAAAAACAGCTGGCCTGAATGTCTCTCTGCAGAGGTGCCTGCCTTTCTCTGTAGAAAATGATCCTTTAAGCAATTCACACAGAGGGGAAAATCTGCAGTTTATAGAGACAGGAAAAAACACTTTATTGATAAAAGGAGGTCGTACCAAGCTTGCACAGACATCTGGATTTAGTTTAGGGATGAAATATGTATGCTCCAAAACCAATTCACTCTCTCCATTAGTGAACATTGGGATACTGGAGGTGGTCTTTTTGGAAAAAGAAGACAAATGCAGACATTTTTTTTCCCCTGTGAATATAAGAGGACTCTCTGTGAAACCTTCACTGATCCACAGCTGCCCTGTGATAGCTCAAAGCACTGAGAGATCAGAAAGGCAGCAGATGTGGCAGAATCACTCAGTACTGAAATGGCACAAGCCAGATTTGCCAAGCAGCAGTCAGGGACCACATACATCTGTTCCTCAGAGCTCAGCAGGCCAGCTGTGATGGAGAGAGATTAGCTCAAATGAAATGGAACATGAAAAGTCTGGTGAAATTGCCACAAATAAAGTAAAGAGTGGTTCCTGGAGAGACAAGCAGATCCATCTGCAACAGATCTAATGAAGCTTGGGTTTTTTAATGGATTTGTGCCTTGTGGTTGGATTCTTTGGTGTGAGTACCAATTAAAACTCTTCCTGTGGTTGGGGCAGTCATAATAGTTGTCTTCTGTGTGAATTCTCCAGTGGGTGGAGAGCACACTGCAACCTTGTGATCAGAGAAGATCTGACTTGATTAGACCACTAATGGCACCTCTTGTTCCTGCTCAGCCACCTATTCCTACAGAACTGGATATTTAACTCCTGCTAACTTCTGCTACCCTGGGTAGAAACTAGTTAAGTGATTTGGAGTTATTGGGATGTAGCTGGACAGTATGGCAGACCCATGTGCACAGATTCCTGTATATGCACAAGTGGAGTGTAATCTCTCACTGCTCACTGCAGGGACCATCACATGGACCTAGGCTATTATCTCCTGGCTTGTGATTTCAATAACAAAAGCTGAAACATGCCTTGTGTCAAGGCTGTGATGTCTGCTGAGGCGACAGTGAGTACAGATATATTCTTGAAGACACTCACCTTTTGGCTGAAGAGTCAGTCCAGGCTTGTGCGTAGAGCACTGTGCAGGACAAAGGAAACATGAAATCTAACTTATGCTTTGGAAAAGCAGCTTCAGCTACACCTCCTGTAAGTAACAGAAAATAGTATCCCTTCCATCCACATTGTTAACCTCTTCATTACTTTCACATCACAATTTCATGGTCCCTGTAAGCTGAGGAATTCTCACCTTACACGATGATGATGATGGCCATGACTGTTGATTGCTGGTTATCCCACTTACATGACCAGGGAGCAGATATTTCACGTGACAGCATTTTCATTTTTGGGAAGTAGAAGTCACCTTCAAGAGAAAGTCCACAGGTCTAATGTGAAGGGCTGCAAAATTAAAGCGAATCTTCTTCATGCTCAGTTCTTCTTGGCAGTGGGACAAATGGATCAGTTTTCTGAGCTACTTACTTAACTCTTATTTTTAGTAATCATTAAAGAGTGACAAGGAAATAGAAAAGATGGTGTTATATTTGGCAATACCCTGATTTCATTTCCTGACTTGGTCACAGCCTTTCTTTGTGACTTGAAATCATGTACCATTTTTCAGCCTGTCTAACAGAGTCCTTGCAAATGATGACTCCTTTCTCTTTTTAGGTACAAGGGTACTAAAGTATAAAAGTCTATATACATCCATGTAAACATTAAGTCAAGATAAATATCGTTCCAGAGCTACTTAATCACTCACAGAGGTAGGATAAACAACTGAGTTCAGAAGAAAGGCTAACTTTTTATAGACTATAGGAAACTATTTGCAGAATTCTTATTTTGTTCCACTATTTAGAACCAACAAATCAAATCANATTGTGTCCAATGATTATGTTAATTATAATGCATTGCTCCAGAACTACTGCTGTGGATTTTGTTGTAATAGGACTCTCAGAACAAGACCATTCCTAAGATCCAGTCAAAGGGGTGATGTGGTTGCTGTCAGAGCTGGAACCTAGACTGAAACCAACTCTTCTCAGGTGTCAGCAGAGAATTGTCATATGTTTGTGGACTGTATTCTTGAGAAATATTATGCCAAGAACACCCCCACTTGGTCAAGGAAAGAAATGGAGTCAGAGAAAGATTACCACATCTGAAATATATTGCACAAAAAACTACTATTCCGTGCTTTTTTTTTGAAAATTTCTGCCCATGAATATCAGCATGAATGAAATTCCAAAGGTCATTGAGAGAAAAAACAAAGTTATAAACGACAATTTTTAGTGTTTTGGTATGGTTCATTGAAAATTTCTCACACAAACTACATATCTCAGACTGTAGTGTAAATACTCAAGCCAACTTGCCTGGCATCAGCACCCAGGCTTCTATAACATCATCCTAAGTACAAACTAGTTTCTTTTGTTGTTACCAGAGAACAAGTTTTCTTAAATAATAATCTCAGCTCTACAGGAGATTATGTCTACATAATCTCCTGTAGGGCTGTGTACTACAGGATATAGTTCCTGTAGACACAAGGAACTATATTCCTTTTGTACACAGCCCAGACACAGTCATTGAAAGAATGCTGTGAAAGCTAGCATCTTTTTAAAATTTTATTATCATTTGTTTCTTTCTTTTAGCAAGAAGTTTTGTGCAGTGTTGAACAGTCACAAAGAGAAGCCACCAACATTCAGCCACACACGAAGCACAACATCAACACAAACATTTTTTCTTCAGCCACTCTCAGCTTTCCCAGAAGAGCAGAAAAGAAAACCAAGAATGCCTATTTTATTTGCTGTAGACCATCAACTTTGAATCATCTCTAATTAGCTTCCAACAAGATGTCTGGTTCCAGAACAGAAGTCCTTAATTAGTCTCTACAGCCATTGATTTCAAGGGGAGTTTTACCTGACTGAGGATTTTGAATGAGGTCACGAGGTGTGAGTGAGCCCTGAGGAAGCAAATGGAGCCTCACCCTTGTGCAGGTGTGCAGGTGAAATTTCAAGGAGGTTCACTGCTCTTTCTAATATTTTTGTTCCCCTATAGGGAAAAGGCTGTAATTTTAGCGTGGTGCTACAGGAATTTAGAAACATCCAGACAGGGTTAAATGTGCCTCAGAAAAGCTCCCAGGAAAATTGAGGGAAAAAAAATGTAGGGAAAAGGAATCCACAATAAAGTTCACAAACAGTAAAGCTTTAGGAATATGAAATGAGGGTTTGAACTTGACGCTGTGCTTCTGTGAAAAAAAACCAACAACAAAACAACAACAACACAACAACAACACAACAACAACACAACAACAACAACAACACCACAATAATAATAGTAATAATAATATTAATAATAATAAAGCAGCTTGTGGCAGGAGACTGGGAGGAAATTGTGAGCAGGATGTGAGTAGCTGAGGCTGGACAGAGAAACAGAGGTCACACCAGCTTCCTGGGCCAGGGCTTTGGGAGGTCTCTGTCCAAGCTCCCACTCATGCACAAAAAAAGCCTTGGCCTGAGAACTTGTGGCTCTGTAAAAGGGCAGACAATGAAATGAGAAAAGGAACGACTTTACCGGAAGAATGTGGTGACGTTGTGCTGCTGTGGGAAGATGAAGACCAAGATGTCAAAAGCACAATCCCCTCCTCTTCCATATTTAAGTCTCATAGCATGTGGGTAATTCAATTACTTAAAGTAAATCACCTCTCTGTAACATCTATAAAATCATATAACTTTTCTTAAAACTCATGTATTAGTTTTCAGAAACAGCTGAAGAATTTTAGATAAAAATTTCTGTGCATATGCACAGAATTCCATACAAGACAGACTCTTCGATTAAAAAAAAAAAATAGCTGAGAAAATAGGAAAACTTCTAAATAACTGAAATTGGATTCCTGTATGCAGAAACTCCTCTAACCTTAATACCTAATAACCTTAACGATATCCTTAATATGGGCCACCTCTAAGACTTTAAAAAATGAACTGAAAGATCTGACAGGCTGTGTGCGTGTAAGAGCAGATAGATGATGAAGGTCAGTAAACACAATTGCAGCAATCAATAGGTATGTATTGGCTCTGTAATTATCTTCCTATTAATGCTAAATTAGCTAAGGTATATTTCAGACATCTGTTATAATTTAAAGGATTGCCAATAATTCTTATCTTATTGAAAAAAAGATTACTCCTTATTGGAAAGGCCACAAAGCAAACCCGAAAATCTTTATCTATGGAGTTTGTCTCACAGTGCAAGGTGTCATCAATAAAACATCTCATGGTCCGCTCACTGCTGCTGTGCAGACTGAAGACTATTATAAGTTGATAATTTTCTGTTCTGACATACCCTAACACATGTTTTAATGGTGGTATTGCTCTTGCATCGTATCTTTATCCTTCAGGACACGTCAGTTTCTCACCCAGCCGACCTATCCAGCATTCCTGGCATACCTTCAGTCAAGCACCACGAGATGATATCCATAAAAATCCACTTTAGCTGACAGAAGGCATATAATATCCTTTAAAAACCCCTGGTTTTAAAAGTCTGCTTTGTGACACTTATTTTTACCTGCCCCCCCACACCCCATCCCCCAGCTCAGGGGTTTTTTATGCTTCAGGGGGCTGCTTGCATCTTCCCCTCTAGCCCTTACCAAACAATCTGAGGGAGAAGAAGGCATTGGTTAAATATCTCACCACCCAAATGTTAACTCTCACAAATCACCTGTAGGGGGAAGAGCCTGTTTTTCCACACTCTTACATATTCTGTGCATGCTGCAGTTTCTCTCCTATGCGGGCTCGGCAGCTTTCTCAGGATTATGTGATTTACATTCTGCACAGGCCTATGTGGATCCATACAGCTCAGCAGGAGTGATTTTTACAGAATTACTGTAGCAGCCATAGGCCAGAGTAGGATTTGAATTTTTTCTTGCTTAGATGTGATTCACAGCAGAATCTCAAGGACAGAGCTGCTGCAGGCTTAAACTCCTGGGAAAATCATACCTGTCCAAGGAGGAAGGTCCTTCCCAAGGTACAATCCCTGCCTAAGAATTTTTAAAGGAGCTAAAGAAAACTGAGGGCCCTGATACATGATCAAGTTATTGAATATTAATGAGTTACCTTGCATCAGCTGAACCACAGCAGCTCCTGTGTACTTAATCGCAGCCCATTGCTGCCACCAAGGATAACACACAAGTATTACCTTTTTCACCGAGGTCTGGTGTGATTCTTTTTGTCCACGTTTGCTACAAACTAAATGCACACACAAAAAGTGAGCTACTGCCACTCAGCTGACAGGCACTAAGCCATGAAACTCTGGTCACAGGGGATACAGCGAAATCAGGAGTCACATTCATCAAAGTTGCTCATGCACTTCTGAAATGCAATGTCAAATGTCAGTTTGGTAGAAAAAGCACTAGCAAATATCTCCTGAGTTAAAAAAGACGTCCTTCAGCTGCCAAGAGAACAGCCTCTGTTCCTAAGCTCTCCCACCGCCCAAGGAGCTTGTATATCACACCAAAAGACATCATTTCTCACCAGAACATCTCTGCATCGCCACCATGCCCTTGCCAAGAGAATGAAGAGATTGTTTGCTGACCGGTGCAGCCTCACCTCTGTGAGATGTCTCAGTCTGGTCCTCTTCTATTCAATATGTAACACAACAAAGCTTTTAAACGATATCAAGTTTATGCACACAAAGAAGTCTTGAAAAAGTGGCTTTTCTGGATTTGGGACATAACTTGGATTTGTTGGGGCTTTTTTTTTTTTTTTGCTGCTGCAGAAAATGGCACATGGAGTCTATCCACAAAAAATATTTTGATTTTAGATAAAACCAGCTAGCTGGGGAGCAGAGAATGGGAATACTAATAGTTAATTGGCATTTTGTGTGATTACAGGGGGCTGAAGCCACTGAACACTCTTGAAATGATATTGCTAAGGAGGAAAATACGTTATGCTACCATGATCATCAAAAGTTTATGGACACAAATGTTAGGAAAGGAGAAATTTCTATGGGCCAGCAGGTGTAAGAAATGCTAGATCCTTGCTTTCAAAATTCCTTCCCTGAAATACATTTCAAGAGTGGCACTTTAATGAGACTTGGAGCTGTTCATATTTGTTCTTATTTTGGTATTGTGCAGCTGCAACTCAGCCTCACCGTTCTAAGGGAATGGAGTCTTCTTATGGGCCAAGAGAAATAAAATCTCTCCTTGAGCTTAATTCAAGCTAGCAGCATACAAATACAAGAGTATGTGTTTGTGACGCCTCTGCATCCAGACCTCCTGTGCGCTAATCACAAAAATTACCTTTGGTCAAGTTAGTTGCACTGAGAAAACCTGCAGTGTAGAAGTCTCTTTGCAAGTTCATTCTTCCCTAGTTCTTGTAAAATTGAAAATGCATCGTATTCCCTTATTATATATGCATTACTTGCATCCTGTCAACCTTACTGATTGTTTCCCACTAAAATCTGATTTTTCCAACAGCTTCTAAATGAAAATTATAAGGCGGAATTCCAAAAAGCGTGTCATTAAGTGAATTTTGCACAAACCAAAGTCACTGGCAAAACTCCAGAAAGAGAAGAGGTACGTCGAAGGTAGCAGATTTTCAGAGAAAAAACGAAAAACAATCCAAAGAATCACTAACCAAGGGCTCCTTTGCCTATTACTGCAAAACGACTTAAAGTGAGACAGAACCTCCTGTTTTGACCGGTGAAAAAATAACAGTGAGAGGCTAATGTTAATGTGAAAAAGACACTTCTTTCTTTCTAGAGCATTTAAATTCCAGTTATGTTACCATACCATACTGGTGATATACAGATTAATATTGATTGAAGACATGATTGTATTTTATTTCCAGAACTCTTAGCTCTCTAAGAAATTTTTGTTTTTCCATACAAGATAACTCAAGACCTTACAAGAAGACATGAATTTTGCAAATAGCCTTCACTTTGTGTGCATTGTTGTATCAATGCACCTTTTGCAGCCTCACTTTCTCCTCTTCATGTGAGCTCCTTGGAGCCTGGAATCCTGGGAGCACGAAAGAAACAAAGTCCTGTCCTTGAGCTTCCAGTTCAACCAGCATGAGCTGACTGTATCCACAGTATTGAGCTCTTAGCATCAGTGAATAGTTTGGGTTGGAAGGCACCTTTAAAGGTAATCTAGTCCAACCTCCCTGCAAATGGGGGCATCTTCCACAAGATTAGGTAGCTCAGAGCCCTGTCCAACGTGACCTTGAATGTTCCCAGGGTGGGGCATCTACAACTTCTGGGGGCAACTTTTTTCTTTGTTTTACCATCCTCATGGTTCTA
Organism: Ifrita kowaldi; assembly: GCA_013398055.1. Taxonomy (NCBI): domain Eukaryota; kingdom Metazoa; phylum Chordata; class Aves; order Passeriformes; family Cinclosomatidae; genus Ifrita; species Ifrita kowaldi. The sequence continues at coordinate 807,767 of VZRS01014168.1, forward strand.
GCTAGCCTGAACACTCTTTTAAAGTTTAAAATCATTACCCCTTGTTCTGTTGTTACAGACCCTACTAAAAAGTCTTGTCCCCACCTTTCTTATCAGCTCCCTTTAAGTATTGAAAGGCTGTACTAAGGTGTCCCCAAAGGCTTCTCCTCTCCGGACTGAACAATCCAACTCTCTCAGACTGTCTTCGTAGGAGAGGTGCTCCATCTCTCTGATGATCCTGGTGGCCTCCTCTGGACTCACTCCAGCAGGTCTGTCTCCTTCCCATGCTGGGACCCCAGAGCTGGATGCAGCACTGCAGGTGGGGTCTCACCAGGGCAGAGCAGAGGGGCAGAATCCCCTCCCTCCCCTGCTGCCCACCTGCTTTGGATGCAGCCCAGGACACAACTGGCATTCTGGGCTGCAAGGGCACATGGCTGGGTCATGTCCAGCCTCTCACCCACCAGCACCCCCAAGTCCTCCACAGGGCTGCTCTCAATGAGTTCTTCTCCCAGTCTTCACTGAGGCTGCGCTTGATCCCAACGTTACTGATGAAGATATTAAAGAGCAGTGGTCCCAATACAGATCCCTGAGGGACATCGTTCACCACCACTCTTGGTGCTTCCAGAACAGGTTGCCCATGTTCAGATTGCTACTGGGACAAGGTGTTCCTTGCAGAATTGAAGATGCAGACTCTTGTCCCTGAAGTTCAGCGTCAAGACATCACTCCTTATACTCAACTAGTACATGTCTAATAGATAATTTTAAAATTTATTATGTGCTTAACGGATAACAAAAAGCTTGCAGGGAGTTGTGTGCGCCTTTGCAGAGTCCATATTGTCCATATTGGCGGGGGAGCGGACTGCGGGCGCAGCCGAACCACACCCGGAGCCCTGGCGACGTTGGGAAAACGCTCGGAGCGTCTGGCAAAGGTCCAGAGCCGCACGACAGGGAGGGAATAGCAGAGAAGGCAAAGCAACAGAACATCTGCCGCAAAACGATTTCTCACTGACTCGGCGGCCGGGCAGTCCCGGCTCTCCGGGACTCGCATCAGCGCGGCGGGGCGGGAGCAGTTCCAGCCCGGCCGGCGACAGGGACAAGAGACAAAGCGGGGTCCTTTCATCCCGGGCTGCCGGGCAGAGCCCCGGCGGGTGATGGATGGGCAGAATCCGACACGGCTGCCCCGGCGCTCCCCGGCACTGCGGGGCCGTGGCCGGCACGGAGCGCCCGATCCCCGCCCCTCGCCCGCCCGGACCTCCAGCCGGCGGAGCCGGCACTGCGCCCGCGGGACACGGCTGGGTGGTGGCAGGGCTGGGGGTGGCAGTGCTGGGGGAGTGACTTCTGGGATATGTGACACTGCTGGAGAGCGATATTGCTGCGGGGTGACAGTGCTGGGGGTGGCAGTGCTGGGGGAGTGGCTTCCGGGGTATGTGACACTGCTGAAGGGTGACATTGCTGCGGGGTGACAGTGCTGGGGCTGACTGTTGGGGGTGACAGTGTGTGACACTGCTGTCCAGGTGTCGCAGGGTTCTGTGTGTGTGCTGACGGCACCCAAGCCTGTAGACCTTTCGTTGATCCGTGTTCCTGGGTGTCGGCTGCCATCCCTCCCTCACACTTTTAGTCCCTGATGGTACTGGATGGCCTTCTCATCCATTACATACTCTGTGCTTTGTGGCTGTAATTGCCATCAGATGTGACTACTGCACAAATGCTATGGACTATATTACTCAAGACTCCCGGAGGGAGACATTTGGAGAGGAACAGGAGCACAAGAGGTGGATTCCTCCTGCTCCATCCTTCACTGGACAGTTGAAGGTAGTCTTTCACAAGTCCCCGGCTCAAGAAGATGTTAGCCTGTGAACGTATATGGCTCTTTTCCAAAAAGACAGGGACTATCTAACCTCCTTGTCAGGTCAAGATGTTTCAGTCTAGTTGCTTCCATATGAGTAAATATCCACACCTCTACAGCATCTTATTTTGCTCTCCAGTAACGGAAACATTTAACTCTGTGATTCAATGACTTACCTCAAAACTGTCTAAGATCACAGAATCACAGAATCACAGGATCACAGAATCACGGAATAGTTAAGGCTGAAAGGGACCACTGGAGGTCATGTCCTCCAACCTCCTTGCTCAAGCAGGGTTCCCTAGAGCACATCATTCAGAGTTGTGCCTCAACTTTGAATAACTCCAGTGAGGGAGATCCACAGGCTCTCTGGGCAATCAGTTCCAGTGTGTGGTCACCTGCACAGTAAAGAATTTCTTCCTCACGTTCAGGTGGAACTTCCTGTGCATCAGTTTCTGCCTGTTGGCTCTTGTCCAGTTGCTCGGCACCACCAAGGAGAGCCTGGTCCATCCTCTTGACACCCTCCCCTCAGATAATTACAGACATTGATGTGGTCTCCTCTCAGTCTTCTCCAGGCTGATCAGGCCCAGCTCCCTCAGCTGTTCCTTCTAAGAGAGATGCTTCCCTTCCCTGATCATCTTTGTAGCCCTATTGATGCTGTGAAGTATCTAAAGTTCTCTTGGATATGTACTTCAAACTCATACCTACTGAGAAAAAAACATGAAGTTTTAAAAATTCTGTTAGCACAGTAGTAGTGACACTTTTAAGCTAAAAAAGATCTCTGATTAGAAAGCAGGAGCTACCCTGCAGTTTAACCTGGATTTTTTCAGTCACTTTCCATTATATGTCAGATAATGAGACAAGAAGGGTCATGAAGGATTAAGTAAAAATATTATAAAAGAGTTAATGTAATTAATTAGCCTTGGAAGGGGATAAGGACTGAATGGAAAAGAAGTGATCTTCAAAAAGATCACCAGCATAAGAGTGTGCTTTCCCTGCAAACAGAGTTATTGAGCATAGCTAATTTGCAGGGCGGGGGGGNGAGGATAAAATGCTCATCTTTGATGTGCACATAGGGTGCAGTAGTTGTACCTGTAGATGATGATTCAGAGACATAAAAATAAGCTTGGGGAAGCAACAAGAAATGGTCTGAGCTTGCTCCTGACAGACCTTGCCCGATGTACCCATTATTGCCCCAACTACCAGTCAATACAAAAAGACTTCAGTGAAACACAGCAAAACTGACAGGGAGGCCTCGGAGTCCACAGTGTTACACAGCCCACAGGTGAGCAACTCAAACTCATTCAAACTTCAGGTGAGCAACGAGGAATGCAGGCTGCTACACGGGTAACCACACCGAGACACTGAACGAGAAAGCAGACGTGAACAACAGCTACATGGACTGGAAAGGCAACAAGATAGAAAGCTGAGATGAACTGCTCCAGCTTTCAAAGGTAAAAGGGAAACCTGGGATCAGCTTTTAGCTCCTAAGTCTGGCAAGTTCCGAACCTCACAAAACACACAGACCTGCTCTTACTGATTTCATGAAGCACTTCATACTGCTGATGGTCAGATTTTATTTAGATTTTGTCAGCATATAAACAGGCCATTTAGAAGCAGTGCAGTAAAGCCATTTTAGGCAGTGATACTTTTATTTTAAATTTTTAAAAAATTGAATTCAACACAGTATTAGAGAGACTTCCAAAAAATTCAAGTTCTGATTGGCATTGTATACCAAATGCTACCCTTCTTGTTGAATAAACCAGCTGCAAGCTGTACGGATTTACATAAAAAAACATAAACCCCCTAATTCCTTTATAACTTGCAATAGATGATTTTAGACTGCTCGTTCTCAAACCATTGCTGACATTTCCATGCTGTTCAATGAACTTGCTTGATGCAAACACTCTCCTGTGCTCAGTTTAAGGCATGAACTGGTGATATCTATGAATAATGTTCTGTCATACTTTGCAGAAAGTGAAAGTGGCTCTAATTAATTAATAAGTGGTTTAAACAATTTGTATTTTACCTTGATTAGCTAATAGAGATAGTTTTGAGACCCTGGTGAAGTTCCCTAACTGGTCCCTTACAGGTTCCTCCTGCACCCCCCTTTAACTTGCTCACTTTCTGGTGCTGGATTTCTGCATTCCTGAGACTGGCTTTAATGAGGCTGTCGGGGTGCTGGAGCACAACTGTTTGCAAGCAAGTAAGTTTTGCTTTGAAATCACAGGTGATCTTGACATTTCTAGCAGGCAGAACTTGCACTTGTGTGAAGTTGCTGGATCCAGTCCAAAGAATTTGACTTAGATGAGTGAATACAGCTGAACAGAAATCCTGGGAATACCTCTCTTCACTATGACTCAGAGAAGCACTGCCGGGCATAATAAAAATATTAAATTACAATTAAAAACCTGCTTGCTTTGTCATTCATGTGTTCCTCATGGTTTTAATGAAACTATTCACATTGGGGAATTGTGCAACATTTGTGCCATTTTCTGAGGAACACTACCATATGATGTAACATCATGCCATCAATGTTTGGCTACATGCACTGATAAAAGTTAGTTGTGTCCCAGTGTTTATTTTTAATTGCCCTGATAATATGCTCCCATAAATTATAGTACCTGATCCTTCTGTGTACAGTCCCTGTCCATGTGTTGAAACTCCAACTTGTTCTTTAGTGTTCTCACTAATGAAAAACTTGGCTATGAGCAATTTTCTATACACGTATATTAGTTATGGATTACTGAGATTGCCTAATGAGATTAGAATCAGATGTTAAATGTTTCTGACAGAAAAAATACAGTATGGAATTTGGAAAACATCTTTATCTCATGATGAAACCAACTTCCAGAAGATTGTTAGAAATATTCCCAAGAAGGCCTTTACAGCAAGAAATTATCCTGCACAATGTTAATAAAGCAGAATTAGTTCAGGTTGCTGCTGACAGCAAAACGTTCTCCATCATTTCACCCTACCAGGCTTCCACACTTGGAAATTATTACAAGCAACTGCTAGAAACAAGAAGATGAACATGGGAAAAAGTGGAGAGAGTATTTGGGTTTTGGCCCCTTGGGATGATCATCCTAAACTGGATCCCAGCTCAGTCATCTGGGTGAAATTGCCTCCAGTGAAGCACACTTCCAAACATGGGAAAAAATTCAGGCTGGTTTCCTGGTTTTACAGAATGTTGGGACTGTTTTATTATGCAACACTGCAACAGCAGAATTTTAAAGGGAAGTTAATTTTCATCAAATTACTTTGTAAGTAAGCTGCTGTATAGTAGTATGCTTTACTCACTGATGTTCACAGGCAGGAGTTCACCTTGTTGTAGGGAACTGGGCTTTGCTGGTTTTTGGTATAATTTTCTGGGAGGATTGTTTTTTGTTATTTTTTTGCTGGTTCCTGTTTGATATGCTGCAGCACTGGTCAGCTTGATAGAAGTATTTTCTAAAGGTGAATATTGATGCAAGTTACATCTTTCAGTGATTGCTGGGAGATCAGGGAAGAGGCTGAGCCTTTCACCACCATGTCCAGTTGATTGTGATAAAAAGCATTGTAATAACTGTATACTAAAGCTCTGACTAGTGTTAAATGACAATGGATTTGGCCCAATTTACTTTTGTGGCTGAAAAGGAGTGAATCTATAGAGCAAAATTCAGGGTGCTGACATGATGTCCCCTGTATGCACATTTTGGAGGTTTTATGTAAGGCCAGATCTGTTCTGGGGACATGAACTGAATGCTCATTAGAAGCCAGAGCTGTGAAGTGAATATTTGGAGCACATGACCTCGTTTGCTATCAGGGCACAGTAGTTGTTTTGTGTGCTCAGAGACATGTTCTACCACATGGGTCAGAGACCTGCTTCAAAAACTCCATTCCCCTGATATAAATTTAAAAATTGAGGCAGATACACCCAAATGTGTTGCTTAATTATTACCATGGGCCTGCTGCACATGGATGCAAACTCTGCCATGTCACTCTCCCTCATCTCAGGTCCATCCATGGGCTGTTGCCTTTACAAAATAAGCACAACAGTCCTGCCCCCACCACATACATTTCATTTACTGGAGAAGAGGAGGTAAATGCAACTCACATTTCTTCAACTTGATCTGCAGATTGGACATTAAAGAAGTGGGAAGTATGTGTCTGATGACCTCAGGCTATGTCTATGCTTGAAAATAAGCCATGCTAAAGATCACAGCTTGGCTCACGCCCATACATGTAAGATCTCTTCTCTCCAAAACCAGAGTCTCCTCAGGTAAAAGCTTTGTTTCCTTACAGTGAAGTTGCACATACCTCTCATCCACCTCTTAATTTTTCTTGTTTCATTTTTTTGATAGTTGAATAAAAAGTTTCATCAGAGTCAGATAAATTTCTCTCTTCAAAAGAGTGGCACTGCAGCTTTTTTTTCATGGGAAGGAGAAAGCTTTCTGAATTTGTTGTACACTCTGGCAGAGACTGGTGAGAAAGGACGTGATAATGAAATTGTATTCCTGTCTGGGAAGCCAGCAGGGTGTACCCATCCCTTATTTTATCACCTCTGAGGAGCAGAATGCAGAGTGCATGAGCACACTTTAAGTCTGCAGCACCTACCACCTGATCTCAGAGACCAATGCATCCAATATCCTCCATGCTTTGCACAAAACCACTACAGCTAAAACCCATTCTACAGATTCTGTGTGTGTAGCTTTCCCGGCACTGATGAAGATACTGCTGATGCCCAGGGGTGCCAGTCATCATCACTTCTAGTGCTGGTAGTTCTGAAGGTGCTGTGACCTATTAGGTAAAAATTACATTTTATCCTCAGCTCACACTGAAATTTTCCCTGTCTTCTATTTTTGCCTTTTTTTTTATATAGTTATATAACTGAACACCAAAAATAGGAGCCTGTATTCTACACAGGCAATGCAGTTCCGCAGGGTTCAAGTGTAAACTGTCCATAAGTTGCCTCAGAGTGCAGTGCTTGGTAAGGTCACATCCTCTGCTTGGATTAATTAGAGATACTCATTAAATAGAGCTGTTCTGATTTGTGCCAAATCAGGAGATGTTTTGATATGAAGAAAAAGTTCCTAAAAATTAGACACAGCATCCTTGAAGACTGATGAAGGAATATATTCCTCACAGTTGGCAGGGACAGTTTTCTGATTTAACATCTCTGCACATATAAAGCTCCTGTCCACGGACACCCTAAAAATGCACATCAATACTTGTCTTAGAAATGACCAACTTAGCATGAACATTGTTGTAGACAAATCTGCCTAAAAAATGAAAAAAAAATCAAAACAAACAAAAATTCCAGATTAATCAGAAATAATTCACTTAAATGAATCTCATAAAGGAAAAATATACTTAGAGTAAGTTCACTGCCAGAAGGAAAAGATTTGTGGGTGTAAATTTCTTCTCCCGAGAAAGAAAAAGTCAAGGCCAATGGACTAGAGAATACTTCCAATACATTTGTAGGCAATACCAATGTAGGAAGGACTGAGAATGCAACAAAAAGACTCAGGTACATCTTGCTACTGAAATAAGGTGCCATTTTCCCCTGCTTTCTCTCAGACACATTCATACAGGAGTTGACACTGCACATGATATATGGGAGAGTGACATGACACCTAGCTCAGAACAGTGTGTCCTTTCAGCCACAGACTTTGTAAAGGCACCTTGCAATTGCACCCCAATAAACACTGAAAACCAGAAACAGAGTTCAAAATCTTGACAAGTGGGAAATTAATTGGAAATAGGATTAAATAGGATAGGAGTAAAGTACTGTACTCAAGAAATATTAATGTCCCTTGTAGGTGGATTACAAGATTGCAGTTCCCCCTTTAAAGGTTTTTTTTTTTTCTTATGCCCATGCTGACTTCTGATTGCACCATCTTGATCCTGTGCTTCTGTGGTACCTGTGTGGGGTTTGGGTTGTCTTTCCAGTTTGGTTATGATTAAGTAGTAGGGCAAAACAGAGAGAAGGCTGTCCCACAAGTCATCGAGACGATACTAAACCTGCTGCCAATACTTACTGCAGATAACACCTGTAGTAATCTCTGTGTAAACAAGGCAGGAGACAAAACAAGCAAAAAATCTGCTCTCACAAGCAAAAATCACAACCTAAATGACATGGTAAGGTGGCTTCATATCTCTCCTGTTATATATCCAGAATTAAACCCAACACCGATCTCTCCTCAAGACCTTACTCTTCAAGACCTTACGCAGGAGGAAACCTTGTGGAAGGGTTCAGTTCACCAGAGATCTCAGCTGCCTTCTCTAGATATCATTGTATCTTTGTATTAATTTGCTTTCATGAACAGACACTCAAAAACTGCACCGGCACCCTTCTATGCTTCAACAGGACACAAGGCACATATAATTTCTATACTGCACTGCCCTTGTTACCTTCCCACTATCAATGGCACAATATTATGTGTGTATCTAACAGATGAGATTTTTCTCAGGCTTTTACCAGAGGGATAATAATTTATTTTCCTGACTTTTAGATTAAAGGAAAGGTCTGTTTGGTTTGTGGGCTTTTTTTTGTTTTTTTGAGAATTGCCTTCTGATGGGATTTAAACAAATGGAATTCCATAAAAATATAAACAATATGCAAAAGAATTGGGCTCCTCAGCCATGTTTACACAGGCGTCGCAGTGAGGAAACCCTTGTTCTGAGCTGCACACACATCATTCTCCATGGAGTGTGGTTTGTAAAAAGCTGTATTGTTCCCTCTTCCAACTCAGAGGCCTTTTTGTGTTTTTTGCTGCTTTCCTCTCCTCCAGTTCAGTACACAGCCCATTTTTCTCCTTTTATTGTTACTGCTGCTATGTCCTGCTTGCTTCTTTGGCCTCTTTGCAGGATGTAACAGAGCTTTGGATTCCTGCCTTTCACCACGAAGAGTGGCTCTCTCCAAACCGGCCTGCAGACCACTGGAACACACTGTGGGATCAGCCCTGGCCAGGGACAGGGAGCTCCTCTGAGCAGATCCCGAGACCCTCGGCTGCTGGCAGCAGAGTGAGCCACAGCGTGGGGAACTCCATGGCTCAGCATTTATCCGGAGTCAGCTGTAACTCACATGCCCCTGGTTCTACTCTACAGCCATACTGAGGGGAAAAAAAAAAAAAAAAGGGAAGAAATAATAAAATGCATAATACTTGATTTAAATTTGCTGCCAAAACATTGTTCTCAACAGTTCATGCTGAAAAGGGAGGAGTTTTTCGTCCCCAGATAAGATCAAGGACTGATGGAAGTGAGATAAAGAATGGTTCACAAAATTCTGCTGTTGTTTGGCATCTATGTTTATTAAATTTGTCATTATAACAATTAGATTTTCATTTGTTTTTGTCTTACTTATTTTGACTATCTGGTGATAATGATTATATAGCAGGAATAAGAGAGTGAGAGTAACATTTTACCCATATTCAATTAAGCTACACTTCACCTTTCTCAGATTATATTAATTATAATTCATGGCTTTTGCAAACCACTTGTAGTTAAAGGGCACTCAAATAAGGAAGAAAAACAAATGTAATCTCTGACTCCAGGGTACTCATGCAAGCCCTGTTAACCCACTGATTAAATGATCTAGCCTTGCATAATTATTCCTATGAACCGGTAAATAAAGGCAAAAAGGTGGCTTTGCTAGTGAGAGCCAGCACGAGGGTATCTTATCCATCAATTTCTACTGAAGCTTTAAAAATATTATTGTTAGAAAGTTAGTATTTTGCCTTAATGTTCACAAAATTCAGTCAGGATAAACTCTTACATTTTAAATTCAATTATGGTGTTTCAGCAGGGTATGAGAGATGACATGTAAGTTCTTCACATTTTAGACTGCGTGGCAGAGGTTGTATTTCATCAACTGGCTACATTTTTATATAATACCACTTAATAATTAACACTTAACTGAACATTTTCCTTAATAGAAATGAACAGATTTTGCTGTTTGTTTAAAGGAATAACTACACAAAAGGTATAATGGAATACAAAACATGTCTGGTGAACCATTTTTTTCCCCACCCAACAGCTCTGTCTTCTTGAACTACAGTTACCTGGAGTAAGATCCAAAGTGTCTACACATAAAGGCTACATCACTACTAATGAATTGAACATGTCCCTGGCCAGTGGGCTCACTGGCAGGATGTGGCTCCAGCCATGCCCTCGTTCTGCCTCTGCCTCCAAAACAACCCTGCCACAACTGACAGAGCAAAGGCTCAAGCTGTACATAGACCTTTGTGGGTTCTCGGGGCACAGGGTGGGACTGGAGCATGGCTGAAGAGGCTCTCAGTCCTCACCCGGTGCCCTGTACAGCTGCAGTGTCTGCATTCCAGAAAGGGGTTTTATTTACCCTCTGACAGATTTACCTAGACCACATTGCTTTAGCTGCCTACAGACCATCTGTGTGGGGTAGTGCCAAAAGCCATGGAGGCAAATTAACTTGATATTGTTGCTTCTTCTGCGCTACTTCTTTCTGTTACGGAAACTTTCACATGGTCTGGCACAGTCTGCTATCTATGCAGATACCTGATTTCTAAGGGCAGGCACATGACTCACCTACCCTTTAGAAGTAACTACACTCCGTGCTAACCGACTTCATCAAATTCCATGCGATGAAGTTCATCACAACAACCTACTCAAAATATTGCAATTAGCTAAGGTTGGGGCACTGAAGCACAGACTCAGTATTTAAGGATATTACTTGCAGCATATGAGATCAGCTCAGTTGGTCAGTGCAGGGTACTAACACTGCCAAGATGGTGGGTTTGATCCCCATGTGGGCCATTCACTTAAGAGCTGGACTTGATGATCCTTGTGGGCCCTTCCAACTCCAAATATTCTGTGATTCTGTGATATCTCCTACGTGCTGTGGGATAATGGTGAATAAACACTAGCTAATGGACTGAGCAGCAAGTAACACTGCAAAGCTCTTCCGTTACTAGAGCTCTGTTTTCTCACCTCAGTATTGTGCCAATGGAAGCATAATTCCCTTCCTTTCTCCATCCATTTTAATGCTTCCACATCTTTAGTATTTTATGTTGAGAAAGTTTCTTTCTCTATAAATATCTCTACTACTATCAATGTAGAAGGAGAGTAACACTACCAAGTCAATGCTTATGGAGACAGTTTCTGTTTTTAAGCATTCCAACAAGCTGAACTGCTCTGCAATGTCTCAAGTTCACTGTCTAGTTCTAGAGGCTTTTTGTGGATCCTAAACGTTTCCAGGTCTCCCTGTCCCTGGTTGTTTGTATTCGCCTCTCACGTTCTGATTTCACTGTTTAAAGGGCAGGGAAAGTTTACTGAATGGAAAGACCTTGAGTCTACAATATCAAAAAGCAGACTGACCTCAAAGGAAAACATATTTCATTAAAAAGAAAAAAGAGTTTCCTTGAAAATCCAGCTTGTTTTACCCACCCAGATCTGCCTTTTTGCTGCCTCTGTGGTGACACATGTTTTATATGAATCTATATTAAGATGAATTTTAACCTACAAATAACTAGATACAGCTATGCAGTAGGAGGGAATTCCTACAAGATGATGTAAAGTTTTTTAAGCAGTAAAATTAAAAATAGCACGTAAAACTTGACCAGTAGATTTGGACTTGAACCAAGGCAACACATTTGGGAAACATTATCAAGTTTATCAGGGGTAACATATCAGAGAAAATCTGCTTCTGTTTATATGCCATTTATTATTCATTTCTGACATTTCCCTTTTTTCCTCAACCTTTTTTACCCCTAAGCAAATATATGTTAGACTTAACTGAAATGTGAGATAACGGACCAGTCTCTCAATTTTCTTTCCCTATAAGACAAAAGCAGATCTGACTAGAAGTAAAATAAAAAAGTTATATGAAATATAAGTACAGGAAAAAAAAGTTGCCAGAGTAGGACTGGTAATAAGGGAGAAATCTGTCTCACAATGAAAGCCCAGAAAAAATAAATGCCTAATAAGATTAAACGAAGGGCCAAATTCTGTCCATCCCCATGCTGTCTTGCATTTCACGATGTATAAATAGCACATGAAAGCCTTTGCCTCATGCAACACACCACATGTGTGATAAAGGCTGGTTTTTATGTCTAGGACACTTATATTAATGGGGTTATGCCAGCAGAGAGTTCTTTGCCCATGGCCAGCAGGATGTTTGCCAGCCATGGGCAAAGTAATCAAGTCTAACTCAGGGAAAAATACAAACAATAAAAGCAAATTCACTCTTGTTAAACAACATAGTCCCTCAACTTTACTTAGAAAAATTCTCACTCATGTTATCACAATAAATTTGAGAATGAGATGTATGTTTAGTTGCACCTGATCTGATCAAAACAAAGGCAATCATTACAAACCAGCTTAAACCTGGTCCAAAGTCAGACAAGATTCATCCCGTCTTTCTACTGAATGCAAGTTGAAACGCAACATAAATTTGAATTCTTTTTTAGTTTTTTCCCAACAGTAGTTTCTAATTTTCTTCAATGGATTCCAATGCAAAATATCAATATTTTTTGAAAGCTGTTATTAAACAATAGTTTGTTCTGATGCTGAGATCTCCAGTTGAGCTGAATGCTTACTATTCTTTGTTAGGATGAGCCAAACTTTTAGAATGGTTTCAGGAGTAAAATCTTTCCTCTGTGTGCTCTAGGATCCACAGTTAGACCTTGTTCTATCAGCAAACACTCCTTATATCTCAAAGAAAACAAACACAGAAATGGGCATAAAATGGGGAATATGTTTATTTTAAAATGCAAGGAAACTCCCAGAATAAATCTAAATAGATATTATTTATATTTATTGTTTAGTTTTGTTTTAGTAAATGCTGCTGTTTCTAGAATCTATGTGATTTCATAAAAAAGCTCTGTTTTTATGAGCTGTTACATACTGTTGCCGACGTAAATGCTTTGAGTATCTATTGAATAGTTCCATTTGAACAATTATTTGTAATTAGAATTAAAAATTACTTGTAATTACAATTAAGATTCTTGTAATTAAGACATACAATGAGTGCAGAATTGCACCCAGACGTTACTAAAGAAATGCTGGGTAAGTCTCCACTACTGTGGCAGAGCACAAAACTCGTGTTTTGGCAAATGTAAGGTAACATGTCTTAAAACGTGGTATTTAGAGGACATTTATTCTAAGTGGATACAGATGGAAGAGACCTGTGAGGGTAAGTCAAAGGAGCTCCTAGTAACCCAGTAAGGTTGAACTGCTGAACCCTGTCGAGGAAATTAGCATCACTGGTGATGCTGTCAGGTAGCTGAGTGCTACTAGACAGAGAAGATGATNCTTTCTACTGAATGCAAGTTGAAACGCAACATAAATTTGAATTCTTTTTTAGTTTTTTCCCAACAGTAGTTTCTAATTTTCTTCAATGGATTCCAATGCAAAATATCAATATTTTTTGAAAGCTGTTATTAAACAATAGTTTGTTCTGATGCTGAGATCTCCAGTTGAGCTGAATGCTTACTATTCTTTGTTAGGATGAGCCAAACTTTTAGAATGGTTTCAGGAGTAAAATCTTTCCTCTGTGTGCTCTAGGATCCACAGTTAGACCTTGTTCTATCAGCAAACACTCCTTATATCTCAAAGAAAACAAACACAGAAATGGGCATAAAATGGGGAATATGTTTATTTTAAAATGCAAGGAAACTCCCAGAATAAATCTAAATAGATATTATTTATATTTATTGTTTAGTTTTGTTTTAGTAAATGCTGCTGTTTCTAGAATCTATGTGATTTCATAAAAAAGCTCTGTTTTTATAAGCTGTTACATACTGTTGCCGACGTAAATGCTTTGAGTATCTATTGAATAGTTCCATTTGAACAATTATTTGTAATTAGAATTAAAAATTACTTGTAATTACAATTAAGATTCTTGTAATTAAGACATACAATGAGTGCAGAATTGCACCCAGACGTTACTAAAGAAATGCTGGGTAAGTCTCCACTACTGTGGCAGAGCACAAAACTCGTGTTTTGGCAAATGTAAGGTAACATGTCTTAAAACGTGGTATTTAGAGGACATTTATTCTAAGTGGATACAGATGGAAGAGACCTGTGAGGGTAAGTCAAAGGAGCTCCTAGTAACCCAGTAAGGTTGAACTGCTGAACCCTGTCGAGGAAATTAGCATCACTGGTGATGCTGTCAGGTAGCTGAGTGCTACTAGACAGAGAAGATGATTTATAAGCACACATAAGAATAAGTTACAGCTTGTAAGAGTGAAGTTTTGCTTGGCTTTTTTTTGGTTTATTTTCAGCTTGGCAATTTGAAAGCTAATGACTCAAACAGGCTTTGAATCAGATCCTCAAAGATAAACCAAATTAGAATGAAAACCATGTCATTTATTTTATAATGCTGCTTGTGTTGCCTCCCGCTTGCTGTTGCAAAAATCCCAGAACAGGACAGCAACAGACATTGCTCAAAGCAAAAACCTTCAGTTACTGAGAACACTTAGATGCTTTGTTGCCTCTGCTGAAGATGATTGTAAGAGCTGGCATTTCATCCAAGGTAATACCCAGGACCTCCACAGGCAACAGTGGAGAGACAGAGAATGGGGCCCATGGGAATCTCACGAGGTTCAACAAGACCAAGTGCTGGTGCTGCACCAGGGTCGGGGCAACTCCTGGTATCAATCCAGGCTGGGGGATGAACAGATCCAGAGCAGCCCTGCCCAGAAGGGCTTGGGGGTGCTGGTGGGTGAGAGGCTGGACATGACCCAGCCATGTGCCCTTGCAGCCCAGAATGCCAGTTGTGTCCTGGGCTGCATCCAAAGCAGGTGGGCAGCAGGGGAGGGAGGGGATTCTGCCCCTCTGCTCTGCCCTGGTGAGACCCCACCTGCAGTGCTGCATCCAGCTCTGGGGTCCCAGCACAGGAAGGACATGGATGTGTTGGAGCAAGTCCCGAGGAGGCCACCAAGATGATTAGAGGGATGGAGCACCTCTCCTGTGAGGAAAGGTTGAGTGAGTTGGGATTACTCAGCCTGGAAAAGAGAAGGCTCTGGGATGACCCAATTGTGTCCTTCCAGTACCTGAAGGGAGCCACCAAGATAGATGGAGGACTTTTTACAAGATCCTGTAGTGACAGGACAAGGGGGAATGGCTTCAAACTGAAAGACAGTAGGTCAATTTAGATACTAGGAATAATATCTGATGTGAAATTATTTAATGTAAGGGTGGTGAGGCATTGGAACAGGCTGTCCAAAGAAGCCGTGGATGGCCCATTCCTGGAAGTGTTCAGGGCCAGGTTGGATGGGGCTCTAAGCAACCTAGTCTAGTAGGAGGTGTCCCATCCCACTGCAGGGTGGTCAGAACTGAATGAACTTCAATGTCCCTTCCAACTCAAACCATTCTATGATTTCTCGGGACAATTTAGACACACAAAGAACATTTTTCTAACACAAAGAACAAGGGTATTTAGAGGTCGGTCTCTCCATACTCTTTCCAGGACTGCATATATGGCATAATTTGCTACCTCAAGCAAAGCCTATGGCTGTTCCAAGTGCTCTCCTTTGAAACGTCATATGAAAACTAAGCTTGTAACACCTGTCACCTGTAGTTTCAAGATGTTTGTGTCAGGCAGGACATAAAATTCTGTGTTTCAAACAGCGTATCAGGCTAATATGAACAAAGCTATGGTAGAATTAGTCTACTTCAAATGGAGGCAAAAATACATTTTCTAATTTTGAAAAGAGAGAATAAAAAGAAATCAAAAAATTAATGTCATTAAAAAGAATGTGAGAGGATGACATTTTAGGAACTCTGATACCAGTACTCTGATCAGGAATTATTTTCATTTTGCTCTTAAGATCAGGGAGTTAAATGACCTGATACTGCAAAGTCTAGAAGGCTATCTTTAATTTTTTTCCTTCTTGACCCATAAAGTCAACAGAAGATGTCCCAGAATTATTCCAGCAGAAGTTTCCAATACAACTATGATACAATTGAATGAAAACTCCAGAAGAATTTAACTTTCCACACACATGCAAAATCCCAGACTGACTTTGGCAGGGCCAAATCTCTACTGTTTTCTGGACCTTTTGTTTCACACAGTAATGTCCCCACTACTATCTGGCATGAAAAACAAGCTGAATTAAATTGAACCTTGTACCTTTCAAAGCTAAAACCCACAATGTTTGCTTGTTAGACTGGCTAATTTTTATTAAGTATGGCATTTCAAATTGTTCTTGGGGTCAAAGACAAATTACTTTTTTTTTTTTCAAATTTCATCAGTATGAAGGAACTGAGGAATCTCTAACTTTCCACCATGAACAGTGATCACTGTCTTGGGAACCTGTGTCAAACTCTAACAAAATTGTTCTGTCTTTTCTCAGCTCAGTTACACTGCACCTCTTGATTTAAACTACTCACATACTCAGACAATATCTGTAACAGTAAACCCTCAGTTTCTATTTGAAAAATACAAAATACAAAAATACTCTTACTTGTTTGAAAAATAATATTGTCTCAGAAGTAATATTTTTCAACAAAATAATTTAAAGTAATTTTCAAGTAGCATGCATTTGAGTACTTTTGCTGATTTTATTTAACCTAACCTTGTATTATGAAAAACTCTGGCCAATTATATAGCAAATGACAAGAATAAAGAAAAAAAATGGTCTTATCTGTGTATCTCAAATTAATTACAGTTGTACAACATATAATCAGAACAGTGGGTCTCAATGTGAATCTGAAACCACTGAACAAAAGGAATCTTTATCTTCAAATGTTATAAAGCAAATGTCAATCTGACAGGCTGTGTAAAACAAATGTGGCATTCACTCTGTAGTTTTAAAACACAGCTGCAAAGAATTGGCTAAGTCAGTGGTTACAAAAAATCTCTCACCGTATAAATATCATAGATATTACTATGAATGTAGACCTGAATATGAGCAATTCAAAATTAATCAGAACAAATATGTTTGTTTCATTTGAGAGATATATTTGATCCATAACAAAAATCTCTACAAAATCCTTTGATGAGGTTGGCTACATACCACAACTTTTCTTTCCCCAAACTAAAAATTTCCATAGAGATGTAATACCTGCTTCAGTCTTATACTGATATATTCAGTATCTCAGCAACTAGGACCACATTAACTTGTTCAGTAAGTTCATCTAAGAAACCTAATTCAATTCCCCTGTAAGGAATCTTGTTTGGGAAGGTTTCTATTAAAGAGCCTTTGAGCTCTGATGCTGCGTGTTATTTAAGCCTGAGTTTAATAGTGAAAGTGCTTGTAGTTAACCACAGCCTTGTATGCAATACAAACCTCCCCCCCCCCAAACAATAGCAAAACCAAACAAAAAGAAAACAAAACCAAAACCAAAAACAACATCCATTATTTTACATGAAATGGATCCTTATAGAACTAGAATTATCACAAGCTGTAGTAGCACTTTTGATCCAAGCCACATACAAATATTCTAACCTTTAAGTTCTGTGAGCAATTTTAAAATGTCAAGAGGTATGTCAAGTTCTTAATACCAAAGTCTACATATTTAATTGTCAACAGCCCAAATACCCAAGACAAGAGAGTTATATTAATTCCAGCTCAACCCCAAATTAAGATGTGTTGGAAAATCATGTTAAATTAGGGAATAATGCTTGGTTGGCCTGCCTTTTAACTATGTACTTATTTTCTAGAACACCTACTGCATTGTTCATTTTAGTTTTATTTTTTGAAGCAGTCAAGCACAGGAGATCTCTGAAAGATTATAACATTATGCCATTGATCCTCACGAGAAGAAGACTCAATTTGCTCAGTAATAAGCAACCCGGATCAAAGGCCACGGCTGAGAAAAGACAAAGGGCATTGTTTACACCTGTGTCAATCAGAAACTGCTCTACTGAAACCCATTGAGTTATACTTGCCTCAAATCCCTATGAAAGATTTCTGTGTTCGCCAAATCTGGATTATGTGACAGCAAGGAATTCACATTTATTAGTCTGTAGCAGGAAGCATTACAGACTGCTAAATTAAAATACTAGTTTGCTATACTAGCTTTTTAACAAAACCTGGGTTTTATTCTCTTATTGGCAATTCAAATTCATGTCACTGCTTCAGCCTGCTCACTTGCATTGCGTTACCTAATGTACTTCACAGTACGAAGTAACAGATTCTGTAATTTTGGATTAGAGAATTCATTGAGGCAAGGAAACAGTAATTAGTGTCCCACATTTTAAAGAAAAAGAACCAAAACTCCATCTCTTCCAACTATTTGCAACTACTAGTAAACTTTTGGATATACAAGATTTTGTATTTCTTGACTTTCGATGTTCACAGAACCACATACTTCTAATAGTCCAAGAATGTGTGCAATTTTAAAAGCTTATTTCTGACTACACAGCCACAAGAGGATTTACAAAAAAGATTTAACTTGGGAATTTTAATTGAGCTTGTTCAGGGATCCGGTTGGAAGCATTGCAGAGAGAAGATTTGAGAGCTGGCTTACTTTGAAGGACCACCTCCTCCAAACTCGAGAATGGTCTTTTCTGACATGCAAAGATGGCACGGTTGGACTTAGGAAAGCCAAAACCCTTCTGAAATGAAATTTGGTGAAGGACATGAAGGTCTATAAAAAAGGGAATCTATAGGTGTATCAGCAGCAACAGGAAAGCTGTGGAAAATGTCTTCCTGCTGCTAAATGGGGTACGGGACCTGTGACAAAGAACACAGAAAAGGTCAAGGAATTCAGTGTCCACTTTGCCTCTCAGTCTTTCAACGGTAGGATTTGCCTTCAGGAATCCCAGGCCTCTGAAACCAGAGAGAAAGTCTGGAGCAAGAAAGACTTAACTCTGGGCAGGTCAGGGATCAGGGTGGGAACACTTAAGCAAGCTGGACCTACACAGTCAGTGGGACCTGATGAGATGCACCATAAATGTGGACTGAGCTGGCCAATGTCTTGTTTATCTTGACTTTAGCAAGGCTTCTGGCCCTGTAACTTCCTCATAGGCAAACTGGTGAACTCTGGATGAGATAAACTGGCAGTGGGATATACTGAGAACTGGCTGTAGTCCAAGCTGAAAGGGGATGTCACCAGCAGCACGAAATGCATCTTGAGGACAGTTACTAGTGCTGTTCTCCTGTGGCTGGTACTGGGATCAATACTGTTTAACATCTTCATTAATGACCCAGAGGGAGGGGTAGAATGTAGACTCAGGAATTTTGCAGCTGATACAAGACTGGGAGGAGCTGTTGATACACCAGATGGTTGTGCTGCCATTCAGAGGTACCTTGACAGACTGAGAACTGGACACCTGTACTGCTTTGGTGCAGATGTGGCATGAAAAAGTGATGCACCATATCCCAAATGGTAATCTACTGAACTGGCACTGTATTCTCCTAGCAATACATTGATTACAATTAACAGCTCAAGAAGTAAATGGGGGAGGGGGAGGACAGATCATTTCGCATGAAGAATTTATGTCCTACATTGTTTTAATTCAGAACATATGTAAGAATGCAAGCAATTTCATATATTTATGTCTTACTTCCAGTTTAGATTTAGCTGAAATACAATACAGAAATCAACACAGAGAGGACTTTTTGTTGGTTTGTAAATTTTAGTAGACATGGAAAATGTAAGATAATTTGAGTGATGTGGTCTACCAGATACCAGTAAATGCAATCTCAGAAGCTATCTTTCATGACAGCCACTTACTAGCAGCAGAAAGCTTAGAAGTCAAAAATTATGTTTCAAACAAGTTCAATTGTTCAAAGTGACAAATCTTAGTCTTTCAAATTCACACAACCCTCAAACAGTATTTTCTTCCACCACAAAACCAGCAAAATTTTAGGGCTCTTCTGACCCAAACTATTCACTGTCATTTATGGGCATTCTGAAGTGTTGTCATCATGAGGCTTAAGTATTTATCATACCACAAACATGTACTCTTACATAACGATGAGACAACATAAGCAGAAGCACTGACAAAATGGAGATCAATAACTTTGACCATTAATCTATATAGCTCTTCTTCCAAAAGCAATTCATTTGAATTTATCTTACAACTACATGAATCATCCTCTGATGACCTTATTGATTACAAACACAACCTGAGATGGCCCCCATAGGCCAGAATGGCTAATGTGAAGATATGAAAGTCAGAGAAAGGATTAATGCCCTCAGCAGTATCAAGAATTTCCCTTGGTCATGATGACAAACGAGTGCTAAGACATGTCAGAAAAACACAGGATTTTTTATGTGATGTGAGGTTACACTGTTGTAGCATACAAGGGAAACAAGTGCTTTTAAAATAAACTACAATTTGGACACATAAAGGTGAGCCTACTATATGATCCAGAACTCTAAATGATGTATTTCTCAACCTGTTTATGTTGTCTCTAAATATCGGGAGTCCCAAAGCTTACTGTACCAAATTTTTTATTATTTCAAACAAACTTCTGTACAAAAACATCAAAGCAGGCAAAGAAATCCCGTGACTTCAGCAAACAGCACATGACAACTCACAGAATGCTTTAAGGTTTACATTTTTATTATACAAGTGACAAATAGCTTTTTTCTGGGCAACTTAAAGACTTCATTGTTGGACAAAAAATCGCAGGTAAGCATGTATTAACTTCAGTTACCAAAGCTCAACAGAATGGCCTGTCATCCACCTAATTTACCTAACTGGAAGTGACTATGAACAAAGCAGGATTTTCCCTAATATACATTTTTAAATGTCCCCCCATTAAAAATGGAGCTTGTAAACAGTGGATTTACTACTGTGAAAAAAGTGTGATCATTGCAAAGAAAAAAACCTAATGTGAGTGAGCTCTAATTCTGTCCCCGACAACAACATAGCAACTGGCTGCTGCACCTGCAGAGGTGTGACACGAATGCTGGAGTTGTGCTGCTGTCCAGCATCATGGCATGTGTGACATTGGCACCTGTGGGTTCTGATCAGGCCTGAGAAACCTCACAGCGGTTGCTCTGCTCAGAAATAAGCTCTGAAGTCAATCCCTACTCCAGAGAACTTGTGACATTAATACTGTTTAAGGACTGAGTTCAAGGACAGTTTGTCACAGTGCAGCTGAGTTCCAGCAGACCAAATGCATCTCCGAAGCCTTAAGGTAATGTTTTTAGAAGAGATGTGCATGAAAATTCCAGTGAAAGCACACAAACCCTGATTTATTTACACAGGAATAAGCAAATACAAATCTGAATCTGTGCACAAGCACTGGAGTTTCCACACATACATGCAAGCAAAGTACACAAAATCAAACACATTTTCAGAATGTGACCTCTGCAAGAATATGTACAGCAACTGCAGACCACCCAGCAGACACACTTAACAGAGCATAAGCACTTTGCTGCTTTTGGCAAAGTATTTCTATTCCATTAATTGGAAAATTTACCAGAAAGTAGGAACAAACAACTCAGCAAGGAACTTAACTCCTTGAAGTATCAATCAAATCTCAAAAGCCAGTGAAGAGCAGTCAGCTGATAAATATTTCTGTGTTGACTCTGAATCATGTAATGAATAACACTATCAGGAACTTGATGGAGTTCCTAAGAACAGTTCAGCTCTTAAATTTGAACCATCCCTAGTCTGATGAGGCTGATTTGACACTAGGGAAGTTTGCTACAGAAGAGTGTACTAGTCTAGATCAGCAAAATAATTACTTACCAGCTAGAGCTGTCTGGGAGTTAATGTTCATTGTGATATATTTACACTGACAAACCTTTTCCAGTTAAGTCAAGGCATTAGCATTTTCCCTTTCCTTTCTAAATCTAATAAAATTATACAGAGTTTTCAAAATCTATCAACGGTCTTTAAGCATATTTTCTGTTTATTTATACTGAATCTGAAAATGAATATTAATTACCTCAATTGTTGAAAGGTACAGGTTATACTTAATTAAAAAGGTAAAATTACCTGTTTGAAATACATTTTTGGATGCCAGACAGCACATAATCCTTAAAATCAGGTGGATCTCCACTTATTACAGGAAAGACAATGCATTTTACGAGAGTGATGAACATTCAGGTATTCTCCTATGCATACTAGTTTGACAAGATCCTAAAACTGACCAAAAAACCATGCACACATTCTTTAAAACATACCCAATGCATTTTACTTTCTCTTATATTAACTTTCTTCTTCTTTAAAGTTTCTTTTGTGTGGTACCTTTGACATTTCAGTTTGATTTCCATTTTGTCTTCACTACTACTTACTTCTCTGATAGAGAAGGTGTTTAAGGATTAAAATGCACAGATAAACTGTCATAACTGAAGTATCTAAGTAAAAAAGTATTTTAAAAGTCAAAAGATAAAGGCTAGCATAAAAACTTAGGTTGCACTATATAAAGTCAGTTAGGGTATGAATAGATTCATATATTTTAGCAATGTGAAGAAAATGGTTATGTAAATACACACAAGTATTAACATCAAACTGTATTAAATTATGTAAACATACACATCTTCTGTGATCAATACAAACATCTACTTGTCTCTGGATACTACTGCAGCATAGCTCGAATTTGTTTTGAAGTAGATTCATCATTCAGGTGTTTTGTAGTGAACCTAGAAATTACAAGTTAGAACAATAATTTATAAATTGAACAGGGATAGGAATTGTCTGAACACTTGAGCCCATTTTTGAAATCAGCACAGTTCAGTTACATAAAGGAGGAATTTACATTTCCTCTACTGATCACTGGAATTTAACTGGTAAGAGCCTGGTGCTCTTTATCTTCTAAATACCCTATGCAATAAATTATTCCCTGCTAAAAGGTGAAGAACTGTGGCTAAATCCTGTTTGCTATCTGTCTATGACATTGTCATAATCTTGGGTCAAAATTATTTCTCATTTTTTCCAGTTAAAAGCCTCAAAAGAAGCAAAATCATGAAAAGACATAAGAAATATGGTAAATACTAAAATCAGTTAGGAACCTAGACTGAAGTTTGGCACAATCTACGACTTTAAGCAGTTTTCTTAAACATCCTGAGAGGACTGAAGAGCTTTACTGTGTTTTTTCCATTTAAATGCAAACATTCTCCGCTGCCTATGCTCATAGGGAGATTGATTATTACATAAGCTCAAAACACACTTGATACTTGTAGGATTTAACTCCACATCAACTTTAGTTCAAAAGACATGATAAGCAAACATGGAGGTGCAGTTTTCCCTCTATCCAAGCATTCAACAGCTAGAGAACTCAAAACAGCTCTAAAAAACTTGGTAGACTCCCTTCTCAGCTTCAGAGAAGTGTCAGACTCCTGTGAGTCTTCCTTCCCAAGATAGCACCATAAACACTCAGCTACAAGGTTGGGATTCAGGATGCTGTTTTCTTGAAGCTGTTTAATTTAGCAAGATTGAAAAAAAAAGTCTTATTAAGATGGAAAGGGAGATGGGAAGTACCAAGGGTTTGAAAAATAGAAATCCGATACTTCATTTCTAAAATGTTCTAGATGCTGGGATATTTTATATAACAAATCTGAGCTAGGATATACTGTTTACAATATTAATAGTAATTGTTTATTCAAGTGAGATGAAATGGAAAGAAATTAATATCAAGAAAACCTCAGGTGATGAAGGCAAACCTGAAAGGATAATCTTATTAAATCAAGCTTCTAAAGGGAAGAGTCTTAAATATAAAGAGACTGGGAGAAAAACAAAGAGGAATTTTCTAAGGCTGAACCACACATACCTGAGAGCATTCAGAAGTCCTTCCACAGAGTCAGGCGGTTGTTCCTTTAAAACTTTTATGCATCCCTTCATCTGGGAACAGAAGCATGCCACTATTGAACAATAATATATGAATTGCACTAGCTGAAAACAAGGAAAATTTTCACCATATACAGGTAGGTTTCTTTTCTTACTGAGTGTTAATGCTGCTTTAGATAACGCAATAAAAGCATTGTAACTTATTAAAAATCATCTCAAAGTTAAAAACCCAATTTTGGAGAAAACAAAACTAAACTAAAAAAATACACTAAACTAAACTTTTACTTTAATAAGCATTTGTAGAGAGCAAACGATATATCAAGTGTCTATATTTTAACTTACACATAATTTCTCCAATTCCAAATTAAAAATGTAAAAATCAAAACCAGCTGATATAAGCTAAAAAAAGGAGAGTTTGGGAGTTCCATGTCATTGCTGTTAAGAACTCTAAGAAGAGATGTTTCAACTTAGACTTTTTATGTTTGCACACAAGGAAGTAATTTTCAGTATTCAGTTTTTAACTGTAAACGTAACCAGTGACAACTTATGATTTGTTTCATAACTAGTGGTTAAAAATTTAGTCTAAGAAGTCCATGGTGTTGATATTAACACCACACTGAATGAAGATCTTTGTGGAGACTGTAAACAATGGGCTGAAATCTGTCCAAATTTACAAAAGGGGAAATGAAGCAGAGAAAGCAGGACTAGAACTCATTTGACCCTCTGTACAGACTCCCTGGCTAGTCAATAGAGAGAAACAAGAAATTATTCTCACCTATTCATAACGTATTTTCATATGTAATGAATTATGCCCCCAAAGTACTTCTTTCTTCCCACTGCTATGAAGACATTCTAATCTAGCTATCCAGAAATTAGCCTAGATTAATTCCATTTTATTCAATGTGGCAGGTAAAGACATGGCTGAGTCAAGATCTGAATCCTTTAATTTTCCAAGTCACACTGGAGTGCTAAATCTACATGTCAGAATTTTCTTTTCAGCTAAAGAGCACTTCTGCCTTATTAAGGAAATGGATGATGAAACACTTAATTGAAGTCAGGGTCCATTTATTTGCCAGCAAAAATTAGTCAGAAAATGTAGCTCAGCATCCTCAACAGTGACCAGCCCAACAGACACTGCCCACTGGCTCATTTTTACCTGGAAGGTGTTAACTTGCTTTGCAAATAACAGATCAGATGAGATTCTCAGGCCAGCACCATGTGCTTTGAAGTGACACAGTTATTTTTTCTAAGTTAGAGAAACTCAAGTCTATGTGCACATCACTCAGTACAGTTTACTTGCCCCAGCAGATCTGATCAGACCAGACGAGGTCAAAGGGGATAAAAATTGAAACGATTCTTTTTAGTTTTTGTTAGAATCAGAATCCCTAAAACAATTAGGATGTCTAAGCTAGGAGACTGTAACTAATAGCCTGAAATACAGCCTCCAGCCTTGAAAGAGTAAGGAAAGGGAAACATACTCCACTGTCCCTGATATTCTCTTGCAATGGCTTGAATGCCTGAAGTGAATAGTTTGGAGAAAAGAATTGTTTACCACAGTAAAACAAACTCCTCATCTGAAACATTAGGAGATTTTTTTAATTACAGAAAAATCCCTAAACTAATTACACAAATCAAGATTCGGAACCATGTAGTCATTTTTTAAAACTGCGTCATACTCCTCCTGTCTCCCACTTACATCTAGCTAACTCTCCTGTAAGATTACAGGGCTTTAGGGTAAATGTGAGAAACAAAGTACACACAATGTATATTTGGTCCTATCAGAATATCAGTGTTGCTTCTGTAGGCAAGAACTAGCAGTCAAGAAATCTGCATTCAAGTCCCAGGCTCTATCTGCTTCATGACCTTGAGCAAATCTATTCACCTTGTTGTGACAAATCTTTCCCTCTGTACAGAGTCAAAGAGGAGATGTGGCAAAATTCTGGTATCTATAGATGCAAAATGCTAACGAAGACCCAGTGACATGGAGGGCAATAATATTTGCTTTTTTCTACTCTTTTGAAGCAGGCTCTCTTGTAAAGGGAAAGACTAGGCATCTTTTTCATTAATAACAAAGCGGTGCATGAGATTTAGGTTTGTAAAAACATGTAGAAAAAAATGAGTACGCTTTTCATGTGTGCTTGCAATTCCTCACATGGAAAAATAAGGTTGATTTCTGTGTGACTGGCCATGCCAAAGATAAAACTGAAGGGTCATTATCAACAATACATCAGTAACATTTCAGTTCTGCTACTGCAGATCTCAGACAAAGCAGAGACAACATTGAATATCTACTTATTTAGATAAGGGATAAAGAGATTTACTGCCTAAGATAAGCATTTCAACATTGATAAATTACATGATTTAAAAAAAATTATGACCACAGAACATATTCCAGGCTAGGTGTAATACAAAATTATTTTAGCCTAACTATACAGTTGGCAAGAATGCAGAGCTAACAAAGAAAAATTATTATCTGTGCCTGCAGGAAAATAAAAATAAAAATAGCTGGTCCTTATTTTATTTTCAAACAAACTAATGTAGTAAAGAGCACAGGTGAAGATAAATTCTAAATTTTGCCATTCAAAAGTAATTAAAATTATTTATACCAAGCTGTAAGTTTGTGCTGAAAAAGAGCTGCAGACTAGTATTCTCAAACCTACAGAGTACTAAAGAAAGGCCTCTCTTACATCAATCTTTGATGTCTTTGAGAAAGCTCCCACAGGATGAACGTGATCGTACAGAATAATAACTCCCACCATTACTCGCATGCAGAACATAAGGGTCTCTTCACTGGTGAATCTACTCCTGTACTCTCTGGAAAGCAGAACAAAAGAAATAAGCATTCTAGACCTTTTACTAGACAACTTTAAAAACTAGACTGTGAGTGCGTGAAATCTGAACCAAGGGTGTATTTTGCAGTTGCAGATGCACACTAATAAGACTTTAAGTACCTGTGAATCCCATAAGCCCTTGCCAATTTAGAAGAATTGTTAGAGAGTAAATAGATGCAAACCTCTTTTCATACCCATGCACAGTGGGGATCCTCAAAATGTATGTGATGACGGCTTCATGGAAAACTTCATGAAATATGATGGAGATTGATCATACTTATGTTTAATCTCAGAAACACCACATGCTGGGACCTCAAAGGAGGTCCTGTTTTTGCTTAAATTCCTACTTTGGAATAGGTAAGTGGGATCTAAGTTCAGCAGCTGGGAAATTCAGGGCTTCACCGAGGTGGATTGTAATAGTCATTGTGCTCTCTCTCTCTCTGTACTGTAGAACCTTTCAGTTTACAATAACTTCAACTTTTATTCTTCCACAACTTCGTAACATAAATAGATTTAAAGGCTACAGAAATTTTTATGTGAAAATGCTTGATTATCCCACAATTAGAATTAAATATCAGATAATCTTTTAGATGACTCACAAGTCTTTTTCTCTGATTTTGTCAAAAAAAGAGCTGACTCATAAGGCTACTTTTCAATTACTATTTTTATGATGTGTCAGGATTGTGAGATGAGTCCCACTCCTACAGGCACTTCTCCAGAATTTTCATGAACAAACACAAACCTCAGGAATTCTACCCTTTACATGGCACCATGAACAAATGACTCATAGGCAGAAAGACTACCTTGACTCTATCTTGTTTATGCTTTCCAGTCAAAGAGACATCTAACCTAAAATATACTCCACTAAATGCATAGCAAAATAATAATAAAAATATAATAAAATAATAGCCCACTGGCTATTATTATCTACACTAGCAGATACAAACACAATTGTACAGCTGAATGCATTTATATGAACGAAAATTCATACAGCTGAGTTTTTTCATATCTAGAATAAATGGCTGCATCCAAAAAAAGACCTACTTAAATGATCCTTGAAATAGTCCTTGTGTATTTGCTAAAGTGCTGCTTGGAAGAGCCAAAATCTTGTCCCTCTGTGTGCTAATAATTGAGCAGCATGGGCAAGCAGGAGGCAGCAGTCAGCCTTTGGCCCTGGTTAGACAAGACACAGACACTGAAGCCTGTGAGTGCATAAGATTATTACACTCGTATAATATACCCTTTTGTTGAAATGCAGGCTGACCATGTAAGCTCTCCCCAAGAAAACTCAGCACTGATTCATGAAAGATATCATAAGGTGGTTAGGAGGCAAGGCTTTCCAATACCAGGTCATGATTTGTACACAAAAGTAGTAACAGCTTAAGGCAAAGATACAGGAATTCACTGGGAAAAAATTGCATTATCCTAGGTGGCTAATTAAAGTACAAGTTCTGTTGTACAAACCTCCCAAGACATAAGGTAAAACTTACGGTGTTTCCAACATGACTTTACATACACTGGCCATAGTACTTAGACAGTCCGTTGTATTTTCAATTGGTAACGTTTTGTTCTGGAAGGGTAAGAAAAAGTCAATATTCAGTAAACTATCTTTTGAAATTAAAATCAAGAATGTCTGTGTTAGACCTTTCTCCCCCTTTACGTACTTCGAATACAAAATTTATCGTTGCGTTACTGAGGGTTTTCAGCATTGGTGTGGCCTCTGCATAGAACAGGGACATCCTATTGGCCATTTCATTGTTCACTTCATTCTCAATGTCTAGCTGATGAAAACAGGAGAAAAAATAGTCAGTAAAGCTCTTTAAAATCTTGCCAGCAGCAAGAAAAAGATACAGTACACGTTCACATCAGCAAGCAGACTGTTGCATGAATAGTTCTCTCTAATCACTTCATCCGGACTGCTGATTAACTCTCAGTGTGAAGGAGAGAACGTGGCAGCTACTGAATCAAAAGCAAAAACTTTACCACAAATGTCATAAATGCATCCTGATAAATTAATACCTCACTGTGTGCAGCACACCAGAGTTTATTTACTTACATGCATGTTGTTTATTCTGTTGCGACTTATTGTCCGCCTGTAATAACTGAAGTCGTTCTGAATTGCTGGGTTTCTCATCTTCCAGGAAGAAAAACAGCAAATATTCAGTTTTGGTTCAAAATACACAGCAAAAATCAACATGTATTGAAAGACTTTATTAACCTTAAGTTCATCAAAACGAAGAGTAAAATGTAAGATTTCTGCAAACTCTTTTGCTAGAGCCTGTTCCCGTTCCAGGTGCTGAGTTGGAGTATAGGGAGGGCATGTCAAGGATTCCAGTAAACTCTGCAGGGCTTTCTCTGAATAAAAATCAGAAGCACAAATTGTAGTCAGTCCACACAAAGACAAATTTTTAACTACATATCTAAACATACTGCATTCGAAGGGAAGGAACCCTCCAAACATGCAGAGACCTAACAGAAGTGGTTTTTCTTATTATCCTGAAGTGAGAAACATTAATTGAAGACACCTGCCTCTTCAGGCTCTGTCATTTTCTCTCCATTTTGTATCATTGAACTCTTTTCCATTTTTGTCACCCTTCATCTGGGATCCCTATCAAAAATTCTAGTGGAAGCATTTTTCTTGCATTCAGATTTCCAGCACTTTCATCTTCCTCAATTAGCGATCAGCTCAGTATAGAGATTATTCTGGCATCTCTGTTACTAAAAGTGTACTCTCAGGCACTGATAGCAATATAAATCAGCTTCTGTGCCTGTAATTACTAGCATAACTCAAAAAGTGAAAGACACAGTTAGAGGACATCGTAGAAGAATTCCCTTGCACTGGGAGCCCTCTCACTTCACACATGTATTTGCGTTCCAGAGTTCTAATTCAAAAAAATAACTACATCACCTTTTGTGTCTGTTGTGATGAAAAAGTCAGTGTACAACACATCCAACTTCGGATTTTCACCCTGTGAGAGAGTTTATTGATACTCTTTCCGTATTATCCCTGCTTTTAAGAAGTCTCAAACTATTACTGACTTACATTCCTTCTAAAACTCCAAAGGATCCAAATTACAAAAAATAAATTGCATTCGTCCAACATGGACCAGTGAAGTACAGAAAAGTGGCAGGAAACAGTGAAAAACTTTGTAGTTTTAGAATGTTTTTTGCTTGTATGCTATTTAGGTAATATAGACAAACTAACAAACTATGAAATTAAGATTAAAGAGATGCCTCAATAAATGCAATTGCAGAAAAATGTTTGTTGATATCAAACAGAAATAATATTAACTCTAAAACTCTTTAAAAAGTTTGTGGAAAGACAAAACTTCCTCTTTCATTTTATACAAAAAACCTATTAAACATACATACTAAAACGGCTCACCTAATCTGAGTGAAAACTCATAAAAGCGCTTTAGCCTTACAACCAGGGGACACACTGAATTCCATGCTTTTTCTTGCAGCTGGATATCATTGGGATTTTGTATTGCCTGAAATGAAAATATTACCATAAAAACCTGTGATAAATGAATAACAAGCAAGAGGTGGTTTGGAATTTTTCTACATTATTTTAAAAAGTATTGTAAAACATGGAAGAATTCTGAGAAATTACATTGCATAGGATTCCAAAAAATACTGTGTTTTTCACCTTCCCTCACCCCTGCAACATACTGTTTTAAACTCATTCATTACAGTGAACCACTGACATACTCTTTTGGGAGCAAAACTGTTGTAGAAGCGTCAGGTAGAACTTTTTATGTGACTACTGGTTGCAAAAGTAGCCTTTTTTTCAGGTTTTGATGCTTTTGAAATCTGCAACATGCTGAGTTTCTTAAGTAATCAACAGGTCACACTAAGAGCATCTGCAAATCTGATTAAGGAAAAGTTTTGGTCACCCGAGAAAAATTCGAAGTTACAGTTCAAAATTGTACTTCAGGACCAGTTTCACAGAATAAGATGCCTCTAAAGTGGATGTGAAGCTATAATGTACTAGGATTCATTATTCCACTTACACAAAAGAACAATTGTCTGTATCGTGTGTTTCTGACACCTGAGTATTCTTTCATGTCCTCAAATTTGACTTCTGCCATGAGATACATGAAATAAGGTATATGAAATGGTGCTTCTTGAAGTGAAAAATAATAACTAATTACTAACAGAAAACCTGAAAGAAGTTCCAACAGCCTTCATTTAATGATTTCAAGTAATAACTAATTACTAACAGAAAACCTGAAAGAAGTTCCAACAGCCATCATTTAATGATTTCAAATTACAACTTTATACTTAATGTTACACATAATCTGTTACGTATTTTATAAATACAATTTTAAGGAGATTTTCATTTGAGTTCATAGAATGTGCTTGGACAAAGGACAGAGCAGGGAACATATCAAGTTTTGCCTGATTTTGCTTCCAAAGAAGTCATTAACAAACATACATCTCTAATTTCTTGTCCAGCTCCTTTGTAAGCCTGAAGGTCTGCAAGCATGCTTTCTGAGTCCTGTAAAACTGCACTGATCTGGTTCCAGACCTCCCTCTCTCCATCCGTGGGCTGTGCATCTAAGAACGAGAAAAGCAAAATGCACAAAGTCAAAAGGAAGCTGCAGTACAAATAGCAAGATTACTCAGTTCTACTTAACAATACCACATCCAGCTTAACTATGTGTAACTCCATTCTGATGTAGGTTTTTTTCAAATATACAATTATACTGCCATTCTGCTAACATCCAAGCTTCTGCTTTTTATAGCAAGGAAGGAAAAACAGTACAGTTTTTGTATGCTCTGGCTCATAATGCCTCTTCTCAAAACACAGCATTTTAAAGAGCAGCAGTATCATAAAGCAATGTTATTAGAAAATAGGATAATGCATCAGTCCCTCTCTTTCACTAGCTCCATGGCTCAATTACAAAGAATTGCTCACTTTTCTTGCAGCTTGGGGATAAAATCAGGCCTTTCAATGGATGGAGCAGTGGGATATTGCTCCACTTTGACTTTTGTCCAGGCTTCCTTAACCAGGATAATTTATTTCTCCTTTTGTAAAACACAGATACAGTACTATTAAAAATAATTTTTTCCTCATGTATGTCAAGGATCATTCATGCCACTAAAATAAATCCAGCTCTGTCACTAATCAGTTTTCAGGGTGTGAGTGACCTGTAGACCTTTACTGTTGAGCGAAATGACATGTGAAAGTAGATCAATTTTCCTATTCAAATCTCCTCCTATGCGATTTACACAGCAGTGTGACACCAGAGTGTGATGTTATTCCCAGAACACTGACACATTAGACAAGGTAGAGATCTTCTGTCTTCTTTTGCTTTAAAACATAAAGATGATAGGCAGTGACCAAAGACTGGATAACCTATATATGGGATTGCAGTCTATATGTGAAGGAACAATGATATTGTCCCAGCAGATTTCTACAGAGACAAAACTTCCCTTAGATTTGTATTAGCTTGTAAAGATAGAATGTTAATTTTTATAAAAGAGAAAAAATACCTTGAATCTTAGAACTTAAAGACTACTTGTTGGAATTAAAAGCAATGAGGTAAGTTCAGTTCAGAACTTACCAACTAGGATGAGCTACTGTATTCATCTCTACAATAATAGACAAGAAATATTAAAAATACTTTTTCTATTTAGCCGTCTCACTCTCCTTAAGAAAACTGACAGAGTTTTCTACCCATGTATCATAATTGGATTCATTTACCCAGTCCCCATTAGAAACAAAAGCACTGGTTCACACTGGAGTGTATGGAAAAGTGGCATTCTCTCCACGATGTTTCAGGTTCAGATAATCTGTTTAAATGTTTCAAATTATCTACGGACCTTGCATGAATGGGACACAAATGGCTGAGATTTACATGTCTGTAGCTCCAAAGCAACTTGAACTCAAAATCTTTCCCATATATCTATGGCACCATGAGTCCCATGAAACTGGGCACATAATACTGAGTGGACTTGCCTTTTATTCTGGAAGTTTTCCTTTATCTTATTTAAAAAGTGAAAATAAACATAAACTGGGCTTACTTAGCTGGGTTTTATAGCCAAAATACTTCATGTAACTAAAAAATTCCACTATCCTTCAAGAAGTGAGGGAAACAAGCACAGAAGGAAAAAACTGTCCCCACAGGAAAATCCCATCTGGGCCATGGCTGTTGAACTGACCCATCAGTCACATTAAATTTACAGTGTTCCAGACTGGTTCTTTCCTCAAGCTGCAAGAAAACTCAGGTACACACCATAAGGTGCTTGCCATCTTGTGATTAAGAAGCAAAACAGAAAACCCTTCTGACTTTAAGAAGGAAAGCAGTGATCCTGCAAAACAGTTACATACCATACAACAACAGAGCAGGGGAAGGTAGGAGTCACATAAAAATCAGTATTGGTATTTTAATAGTTAAATTAGTCAATGAAAATAACATTTTCAGTGAATGCCAGCACAAGAGAATAAATAATTTGTTAGTGCAGTTCATTAATGTAAAATTTGCATGTGCAGGTCATCTGAAGCATCTTGCTTAACCTTGTTGGTTAACAAGGTACTTCTATGTTAATTTTTACAATTTATTTGCTTTAAAAGTACTAGAGCTTAAGGGGGATGTAAATGCTATAGACTGTCCAGCACTTCGGGACTTCAAAATGGCCTTTAGTAACACCCTTTATTGTAAGTCTTTTTCAAAATTTCCAAATTCATCTTTTGGAAGTTGGTGAAAGGAGGAATATTTGAAACTCGCTGAGCTTTCTGTAGTATCCCAGCACCTGGGGATGCAGAAGCAAGAGGCAGGTAGGTGTGTGGAAGAGGGAAAGAGAGGGAAGGGAGAGGAAGAGGGCTGCAAAGGCTCCAGAGCAACATGCTTAGCTTGCATTTGCAGATGCAGTGTATAATTATGTTGGAAGTATTTAGCTTAAAAAGAAAGGTAGCGAGGATGATTCAGGCGTTTTTTTTTTAAAAAAAAGCATGCATCTTATTTTTGAAATAGAAGTTATGCAAACAGATGTTTTGATAACACCATGGCCATGTTTCAAAAGGGATTTTACAAGAAGATCCTGCCAAAAATGGTCAGCTAAAATAACTGCAATGGATCAATTTCACCTTACTGTCAACAACAATAATAGCAACAACAACTAAAAGAAATTGAGACTTCTTCATGACAGATTTTGGCTTTTAAAACTGGTTTTCTATTCCAGAGAAACCAAAGCTAGTTTCTCTGCTCTCAATTAAAAAATACCAATCCTGAATCACAGTGTGGAATCACTGCTTGGAGGTGCTCATCTTTTATCCCCACCACCGGAGAACCAGCATGTGCTTCAGGAACCTGAGCCCACTTATAAATGAAACCACTACCACTGACTAACCCACAGCGAATCCAAGCCCTCTCAGCAACAAGTTATCATAATGGCCAGACTCACTGCGTTTCAAGTTTCAGTTTTTAGAGTATTCATGATTAGCATTTAGAGTATTCTGTCTTTAATAAGACAAAATAGAGAACCCTTTTACCTCCCATTGGACAAATGTTTCTAATGTGAACCCTAAACCAAACAACTACATGAACCCTATATCAAATTAATACAAGAGTCAGACGAGGCTTGAATCTTCCATATATAGATTCTACCAGCAAAATTTGAAAATTTTAGCTCTGGAGAGAAATACATTTCCACTGGCTCCATCAGAAATAACCAGGATATGGTAACTCATCCATTCCATGAACACATGCTCTCTTTCACACTTACACATGGTCTATGCCACATTTTGGATGGAACTACAGACTTCATAAAGAACAGGAGGAAACCTGGACCCACTACAATTCATTTGTGGATGCATTAAGCATTTCAGGTGAATGGTAGGGCATGAAAGTGGGATCATCATTATTTTCTTAGCAAAATACCTGTCATTTGTTTCAGAAAACCCTCCTAACAGTGCAAGCTATCTACCTCATCCTTCACCAAATATGCATTAGAAAAAAAATAGAAACTGATAGGTAGGTAAAACATTAGTGCTCATAGGACAAGACTAAATATAGAAAGGATGTGTTCATTTGGTATTTCCCAATACCAAATGAAGTGTAACAATATCTCAGTAATTAATTTTAATGAAGAAAGAACAGTACTATGAACAGTACTAACAACAGTATTAAAGGAAGCACTTCCAACTCACAACTCCCTTTCTGAATCTGAAATGCAGATCAAAAGCTCAGAACTTTATTCGACCCTTAGGTGGTTAAGAAGATTCCCACTGAGGCTGGTTAGTTCTTTCACTTCAGTGAATGTAGAATCATATTTGTCACAAAAATACCATACCCTTCTGGCCTCCACAGCATAGCAAAAGAAAGTGAGTTAAACAAGAGCTTTTATGGGCTCTGCTTTCAGCTTTTCTTGTCATGCTCACTGCTGAATGTGGCAAATAATTCCATCAGCCAACAAGTTAGAGAGCAGTATACATATTTAATGCATAATGCTAAAGTCCTATTTCAGATTTATCACCATGACGATGATTTTTTCCATGCCAATCTGGGACAAAAATTAAAATAAAAACTCTTAGAAATGGGCAAAGGCATCACAACTACAGCGAGTAATGCACTTTAGAGGGTACCAGAACCTGCTATACTCCATACATTAAAGAACCTCCAGTATTGGATAGAAGCAGTACCCCATCCAGGCTACAAGGGATTTTTGAACCTCACTCTTTCTAAACTAGCTAGAATAAAGTGAAGCTCACTAAATTGTTAATACTGGCTCCAGGCAGGGTGCTGTGCCAGGGAGATCAGTGCCCAGCTTCAACTCCGTGGTAGACAGGGGATGGACACACAGCACCTCTCTGACTGAGCTGCAGTTTCTGGCTCAGGGCACTGCACAGCTCAGGAATTGAGTGCACCCTCCCTCAGGCTGGACACCAACTATATCCCCAGCCTTGCTGACTGTGCAGAAAGGGTATTAATTAATAGCCTATTATGCGAAAAGTGGGCAGTTGCTCTGCTGCCAGACACGTTCTAATAATAGAGCCTTTTACACGAACAATAACTAAAAATTTCATGAATCTTTCTGGGCATGTGGGGGAATCCTAGAAAGTAAGATTCTTGAAAGGGTCAGAGGGATTTAACTAGGACCAAGTCCACCTAGCTAACACTTAAAAACAAAAAAAAGAACCTGCTCACAATAAGGTTAGAGAGGTCTATTAAAAGTATTTGAGGAGAGGATGGGACTGTAGGTGTCACTTAAGGACATCTCCTTTGAATAATCTATAAACTTTAGTCTTTTATATTCGAAATAAACTGTTGCCTCCACTTTCAAATTATTTCCAAGAATTCATGTGGAATTATTTGTTTACTTTGCCTGAAAAAGGCAGCAGTAATTTGACAATAGATCTTCTACAAAAAAGGAGCAATTTTAAAATGGTACAGAAAGAGCTCAAATACCCAGAATTCATTTATCTGCAACTAATTTAAATAAGGCCAAAATTGAGAGAACAAAACAGTTCTTGAACTGACAAAACCCATTCAAGAGAATTTGCCACAAAGAGATGTGTGAAATCCTGAAATCCAGACTCTCAAGATTTGCCAGACTTTTCCTAACGTTATTTTCAAACTGAGAACTAAGAAGGAATTAGGGTAAAGTAAGTGATATATAATCAAACTTAAGAGGTAGCAGTGTGATTAAAAATATTCCCATCAAGATCCAAGTGTAAAATAGCAATATGGTGCACTTTCTAAGAAGGATGAAATTATTTTTCTTTACGTAAATCTTTCAGTAGACCTTAAAAAAGAGTAATTTGGCTGAATGCATTAAGTCTGCAATAGCCCTCAAAGAAAAGGTCTTTCCACCTTCATGGACAATGTTACTCCCCAGAGAGACCCAGTGTAACTGCTCAACTCTAAAATTATTACTGGGGACCAAATAGAACTGCTTTTTCTATACAGCCTAAACTGAAACTAATGCTGGATTCAAGTTTTTTTTCAAGTATGACCATGAAGTTACAAAACATGGTTTCCAGTTTGGATTGAAGAATAAACTTAGGTGTCAAAAAGAATTGCATCTGACAATGTGGTCACCTGCACGAAAGTAGGGGAAAAGAGGTGATGTCAAACTTCTTTTTTCTTCCTTTTTTTTTTTTGTGGCCAGCTAATGAAAAAGTACACAGAGACTAGAAAGCAATATGCTGATGCAAATAATGAATACAGTAAACACATCAGCTCAGCACACCCCTCATCCTCTGAATGGCCAACTCTAGTGATCATGTTCACCCATGAGCTTGAACTGACAGCTCAGGCCACAGAAAGCCACACTTCCAGCAAGCCCACACCAGTCTCTGACCCATGTCCACTCACTCAGAGCGTCCTTTTGCACAGCACAATGGCAAATTAAAGGAGACCATAGCACAGAACCACAGCCCTTTTCAGGCACATCCCTTTGAGCCAATACAGATTTTGTGCCACTAAAAAACTCTGGGACTGTATTTCGTGAGAAAAACTTTTAAACTTTCACTCACGAGCATGAAACTCCCTGAAATTTGGAGATGACAGTTTTGTTCCTCTCCAGGTAGATGTGCCTTACTAGTGTGCCTTAACCACTGGCACCTCCTGTGGGAGAGGGTACTACATTCAGTTCTTGGCCACATGATTTAGGAAAAAAAAACAACCTTTGCTGCCAAGGCAACAAATTCGGTATTTCCCCCTCTCACCACCACCTCTACCAAGGCTCCCTGCTGCCAGACCAGCTGTTTCCTGCCAAGCCTGCAGCCTGGGTCAGGAACATGCTCTTGCCAACAAGGACACAATGGGGCTGACTAAACCTGGAAGCTCAGAGCAGCCGAAAACTTTCACAATAGCTTGGCAAAGCCACAGAGCACTGCCAAGGCCCTCAAAAGTTTGGTAGAAAAAAATTAGGAGGCGGTTTGGATATATGTTTGACATCCTGGGATGACAGTAAAATTTTCAAATTATACAGAGAAGAAGGTACCATGAGCCATGGTACCTTCTCCTAACCTGAACTAACCAATTAACCTTTTTCTCATCATTTAAAACTGATTTTTCATAATGAGATAATTAAGATCTAGATGAGAAGATTAAGGTACGTGCACAGTTCCAGTCATACGTTCTAACGCTCACCTAAGAAAGCATGTTTGAACAATTTAATGAGATTTAAGTGTGTGTCTAAATGACTTTTTGAAGTGGTGATTCTGAGTGTACACAGATATATACACTTATAGCATGTCAGTTACTCTTTTCAGAAAAATAATTCAGGAATAAATGATTAAAGAACAAAACTATTTCAAGATGACAAAATATGTGTCTAATCACCTGAAATGCTCTTAGAAACCATGCTACAAAAGGAAAGTATTTTAAAACACTGGATTTTCTTAAAACTTTTTGGCTTTTCTCTTTTTTTTTTTTAGAATAGAGGTATTAAGAGAGAAAACATCACACACTGTTAGTGTTTCAAATAAAATGCTTTTCATGTATGTAGTGAAGACAGATTAAACCCATATTAAAGGATTTGATGACAGTGTCTAGAAGTACATGCAGGGAAACTGTAGTCAGCAAAAGTGAAAACAGCTTTGAATCAAATATAGATGTGGCAAGAAAACTGGAATGGGAAACACTGTTCTGCAAACTGATAATCATGCAATTAAGAGAGATGCAATCAAGCACATACACTTTGACCACTTCACTACTTTTTAGAAACTATTAACCCAGCTAAATCATCACTGAACCGAGCAAAAATAGTTCCACCTCCACTGCTTATTTTTTTCCCAGCTTTTTATTTCCAACATGTACTTCCATTCAAGAAAGAATCGTAACTTTTTTAACCCTGATTTGTTAAAGAAAGTTGAGGTCAAGTTTATTCATGTGTAAATTTAACAATGGCTCATAAATGTTTTGAATTTAATTCAAGATAAGATTTTACTTGCATATCTACCTTTCTCTGCTCAGAATGAAGTAATTTTGTATGGTTTTATAAAAATCAAAAAAGCAATATTCTACTGAAGTGTAATTTGATTTGTTTGCAAATCCCTTTTGAATTGCTTTATGATGCATAAGCACATGCAGTTTATTAGGAAATAATAAGCAAAGAAGGCAAGCCAGGCAAGAAGCTTTGCTCACTTTCAAAGTCAAGGAAAAAATTTGGCCCCTGATCAAGCTCTGTGCAAGTGAGAACTTTTAAAAGATTTCCCATTTGGTTCCTGAAAAATAGAAAAGGAAGAGAAAAGGAGCTCTGCGTGAACAAATGATTTTAGAGACAAGGACTTGGACAGATTGGTTGTGCTGGAAAATACACACTGTAAGCATTTAGATTTTAGAAGTTTTTCCTCAGTTTGCTGTTAAGTCAGGGAAAAGATTCTCTCATTATCTTGCAATTGTTTGAACTTACTTTCAAAATCCAGGAAAAAATGTGGATAGTTTTCAATTTCCCTGGTAAGGACCTTAAGAAGATTACCCATCCCAGCAAACCTAGTAAATGCAACAAAATCATAAACAGTTATACACATAAACTCATACAGATAAGGGCTTGACACAGTCTGCATCATGTATTCAACATTTTGGCAAGTTCTGGACCAAGAGAAACATTTTGATGGTCATGATATTTATGCATGGGGGCAGAAAGAGGAAGACCTCAGATAAACACTGAAATAATTCTATTCAACAAATTGGAATTTAAACATCAGGATGACATCCCAGTGTATAAACAGATATTTATGAGTTTATTTACTTAGCAAGAGAAACAAACTCAGAGCTACATCTCTATTTGTAAATTCCCTAAATTGCTGGACTCCAGATTACTGAATATAATTTCAAAGTAAAAACTGAGGTCTTAGAATCTTCAGCAAAAATCCATGTCATTTTAGGAAAATAACTCACTATAAGGAAAAAAAAATCTAGTTATTTCCAATCAGTACGATTTCATAATATATTACTATAAAATTCTATCAAAAAGGACAGCTAAAAAGCTTTTTAGCTTTTAAAAATGTATGCATGCATTTAAAAAAACAAGAGAGAGGAAAAACGGGAGTTTTGAACTCTATCATTTTATCTGTTATTCCTATCTTTTATCATCTTGGAATTCTTTGCATTTCAAGTTATGAACAACTCCCAAGAGGAAAAGTGACCAGTTCTCAAAAGAGCAAGTCTCTATGGAAGATAAAAAGGAAGGAGATTTGAAGAAATGTTTTTTACCAGTACAGTCCTTATGAAGGTAAGTTTTTCTAAAACTATGTAAAAGTAGAGCTTTTTTGGTCAAACTTAAACTATTTGTCAGAAGAGAGAAAAATTAAACCATGAAAAGCACATACCAGGATAAAGAGATCTGCCTGGAGGGATGTAGGAAAATGTAATTTTAGATTTAAAACACAGATTGAAAACTGATTTTCGCCTCAAAGAGAAATATTCTCATTACTCTAAACCACGGCTCTTGGGGCTTACATCTGATGTTCATCTGTGATTCAGTTTAACTCTCTTCCCACTTAAGAAATCAGACCACAAAAAATTATTCTAAGCATGTACATGGCTGATACTCCACATGAGGAGACAAAGCTTTTTTCAAGTTTTCCCACAAGCATTACAGTAGGAAAAGTACCATCAACCCTAATTTCTATGTGCATATAAAGGACGTATTTCTGCATCAGGAAAACCTAGGAAAGTAATGTGAGGCTTGGAGATTTCAAAGCAGCCACAGTCATACCATACAATGATATAAATTTAATCAATAGTCTGTTCAGGACATGCAGTTTCATGTAAGCAAGGTTTTTGATAAATAAATGGCTTTGTTTTGCATTTAATACTTCTTCAAAATTTTCCCTCCAGAACAAATCCAGTCAGCAGACTGTCAAGCCCTTTGTAATCAGCAACATCTTGCATATACAAAACTGAAACATAAAGAAACATTTTCCATTATTCATAAAGTTACATTCATTATATGCTGGAAAAATATTTACACTTTTACTTTCTGAACAAGATCAGCACCTTATAAACTGAGTTTGACTTTCTGATTAGCCTACAAAGGGGAAAAAACATGCAAACAGAGCAAAGTAGATTTTATATAGTGTTAAAACTTGTATCTTCAATAATTTAACATTTTCATCACACTGGTATAATACGTTTTATCGGCGTCAGCTAGGAGAAACACGGTACCATACACACACTCATTTTCCTTTTTATAACCTTGGAAGAAAAAGTTATATTATGTAATACTAGCACAATCTAAATGACTGATTCAGCTTGGATTCTTCACTTTCAACCCTTTCTAAGCCACATCTTACCTCATCGCCTTCAATCTTCAGAGAGTATCCAAGCATTTCTTCTACTGCCAAAGCTTGCACTGCATCCAGAACTGGTTTAGCTGATAGCATGCTTCGAACAGCGAGGAACCCTTTGTGCCAAAAACCTGAGGATACACTCCCTCATTTGCATTGAGTAGCTTGAGGTCATGTGCCCAAGCTCTGCCTCTGATCCTTCTTACACAAGTACAGCACATCTCGGCTTGGGAGATTTCTGAGTATTTTACCGGAACTTTTGTTACATTTCCTAGCTTGTTTTTCACTTTATTCCCTCTCCTTCAATCCCTGTGTAGAAACTGATCCAGCTATTCAGGTCACAAGTACAAAACAGAACCCTACCACAAACTTATATACACGAGTTCATGCAGGCAGCATTTTCCAGTGATCCTCAAGGCTCTGGTTTGACACCATCTATTTTCAAAGCACATCAACCCCAAAAATAGTCATATTCAACATCAACATCTAGAAAATATGGTTCAGGCAGCTGCTAAACATGTTTTAATTATTTATGATTTTATGTAACTTCTTTAAGGTTTCCTAAAAAACCAAACTAAAAGCAACACCTGGTTCCAAGAAATTTTCACTTTCAAGTGTAACTCATCATTCAACACTAAGTTTTTAATTCTGAAATAAAGGGCCAAACTTCACCTTAAAGGAAGTGCTAATAAATACAAATCTTTGCCTTGAACTGAATTATTTAATTCTGCATAGCTTGCTGCTTCCCAGTACTCGGCTCTTTCAAACTGTCTTTCCTTAAAAACTCTAATAACATATTCCAAACCTCAGGAACTGGAAGTCACCTCCAGGATAATTTTAATGAGATTTCAAAGTAACTAATGGCACACATTCTGAGCAGGTCAATACATACTGTGGTTGCAAGAGACATGCACATAACAGCTGAGGTACAGAAGCAAATCATAAAGATTTAACATAAGAGCATAAAATTCTATTTCATTAAACTGGAAAGCATTTTATTTTACTTACTGTAAAATCAGTTTAAATGTTGAACTGAGATCCAATGCATATATAAAAACATTGCTGATGCTGCACCACTAAATGCTAGCAGCTTCTCTTTAGTGTCTAAATCCCTTAAAATTTCAACTTTTAACTATGCTTTAATAATTATGACGTTGAAAATGATGCTTGCATTTCATTTTTCCCTATTGTTTTCCAAACCATTAAAGCTTACCCAAAGATATTACATAAGCATATAGAAAATAGCTTTTAAGCTACTGTTGACATTTTAAAGCTCATTGCTTGATTTTTGATGCTCAGCACATAATTAGTAGCCCACAGAGACAAATAAACCATAACCCAGCAATGAACAGGAAAGTACATTTAGCATTTTGCATTTTATTTACCATTATCCAGTAGCATGTTTAAAAGTCTGAGCTTTGAACAAAATATCACAGGTTGGTTTTCCAACACATAACTGTGTTCCTAAAATTTCATGGATTTAGTTTCAACATTCCAGAGGTATTACCTTGTATGGGAAAATAAACTCCTACCTCACTAAAGCAATCAGTTTATTTTTGAGCTGTGATATATAAAATACTATCCCCCCCAAAACAAATCAGAATTCAACCCTACAAACCTGCCATGGATTTTACATACATATACTGAAAGTATACTGAAATATATTTATTATATACTTAAATCCACTTTTGGAAATTTAGCAAGTGTTCCCAAACTCGGTATTATTAACTGAACACTGAATGTCCACAACTAAGTATCATGTTATTCTACTCTTCTCTAAAATCTTTGTTTACACACTGTTTTAAGCAACTACACCATTTTCAAATGTGGAGCTTTGCATCACTTTCTAATGACAGCTACAGTACTATACAAATTGCTAGAGAAGTACTGATTGATTTCTTCTCTTACAGGACTAATTTAATCAGTACCAATTCAACACCATCAGCAGCACTACAGTACACTGAAGATGCAACAGAGACAAAGCTTTAAAACGTTGTGTTAGTGAAGAAGGACAGATTCACCAGCTCAAGCCTTTGCAGCTCACCAGTACTCCTCTGCCAGATAATATTTCCTAAATCTGCCTGCTCACATAAACGTGGTCTGAAAGGCTTTTGTCAAAATGAGCTGGATCAGCAAATACCTACTGCTTAACCGCATTTAGATCATCCTAACGAAAGCAGGGCTGCGCGTGTTTTCACTCCACTGCAAGTTTCAGGAGAAACAGAGGCTCCCAAGCTCAGGAGTGGCAATGGATGATTCAGAATGATAACGTCTAGTGGCACACCTAAGTGGGTAAGAGACAGGAGGCATCCAGTCCACAGTCTGAGGGAAATGTACTAAGCACATCAGCATCATTAAAGCACTGGAACCAACCGTACTGCATGAATAATTAATTGTGGTTTCAGAAATACACCAGCATTTGAAAATCTCAAGATCTCTCAGATCAAAAGCGTGATTCCAAATCTTTGTGATATTCACTCATACAGTTGGTTCAGGTGCTTGTAAGGAAACAGCACAAGTGCAAGACTCAAAAAATTATCTTGGAGAAACTGGTTGCTCATGGCTTGGACAGGTGCACCAGGCACTGGCTGAAAAACTGTCTGGAACAGAGTGGTGGTGAACAGAGTTACATCCAGATGGTGGCTGGACACCACTGGTGTTCTCCAGGGCTCAGTACTGGGGCCAGTCCCATTTAATACTTACCAGTGATCTGGACAAGAGGATTTGCAGTGGTGAGGCCACACTCCAAGTGCTGTGTCCAATTCTGGGCCCCTTACTACAAGAAAGACATTGAGGGGCTGGAGCATGTCCAGAGAA
Organism: Ifrita kowaldi; assembly: GCA_013398055.1. NCBI lineage: Eukaryota > Metazoa > Chordata > Aves > Passeriformes > Cinclosomatidae > Ifrita > Ifrita kowaldi. The sequence goes on from VZRS01014168.1 coordinate 851,134, forward strand.
GGGAAACGGAGCTGTTGAAGAGTCTGGAACATAAGTCTGATGAGGAGCACCTGAGGGAGCTGGGGGTGTTTAGCCTGGAGAAAAGGAGGCTCAGGGGAGACCTTATCATGCTCTACAACTGCCTGAAAGGAGGATGTAGCTAGATGGGGGTTGGTCTCTTTTCCCAGGCAACTGGCGATAGGACGAGAGAATATGGCCTCAAGCTGCACCAGTGAAGGCTCAGGTCAGACACCAGGAAGGATTTCTTCACGGAAAAAGTGGTTAAACATAGAAACAGACTGGCCAGGGAGGTGGTGGAGTCACCACCCCTGGCAGCGTTCAAGAAACAACTGGACATGGCACTTAGTGCCATGCTCTAGTTGGCATGATGGTGTTCAGCCAACGGTTGGACTCAATAATCTTGGAGCTCTTTTCCAACCTAAATGATTCTGTGATCGATTGCACTCTCATTCAGTTCAGTGTCACCAGTGACACCAGGTTGAGTGGGAGTGTTGATCTGCTGGAGCGCAGGAAGGTTCTGCAGAGGGACCTGGACAGGCTGCATTGATGGGCCAAGGCCAATTGCAGGAGGTTCAACAAGGCCAAGTGCCAGGTCCTGCCCTTGGCTCGCAATAACCCCTGCAGTGCAACAGTCTGGGGAAGAGTGGCTGGAAAGTCACGAAGAGCAAAAGGATCCGGAGGTGTTGGTCAACAGCAGCTGAACATGAGCCAGGATTGCCCAGGTGGCCAACAAGGCCAATGGCACCTGGCCTGCATCAGCAATAGTGTGGCCAGCAGGACCAGGACAGTGGTAATGAGCAGTAAGACAAGAGCAAATGGCCACAAGTTGCATCATGGAGGTTTAGATTGGATATTAGGAAAAATTTGTTCTCTGAGAGGGCTGTGAAGCACTTGCACAAGCTGCCCCAGGAAGTGGAAGAGTCACCATCTCTGGAGGGATTTAAAAGGTTCATAGATGTCGTGCTTAGGGACATGGTGGATTTGGCAGGATCAGGTCAACACTCGACTCAATGAACTTGGAGATCTTGTGCAACCTAAATGATTGTATGTTTCTATTACTTCTTCCCATCAAATTCCACAATAGGTTTCTTTTTAATAATCACTTCAATTTTCTTATAGATGAGATTATTTGCATGGATATGGTATTATTACTATCTTCAGTTGTTTTACTGCTAAGTTTTTGAATCTTATAAACTGCAGTTGCATTGATGAAGAAAAATATAACAACTGATACTTTAATAGTCTCAGTTGTGCAAATACAGTCAGTTTTCAAAAATAGTATTATTCCTCTATGGACTTTATTCTAGAAATAAGTTTAAAAATGTGTTGTTATACTAAGAAAAAAAAAATAGTCATACATTTGTGTTTGAGGTGCTAATTGCGCAAAACCCCCAAAGATATTTGGTAATGAAGTATGTACAGTATTCTCTAGAAAGGCAGAGATAAGAGAAAAACATAACCAAATTCTTTTGAGAAAACAAGCTATATTCATTTTCCAGAAAAAAGAAATTATCCCCAATGCTGGCCTCTAAACACTGTATTTATAAGGTTTTCATAATGTAAATAACATTCATAAAGTCCACCAAGTGGCAACCTATATGCAAGCAAAGGAAAATCAGTGCCACATATTCCACAGGCAGGTGAAGTACAAACAGACAAAACACAAAGCCAGAAAATAGCTATAAAGAAGTGAAAAGTGGAATAAGAGAAGAAAGTCGCTCAAGGTGAAAGTAACTCAAGATAAAAGAACCACTCCCTCTTTGTACAACCATTTTATTAAAAATCCTAGTTAAGGAACACTTCTAGCTAAGAGCTTTTGCTGTTAACTGATATGCAGATTGTAGGTTTTAATTGTCAATTAAAACCTACAAAAAAAGTGATGCAAGTCAAAAGGAATTAATAAATGCTTTGTAATGACAAATATGTTTTTCATTAATCATAAAATGTTTAAAGAGTTGGCCAACATTAGTGCCTGTAGCCCCAAGGATTACAGTGCTTGGCTTGCGGTTTCTCTAAAATTAAAAGGTAAAGAAAGAAAAAATTACCTCAGATGAACCTAAAACGTATCCAACGGGGGGATTTTTCTATATGCCAACTCCCACACCTGAATTTACTTTGAACAGAACTTCTGTATATTTTTAAAGTATATAATGTCAGAGCAGCCATCATGAAAGAATGAAAACCAGGCAACCAAAATATCTAGATTTTGATTCATAGGTCATAACAAAAAACAAAACAAAACACAAACCAGACAAACAAAAAAACACCAACAAAAATGTAGAATGGAATCCAATTAAGCAATTAGAGTAAAATTATATTTGACTTTTAAAAAGTACTGTTGCACTTTGATCCTTCTGCCTGAGTGTAGAGTAACTACAGTAACCTAGTCTGAATATGGCGTTGCCTGCACAGATGTTTTACACAAACCAAGGACACAATTCCTCTGTACACAATAAATGGAGCCTCTATCAATTTTCACAGCAGGGAGACACCTTTAAAAGATACATGACAGGCTTGGCTAGTTTGAGTGTTTCTTTCTTCAAAATAAACCCACCGTATTTTGTTCCAAGTGGAGTTTGGCTAAGTTCTTCCAAACTCTTGTAAGAGAGCCACACCATCATCTTCCTCTTCGAAGTTTTTTTGTCCTCATCATCTCTCACCAAATTCACAGTGATAAAGGATATAAACCATCTCAGAACACACTCAGTTTTGGCAATCTAATGATTTGAACATTTGAGAAGGTATCTGGTTTCAACAATTGCGAATACAATGAGTGAAAAATATATGTGAGATCAGGTAAGTTCTTAGACACAGAATCAGAAACAGGACTCCTGGATGAAAAATCAGAAAAAGAAAAAACAATGTTCCTGGTCCTTTCTGCCAGTAAATGACTGCTGATTATTCAGCCTTATGACTTATGCCACACAGAGTATTTTTATTATACTCACAAAAAATCTAATGCACGTGTCTGAAAAACAAGATGAAAACCATCATACTCTAGTTCTCTGGGCAACTATGGTAAAAACCTTCCTCAGAGTGATTTTATTTTCCAGTATTCTTGTGCCAGTTGATAACAGGAGTTAAGTCTTTGCATGCTAGCTTTCCTCTCTTTCTGTTTTACTTCTCATTTTAATACGTAAATGCCAAAACAGTACACCTAATCTCAGTAAGCCAAACATAAATCCTACAGGGACTGGATTTCTTAGTGCGTATTTCCTAGTGATCTGTCCTGAATGTGTCAGTATCTAGGATATAATGCATTTTGCCGTTTTGTATTTATGGTTTGGAGGGTAATAATCTATAAGATATGGATCTGAAACAGTCTTTACAAGTATTGTTTCCTAGGAAAGGGGAGAGAAGTTAAAGAACATCTTAAAATACTAAACAGACAATTAATTCAAAGATATTGACATTAGTGGAATTAAGACAGATATGGCTGACAATATTTACCAATAGCTCAAGATTTGAGGAATTAAAGATGAAATGTGGATCTCTCTAGGGATTTGCTGCTTTTAGTTTAAAATATTTCCATTTGTGTCGTAGTGGTCTTATTTAACATCTCATTACAAAAATTAGAAAACTTGCTGACCTATTACAAGGCTGTTACAAGGCTGTTGATGGAAATAGCAAGAGTTCCACTAGGAAAAAAATCCAAAACCACTGTAAATAAACTGGAGAATAATGTATATTTTTAAAATGTATTCAAGATTTCAGAAAAAGGTAAAAGGAAAACTTCAATGTGTATCTGGGAAAGGGAAAAAAAGAAACCACAGGTAACATCCCAAAACAGCAATTTGAGAGACCACCTAACTCAGAAAAGTGTTCAAGAAGGTTCTGCTGAAGTATGGAGGTGTATGAGTGACAGAATGGGGCAAGAAGCTTCAAAAGGATTACTTAACCATGCACCTGTACAGGCTTCTGGAGTAAGTAATGTCATTTCTAGAGGCTATTTTTTACTTTTATGGTAGTTATGGAGAGAAATAACTGAATATAAGGATGAAAATACAGGAGAAATTAAAAAGAGGGGAGGTTACTAAACAAGAAGAAAACAGCAAATTAAACTGATTTCACAAAAGCAGTGTCAAGTAATCTCAGGTACCTGGAAGGACAGGTCTCTTGGCAAGTTGATTTAAAGGATAAGAGAGTGCAGCAAGCTCAGCAGTTAAGACAATACACAACAGGTTATTCTGATGGACAAGAGAGACAAAACGGAGGCTCAGAAATCAATACACCTGTACAAGCATAGGGCAGAATTGAAGAAATAGAGGGAGCTTTGAAAAAGCACTAGAGATGAGGAAAGAGAAAATGTTATTTACTACCACAAATTTGCTAGAACACTGAAAATCTGAAAAAGCAGCTGTCAGCAGTTTACTGGCAAAAAAAGAGACAACGGTATTTTTAAACAGTATTGGTTGTAGAGATCTGGTTTTGTTCAATACTTTTAATTAGTAACAGGCAAAGAAGAAGAAAATACCCTTTTAAAATATGCACTAGGCTAGAAGGGAATTAAAATATTTTGGAAAATAGGATCATAATTCAAAATACTTTAATAAGCTGGAGATACTATCCAGAAGACATTCCATAAATACAAATGTAAATTATTCCACTCAAAGAAAAAAGCAAATCAATCCCACAAATGCAGATAGACTGGTAAGCAGAAAGACTGAGGAGAAAATATTTTATCATTATACTGGACTATAAATTAAACATAAGGCAGGTTAGAAAGTTGCTAAACTCTGGAATTTTTCAATGACTGCTCTCACAGTCAAGTTAAGGGATGAGGAGACTGAATGTTGAACAATAAGAGGTTTTCTCCAAAATACTAGTCTAACCTTTAAGTATGCAGGGGTTACTGAAAAGTATAAATTTCAACAAAACTCCTACTTTTCTCTTAATTACCTCTGTGTAATTTTTTTAATCCTTCTGACAGCATTTTGTTAGTGCGCATACTTTGAAATTAAAGACTCAATTCATTAAGACATACAGGGCAGAATGGGTGTGTGGCATTTTTCTGCAAAAGAGCCTGCCTTGAAAATTGTGTTAATAGACAAGCACATTAGCCCTCTTAATGATGCAAACACAAAGAGATTCTTAATTTTGTGTTGTGCCTAATACTTTAAGAAGCACATTCCCTAGTAAATCTATTTTCAAACAATGTGTTTTACTTACATTGATTGACAAACAAGCCTTGTGCCTCAACATGAGCTGCTAAAACCATTGCAACTTTTTTGGGGTATATTAACAAGTCTACTATTTGCCTAAAATGACAAACGGAAGGACTGCTATGGATGGCGCAGAATTAAAACCATCTTTTTAATTAAAACTTAGATTTCTTGTAAGTGTAAATGAAAATTGAAAGCATGTACTGACCCTGGCAAGCTCTGCAGTAATTAATTCTAATCACTCCTGGAAGCCATTCCTAGTATAGTAATGAAATTTGCACAATAACTTTTTATTAAGACAATAAAACTGATGCACCGTAGGGACTTTATACCCTACTCTCACTTTCCTGCACGTATGTATTTTTTGCTGACTGACCAGTGCGGATGGCGGCCGGTCCCAGGCCCATTTATGCCAGTTTGTTCCCTGCCCTGAGGATACACAAGCCTGCAGAGGCTCATTATCTATTATCCATTACCCAGGGAAAGCGGAGCGCGCCCGACCCGGGAGCGCCGGGCGGGACGGGACGGCGCGGGAGCGCCCCCTGCTGCCGCACGGCCGCCACCGCAGCGCCCCGGCCTTCGGAACAGCGCCAGCGGGGGAGATCATCCACAGCCCCCACCCCGAGCAATCCGCAGCCCCTCCCGGCAATCCACAGCTTCCCCCCAGAGCAATCCACAGAGCCTCCCGGCAATCCACAGCCCTCACCCCGAGCAATTCCGCAGCCCCTCCGGGCAATCCACAACCCCCCCGCCCTGCCCCGAGCAATCCACAGCTCCTCCGGGCAATCCACAGGCCTCTCGAGCAATCCACAGCCCCTCTGGTCAATGTGCTCCACTGCTCGGGCACCCGTATAAGGAAGTTCTTCCTCACGTCAGGTGGAACTTCCTGTGCATCAGTTTGTGCCATTGCCTCTTGTGCCCTGCTGGGCACCACCGAGCAGGGCCTGGTCCATCCTCTTGACACCCTTCCTTCTACACACATCGGTGGAGCCTACTCTCAAGTTTTCTCCTCTCCGGGCTAAACAGGCCCAGCTCTCTCAGCCTTTTCTCACAATGAGGTGCACCAGCTCCCTGGCCATCTCCATAGTCTACCTTCCCACCTAAGTAAAGGCCACAGAGCCCTCACACCAGTTGGGATCAGCCCAGCAGCACCAACCTCCCTCTGCACAGTCAGGCTGGATTTCTGCATGGGCTCCAGCTCCTTTACCAGTGGATGACCTTCTCTTCCACTCTTACAGCTCAACCAAAACCCAAACTAATTCAGACAATAATACAATAACCACATTTCAGAACTAATACGAATATTAAAAACCTAATTATATTGCTTTCCCTTTCTTCCTGCTGAAATTCAGAATTTAGCTTAAAAGTAACAGAAATTATCATTAGTGTCGTTTCCACTCAAAAGCTGAACAGCACATGGGGGCTGCTCAGGCTTAGCACAGTGAGATCCTGAGGCTGGTGAGGGCTCTCAGCAGGGCATGCCTGCCTGGCATCTGCCACATGCCACATCAGCTCTGGCACCAGTCCTGTCTTCTCCATCTGTACAGGAACATTTGTTTTATTTACACTTTCTCAAACAGTATGGATTAACATTATTTCTTTTGAAATTAAGAAGCAGCCTAGAAGTTGAGAAAGAAGAAATGGTTTTATAGTCTGACTGAAAGATACACAGGATGACATCCCTAATTTTAAAATGCCAGTTACCCACTATCAAAAACGGAAGGAAGCAGTCACATCCAACACTTTCTTACTGCCTTTGCTGAATCCTGTTTCAAAGGCAAATCATGCCTTTTAGACCTAGGAACTATAGAAAATACACTATATTTAGGTTTAGAGCAAAATTTAAAATTTTGCTTTTGCATAACCTTGTTTCATTTTTCACTTGTAACTAACTTGCCATTCCCATTGGAGGTGACAGAAGTCACATCTAAAATAAATACATCCCTGAAAAGGCAACATTCATTAGTTTCTGAGAAAATTTCAAATTATAAACCACTATTTAAATAGGAAATGTAAAAATATTTTAAAACTTTGTTGAAAAATTTAAGTTTTGTAAAAACTACACTCGCAGACATGCAAACACCCACCGTATGCATGTCCACAGGGACTTGCAAATGAGCTTGTTTAATCAAGAACTGGGAACTGGCTGCTTATTACAGAAAAAAATGTCAGATTCATCAAGATTAAAACTGTAACAAAATCAAAACATGAAACTCATTGACTTAACCAAAACTTTCTGTTTGGTGACTGAAAGCCGTCTATGGGCAGGAGGAACGCCTGTGTGACTTCAGCTGCATTAAAAAGAGTCCTACAGCTCAGGTTCCTCTTAGCTCATGACTTAAGATGTTGTGAGTTCACTGGAGGAGGGCAGAAGGCAGATAAAACCCTGCAATTATTCCTAATTTCACTGTAAACAAATGGAAGATAAGAAATTTTATAAAAAATACTGTTACTCAAGCCAACAAAGTCTTTGTATTGTCTTGCAAACTTCACCATTAATTTAAACAGCCTGTAATACAGCACCAAAACATGTCTGGAAACTGAATTTTGGTTTATTCTCCCCTGAGCCAGTTACTATTTTAGATGCAAATTATTCAACTGATTTACAAATAAAAACAGCATAAATTAAAACTTCAGAAAAGTCTGAAAGATTAGGTAAAAAAATACCTAGTGATTGAAGATTATCAGGATTGATGGGAAATAATGGAAATTTACTGAGGTCAAATAAGAAGTTCAAAGAACAGAGTTTAAGGACTGAAAAGAAATTGAAAGACCTAAATCAATATGCCTTTCAAAAGTGCAAAAAATCTTTTCAATAAAAAAAAGCCTTTAAATTGCAAGAAGGATTATATTCTTTAATTAAAGATTTTTTTTGAAACACTAATATTAGGAAAAAATACAATATAGATTATATATGTGTATATGTGTTGGTATCAGATAAAAGATGTTATTTTAATACATTTAAATTTTCTATCAAATACACCTAATTATTAATACTACCATCCAAACCACTTAGCAACAGAGTCTTTATTAAAAAAAATATATTCAGGAAACTGTAACTTTCAATGACAGTGGTAGAACAGACATTTAGTGTCTATCTCACCTTTCTGATCTTCCAAAGGAGAATTACAGAATCACAGAATATTCGGAGCTGGAAGGGACCCAAGAGGATCATAAAGTTCAACTCTGAAGTGAATGGCCCATACAGGGATCAAACACCCAACCTTGGCATTATCGGCACCCTGCTCTAACCAATTATTTGAAGTCTGAGGAAGTCCAACTACAGCAGGGCCTATCCCACTCCCATTCTGGATACACCAAACAAAAGGCACTCACTACTTTCAACTCTTCAATTCTGTTCTTGAACTGTCAGCTTGTTCCAGGTCAGTGTTTGCCCAGCAACCAATCTTCCAACCAAATGGGCTAAAACAAAGCATTGCCTAAACCACCAAAATTACCACCTTAATATCAATTTATATTTCATTAAACTAAAGAATCAGTGCAAAGTGACCAAGACTGTTGTTTAATGTTTCAAATCAAACTAAATATGCAAATAAGATCCTAATTTTCCTCTAAGTTTAAAATTCTGTAATAAATAATTCCTACATTTTAATACATTTAATCCAAAAACTGAACTAGCTGTAATAAACTTCCTAAAATTCACCTGATAATTAAAAGTTTCTTGAAAACATGCTATACTCGACGTATTCTAGGCAGGAGGAAAACTTGAATATACAAATCAGGAGAGCTGTCAGGCACCTGATCTGGCTTTGGAACAGGCTGCAGTTAAGGCAGATATCCACTAAGTGGCATTAGCAACCCAAACACCTAATTTTGACAAAAAGTAATCATAATACAGAACACTTTACCTTCTACAAACAAATTGATAGAAAACATTTCCTTTGAATGATTCGTTTTATTCAATTTTGTCATAAGCTTTGGCATAACTCCAAACAGCATTAGCAATTTACTTTTCAGATCAAGACATTTGCAAATATTTAGCAGGATGGTCAGATTAGAAATAAAACCATCATGACAAACCTATTAAACAAAGCAACCAAGATATGGGAGCAATGTGAGTTCAAAATAAGACACATTAAACTACAGCAAGGTATTTTAAAAGTAGCTGGGGTTTCAGAAGTGCTGTAAATCAACAAGTCTAGTATTTCCTGTTGTGAAGTGTAAAAGTATGAAAGTCACACCAGATGTTTACTTTAGACAAAACACTCAAAAAAAATTAGGTAATTCTAATAATTTAGATATACTGAGGCTACCTGATTCTAGAGAGTATTGAAGATTACAACAATTGGGAAAGTAAGAAAACTACTACACTTCACTAATTATTTAAGGATTTGTTTTCAAAATATTAATTAAGGGTTAATGACTGTGAATATAGGGTTTTGACAATTGTTTACTGGGAAAATGCCTTTAGGAACAATATAAATACCACAGAAAAGTATTAGAACAGAACTCTCATTTTAAAATAGTTTTCCCCTATTCCTGTTGTTTGTCCCTGGTCTTTTATCACTGTCAGTTTGTTCATACATAAACAGCTCCTGAAAATAAAGGGATGTGGAAAATCAGTATTACTGTATATCAGATTACTGAAAAATTAAATGAGCAAGTACTTCCGTCTCTCTGCCTCATCAAAGCATATATTTTAAGCTTGTGAAATGTCTTATACATGCACTCAAAATTCTCAGCATACTTCAATGCTACAAGGAGCAAGACATTCCTTTTCTTTTTTTTTTTTAAGTGATTTTTTTCTCCTCACTGGCCACAGAGGAATTGCATTAGGACATAGTCCTTTTTCCCTACATCCGCCTACGACAAACATTTGCAGCAAGTCAGCGACTCCAAAACCAAATTGTTTACAATTAACTCAAAAAACCATTAAAAAATTGTTTCTTTGTTCCAGTTGGAAAGAGAGACAGCCAGATGTGTGGCTTGTTGATCTTGCTCTTTTCTGACCTCTGAGTGTAGGAAGAACTGCAGCTGAGGAAGGAAGTCAGCAAGTTGTGTTAATGAAGGTGAATATTGCAAAAAAAAGGGCTTGCAATCTTTTTCATGAAAGAAAAATATATTTGAAAGAGGTTTTTTATTAAAAAAGACATAATAAAAGGCCTTATTTTTTCCTATTGGTGAAAAATTAGAGCCTTTGTTTCAGAAGAAGTGACTGAGTTTCTGTCTTTTGCTACTTTTGAAAAATTTTACCCTTAATTTCAAAAACTTCTGTAAATTAGCAGACACCTCATCATTAACACCTGCTGGAAAACCATCCTTCTTTGAGGATGTAAAACTCAGGAAAAGCATTTTAATTTTAGGCTCTGAGTCACAGTCTAGCACTACAGACCAAAATCTGGCATAAAGCTGAATTCCAGATTGTGTGCCCAGTTCTTGGGAAAACACATCTGGCCAACAATACAAGGCAACCCCTACAATTACCACAGTACTTTTCTTCACAGTTCTCCCTGAAACACATTTACGCATTTTATCTGTAAAATACCTGGCAATGAATTAGACTAGAGGTCTGTGTTGAAAGCTTCATTACATGGTACTCCTCATAACCGTACAGAACATGCCCATACAAGATACTCTGTGAGATAAAATCAGTCTCAAAAACTGCACAGCAACAGCCGTGAAAAGTTATCACCTTGTTTATGAACTTTTAATTACTTCCTAAAAAAATGTCTGAAATGCATTCTGAACTTCTACAACCACAGTGCTTCTCATTTTCTCAAGATAGCTGACATGTTAGTAAGTTATCATGGCCTAAGGTAAACTAAGGACACATTTGTGTGTGAAGTACAAATTCACTCCAGAGATTCAGCTTTAGATATTAATTCTGGCACTTAAGCATCAATCTTCAAGCAGTTAGTGAAGCCTACTTCAGGCATCCAACTTAATTGTCTGGATTAGGTTAAATGTTTGATCTTGCTCTCCCTGCATTACTAACCTAATCTTAACAGTTCACACTACTTTTGGTAGAAAATGATGCCTAATTCTTGTCAAGCAGTTACTATTTTAAGAACATACTTACCATGTGAAGACCTGAATATAATCATCATAGTTTGTCTTCCAACTGTCTATTATGATATTATTTAACTAAGAAACTTTCCAATGTATTCTTAGAAAACAGGAAACTGAAAATGAAAACTAGTTTACTCTCTTCCCACCCCATATGCTCTTGCTCCCAAGGCCATTTAAAAAAACAACAGTAATAGATCACCATATATATGCATACACAAAACACTTCTGGAAACAGTTATACAATTATTTAATCTGATAAGAACATTCAAACTCTGGAGAATTAAAGCAATAATACATGTCACACTTTTCAAAACTTGTAAGGGATACTGGCCATTTAAAAATAGTGTACGAGATTCAGTCTTTCTCTTTGCACTGACAGAAATTAAAACCTTATCCTGTAAAATTCCCAGCACAGCTCAAACAGCACACAGCTAAGAGCATAAAAAATTGCTTCTGCTGCATTAGTATTTAAAATTTATTACTGGCTTTTCACTTTTATATTAAGATTTGATTTTCAGAACCTTTCCTTTTACAAAAAAAATCTTCATATGCTTCTACCGCTTGTATTTTGCCAGTCTGGAAAAAAAATCTTTAAGATCAGTGAAGTCATATTTAAGGGTTTCATTTTGAAAAAAAAAAAAAAGTCTTAACTGTAAAAGATCTCTAAGAGCAAACAGTGAGGACTTCACAAATATATCAGGTAAAACAAAATACTAACTAATTTTCTTACCAGGTGTAATTCCTACTAGTTTATTATTTCCTACCGATGAACTTAATAAAAGTGAACACACTGCAGTCATATTAACTTTCTACAGAATAAATATGAAATAGTCCATAATTTAACAAATCTCTATTCTTTCATTTCACTCCTTTTTCTCCTCATTTCCTGTTTCTTCTGACACATCAAGAGGATTATTCACTACTCCTACAACTTTTCCTTTTATTCTTCCTTTTCATTCTACTTGTACTGCCTCTAAGATCTCCCTTCAACTCATCTCAGTCCCCCCCACTGGAATGGATAAGTCCATGCTGAGCACTCATTTCTGGGTTTCTCTCCTCTCTGGCCCAGACGAATAGTCCTGGGCCATTAATTTTAGTTGATGTGCTATTATAAAATTTAATAGGTATGTCATATACATAATTCCTATTTCAAATCCCATATGACTGTAACAAAATAGAAGGTTGGAAGCTCTTTTAACAGAGAAAATAAAACCTAAAAATAAAATATGCAAAATAGCTTTGCTAGTTATGTATACAGCCCTTACAAGTTCACATCAGTAGTTTAAAACACAGAGAATAATTTTCTACACTGCAGAAACTGTCAAAGCTCTGACTGCAGCTGTTCATCTTAAGTCTCTCCTGCCACCCCTCCCATCCACTTCCTCCCTTGGACCTGGGTTTGTTCAGCCATCCAGTGAAATGAAACAGGAATATTGCTGTCTGTCAGCTATGCTGGTTCCACATCCTGTGTGACCTTAAAGTGATGAATCTCTACACCTTCCACCTCTGCAGGTGGGTTTATTTCTTTTGAACAAACCTCCACATGACCAGCAAACACCTTTATTTTGACAGACTGCCCTGAGTTCACCTGGGTACTGTGAACCAGCTTTGACAGAAACCCAGTCAGGCTGCTGCCATGTTGGGTTTATTTTCACCTATAACAAATGGAAGTTTGCAGGCTTTTGCCCACAGCGCCACTTCTTGGATGCCTCTCACAGCAAGCTGAATTAATGACAGCATTCACTGTTACTAAAGCAGGGTTAGCTTAAAGAATCCCTTCCATACTCGATGGCTTCCATCTCTCTGAGAAACCACTGGATCAAAGCCACCATCTCGCACAGCCTTACTATCCACAATACAGTTAAGATGCTATTGCCTTTCAGATTTTAGGCTTTACATGCTGCAAGGCACTCCAGGTCAAATGTCCTGTCTGCTTCACGTTTCCCTGGAGTCCAGGAAGGGCTGGCAAACAGCACTGTTTGGGTCACAACCACCAGAACTGATCTCTGTGATTCTCAGCCGTGCAGCCCCGGCGCAGTGCAGGCCACAACTCAGCTGCATGTGAACTGTGACAGAGATCTCCCTTCTGGTCCCTATAACCTTTGTAGAAAACATGTGAAGCCAGACTGGCATGACCTCTAGTATTTCACTAAGAAGATGGCAATCTTCAGTGACAAATTTTCTCTTAATTACATCTACAGATCAAAACCTTCCAGTTCATCTCTATCACTCTCTGCTTCCTGCCCAGCTATTAAAGTCTGCAGCTGTTCACAACCCCTTCATAGTCTTCCTCATGCATCAAACCTTTTCTTGGAGCAGAGAGAAATAAGGAGTTCAAAGTCAATAAAATAATTTGTTTCTGCAGGTACTGGCACTTGTCCCTTGTACTGACACCAGTACTTGTGTGAATCTGCAGTGAGGTGATGCAGAGGTCTAAACCGACAGCAAAGTAATCCTCTGGGAAGCCTTTGCAATCCCACAGATTTTCAGCAGCAAATTCCCTAAACCAGCATGTCCTGCTGAGTGAAGGTGTTGATGCAAGAGAAGGGGCAGACAGCACTCACCTACCCCTCTAGATGGCAATGAGCTAATAGAACAACTATACACCTGATCACAAAATTAAGTCCTGTATGTGTATTGACCATACAAGAGTGGCTGTTGTGGTTTCTCTCAGGGAACATAGAAATTTAGGACAAACGAACTATTAGTACTTAAAATCTCAAATAACATTGGACTCATTCAACAAATACATTAACACTGCACAAAGCAAAGTCCAGCATATTGCACTCTTTAGCTTTCTCACAATTCACGTATAAAAGGAAGGAGGTGCTTAACACAAACACCCAGTTATGTCTTACCTAGAAATACAGTGGTTCCAATTCACATGCAAAAATCCAAAGAGGTGATGCTAAACATTCAACGTCCGTCTGTCATGAAAAACATTCAAGATTACACTCGGGATCACTTTGCTCTACCCTATCTCAATTTTGCAATGCAACTTTCTAGCTTAAAACAGAAATTTCCATGAGAAATGGAAATTATTCTATTCAAAGTGAAATGTGTAACATCCAAAAATTTTTGTAGTAATACCATTAAAAAATGCACCTGGGCTGAAATGATCAGGTATTCAAACTAGATTTTATCCCATATAATTCTGCTGAACAGATTCAATTCAAGTTGGATTTTATAATAAGCTGTTGCTAAGACTGGTACAGCCAAAGGAAAATAATGTGCACTGGTAATGGTATGCATTATATTAAGAATTAAAAGATATAATAATGAAATCATGGCAATAGAAATACATTTCCAAAACATTTAGCAATTTAGTATAAAGGCTATATTTATGTAAAACAATATTTATATTGAAAAAAGTCCAGTTTAAGCAGTTCTAAATTCAGAAATTAATTTTCCAATCTTTTCAAACTACTGAAATAAAGAATGTAATTTAAATGCCCAATAGTGATCATTTCACTTTGCAAGAGGCAGGGGAGGGCACTAGAAAAACAAGGGGACCAGCTCCTTCAAAAGGTTCTATAGGACAGCTATTTTAATGTTACTTTTGCAACTCTCTAAATAAAATAACTTATAAGAGAGATCCAAGCTTGCTCCCAAAATAAAGGTGAAGGTAACAAAGAAAATAAATTCCCCACAGAAAAGCTTGGAAGTGAACTTCCATTTCGAGCATAACCTCAATAATGTTAATACAACTACACAAACACTCTTCCCAAATATTCAGTTTCACTGTCCTCACAGCCTCAGAGGTCAAGCTATCCGGTTCATAAATCTGCTTAATTCAGCTTAATTAAGTTTTGGCTTTGAAAAACACATGGTTGTGTTTCTGGAGCTATATTTATAAATATGTGACTAAAAACTGTGTTTAATCTAATTATGGACTTTTATTCATTTAATTTCCAAATAGTAACCTTGCCTGTTGCTTAGAGAGGAATTATCTTTTGAAACTCAGGGGTGGTGCAGCGCAGATTCGTTTCTTCCCTAAAAATACGTTCCTTACTGCAAATTGTAACAATTCAATATAAAAGCTGATTACATTATATCAAAATGTAACACTAATTTCCCAGTAGAACACCCACACAGGGAACTAATTAGCAATAGCTCCTCTGTGTAAACAAATCTTTGTACCAATTAGTAGCCAGTCAAGTCAGGAAACTCCCTTTCTCTAGGGGAAAACCATTTTTTTTAGCATTGCTTTACTTTGCTGCTGGCTGCAAATTCTCTCCAGTTCTGTAGCAATGCATGGTATTTACAACTTATATTTCAGAGAGTTTGATGGGAATTTGGTCAAGGTTTTGGAAAAAAAAAATGGCAGTAGGAGACCCATAAAAATTATAGAACCAGGACTTCAAAAGGGATGTGAACAAATCCTGCTCTCTGCCTAAGCCAATACTGTCCCAAGGGTTTACGCAGACCAGAACAATAACAGTGAAATGACTCAAAACAAACAGTGGAGTAAATGAAAAAAGTACATGGGAAGAATTATTCTCAATTGTTGTTCTATAATAAG
The DNA here is from genome assembly GCA_013398055.1 of Ifrita kowaldi. NCBI lineage: Eukaryota > Metazoa > Chordata > Aves > Passeriformes > Cinclosomatidae > Ifrita > Ifrita kowaldi. The sequence continues at coordinate 866,848 of VZRS01014168.1, forward strand.
AAAAGCAAACAAATAAAAACCTCAAGGCAAGAATATTATGCCCAGATAGCATTCTGAAAGCGTCAGTGAGGTGCAAGAGTAAAACCACATAAAGGATGGTATTCAAGGGCGGCTGAGTGTTCATTTATCTTTGATGACGTTCAAATCTGCTCGACAGCTGTTCTGTGCAAGCCTGAAAGTACGAGAGTTGACTCTTACCTTGGTGAGGATGATCCAGAGCCTTCCCAGTACTTAGACAGAGGCTGCAACCTGTGGATTTTAAAATTTATTTAAAAGGATTGTTATCAATGAAACTGTTTAAATTACTGAGTAAAAATCAGAAAAGTTACTTAAAAGCCTTCGATAGAGAATAACTTCCCTTTTTTCAAAAGCAAAGTGTCCTCTGCAAGGTGTCTTCTACTGCACATTACTCCTAGAGGCAAAGGTCAATTAATCTCATATTACCCCACACCAGGGTAGTGAACTACTGTGGCAGGAACGCCTCAGGACAGGGAAAGGACTGGCAGCACCTCACAGAACCCAGAAACCCATCCTTTCCCATAGAGCAGCAGTGTAGTAAGAGACAACTTCTGACCCCCCAGTGCTACAGGGCTGCAAAAACCAGCTCTAAATACCATTGTTTTGTCCCTTTACCTCTTGACCCAACAACAACAACAACAACAACAAAAACCACAGGTCGGAAAGACTCTGTAATTCCAGCATTGATTACATTTATATAGAAAAACTAAATTTTGGAAATAAAAACCCAGCAACTATCAAGGAGAACCTCCTTTTCCACTGAATTATAAAATTACAAAACCTTTGTAACTTATACAGAATAGCTATCCCTCAGCACAACTTAAGTCATAACTAGGACTGAATCAGCTTTTTAATCAAATACACAGAACATTCTGGACGTCTGCTTTTTAATATTTTTAAAAAAATATCTCATATCTACATTTCTTTCAGTATAAAACAAAATTAAACACAAAATCAAATGGGATGTGAAAACAATGTCAGTGTAATTCGCAGGGTTAATGTGATTAGCAGGTATGAAATGGGCATTAAAAAAAGACTACGAACAGATGCCAGGAAGCATTTCTTGTTCATGAGCAATAACTGCATGGAATGGGCTGCAAGGCAAGTTCACTGAGGTATCACATTTGGATTGAGAGAGATGCCATCGAGTGAGAAAGCCAATGCCATGGGAGGGAAGGAGGATGAACTACTCTGAAAAGTTTAGAGTTTCCAGTTTCATATCTTTCAAATATTCCTTTTAAAGTGGAGATAAACATCCCAAGATTGGTATCAACAGTTTTCCATGGGAAAGCTGAGGGGAATGAAGAGGAACAACAATTTAATGAGTTCAGAAAATAACTAAATATCAAGATACTTCTTACAACACTGTTACTTAACCACAGGGTGAAGAAACCTATTTATGAGCAACCGCTCCTGTCCTTGGGAGAATTTGTGAGTCAGAAAGAAAGTAAAGTGACCATTTCTTAAACACCAGCCTGATAAAAATGGACTGAAATAAATAAGGCACTCTGGAAAGTTTAGTAAAAATCTTAACGCTGCTTTAAGGGAAGGATATTAACAAGGAGGCATCACATATTAACACAGAAGAGAAAATTCTCTTTTACTGTTTTATCAAGATCCAGCAAGTCAATTTAGCCATAGTTAAAATGCATTTATACAATGAAACATGGGAGTCAGTTCGGTTCCCTCAGTGTAGTAGTCTGGGGGACCTGCTGTGAGTAAAGCTTATTATCCACCCAGGGATTTAAGCAGTCGTAGTTCACAACCAATTTGACTTAAGGAAAAACACAGCTGCTATTTTGAAAGTTTCCTGCTGTGTAAGAAATAATTAAGGCTGTACGATCAGTATTCAACTAAGCATAAATAGCAAAGATGTTAAATTAATTCTATTTGGAAATAAAGAGTTAAGTGAAGCTGCATTACAGAACAGAATACATAATGTTGTAGTTCAAAGGCAAAAGAGAAGAGTTAAATGAGATGAAGTGTGCATCAGAGGCCAAACTCTCAATCCTAAATATGCAACCACATCATTATTTCATGTTTTAAAGTCCTTTACTCAAAAAATAGAAAGCAAAAGTTCCAAAATCAAGCAATGAATTCTATTCTGATTTAAAATACAAAAAAGGAGAAGCAGCTGAACACACTTATCGATGTATAAACTGAAAAAGCATAGAACCATTAAAACTTCTACTACCAAGCCAGTACTATCTAAATATTACACAGAAAAATGCGAGAGATGTCAATGGCAACACAGGTAATTCAGGGCAGCTTATCCTTAGAGCACCCTGACCTGCACTTCCGATTCTCTCCCCACACAACCCTCAAAGCACAAACTGCACCAGGAATTCCCAGCCCAGGGATGGCACTCAGCCTTGTCAGTGTGGGGACTGGGAGCTCAGTTTCTGATTGCTGGACCACTTCCAGGTGGGGGAATACATGACAAGGTTACCAAGAAGCCTATGCCATCCCAGCAGCTATTCCTCGTGTCCTGCAGAAGCGAGGTGGTGAGACAGATGGCTGTGCTCTACTGACTAGAGTCAACCCGTGAGCTGTCTGTTGGACCAGACACTGTTAAGTCATTAGGATGCTAATAGCTTTAACACTGCTTAAAGAAAAAAAACACCCACACACAAAACTTCACGCCCTACAGTTTTTGCTAAATATAAGGTTAGACTTGCACCTCCTTGACAGGAGGCAAACAGACAATTAGAAGAAGAGGGCTGAGACATCTGCTTAAGACAGGGATTCCCCAGGGAAAAGCTAAGGATCATGCCAACTCAGGTTTGCACTAGCATGTTGCTATTGCTCCTTTAGCTAACAGAAGGCAAAGCTTAGGTCAGGGATAAATTTTACTCTACTGCCAGGATATACATCCTCTGGTTGTGGATGTTGTAGATGCCATCTGCTTAACATTCAGTTTATTCATTTTGATTTGAAGTGCCAGGCCATAATTCTTCAAATATATTCTTTTTTTTTTTAAACAAGTGCTTTCAAAATGGCTGATTATACTTGCGTATTCCCTGGGGCTTGTCTTATTAAAAAAAATGAAACTCAATTATTCTATGATTTTAAGTTGCTCTGGTTTATTTTTCCTGCTTTCCAGACAGCTTCTCACTTCCAGGCTTGAAAGAATTTTTCTTCTACCTTCCTAAGCACACAATGACAATGCTGCCACTGCCTTCCCAAAGAAGCTGCTGAATCCCAGCTTCCTGGAAAGCAGGATCTGTGGCCACATGTATGTCAAAAAATAAAACAGACCAGGGCACACAGCCACGTTCTGGGCTTGGAACCAGCAAACATGTTACAGCTTGTAGCTGGACAACTAAAATCCGACTCCTCCATAGAGCCTGGCCAGATCCAAACAGCCTTTTGGAAACGGTCCATCGTGTCTCCTAACCCCAGAACTATGCTTGGGCATTATCTGGGAGTGTTAGTTGGCATAGAACAAAACTGTGTCAGGAGCAGTACTAAAAATGTAACAGTAGAGTTGCATGCCATATCCACTTCTTATTTAGTTCCTACTATGAACATGCATCACAAATACAGTACCCAGTTGCTTCTGGAGAACATGATTTTTAGAAGTTAATTCCATAACCAGCCAAATGCATTTCAGAATTAACAGGTCACCCATTCCTAGGCGGTTGCTGCTTTCAAATCAGGGGAACAGAACCACATAAACAAAAGAGAAGAGCATTTGTGTTTCCACAAGTATCATGGGCAGCACAAGTGAAAATTTGCACTCTCTAGGTTTTGGAGCTTTTTAATGTGTTCAGATGGACTGAACATGGGCATCTGATTTCTTAATTTCGGCAAGCCTGGACTGCTGCCAGTAGAACATTGGCCCTGACTGTCAGCTGGTATGAAGTGGGCATAGCTCTATCAACTGCATCCCAATGCACAGCTGAGACTCTGCTTCTCCAAACTTCACCCACATCGGGGTGATAGGCAAGGAAGAAATTCATCTTACAAGATCAATGCTTACAAGCATTTTAAGAACAAATCTGTGCATTTTTTTCAATAAATCACAAAGTTATATATGTCTTCACAAATTTGTTTCTTTTGTCGAAGTCAGAAATTCCAAATTAATTACTTAAAAAAACTTTACGCAAACCTGAATTGTAACCATCTACTCTTATTTTTCTCAAAAAGGAACACAATCAAGAAGTTCTTGTAAACATCAGAGAGGCACATAAAACCTTCCAAAGGAAAACACAACTACCGTGGTATCAATCTGGATGTAAATATAGTACTTGGCCAGAATTACTGTGTGTAAAACTTTGTATAGATGTGATTATGCAGTGTCACTGGGGACTGAAAAATCAACCTGACAGTACAAAAACATACAACCCCTTCACAACTGCTGACCTACAGATCATCTTCAGTGCCAGCTCCTTACCTTGGAGTCTTAAGTGCAATGGTATTGTATATTGGGTTTCCATGGCAAGGTTTTGGTAGTGGGGNCACTCACGTTAGGAAAGTTCATGAAGGACTGTCTGCTGTGGGAGGGACCCCATGCTGGAGAAGAAGAATGTGAGGAGGAAGGAGTGGCAGAGGTGGGCTGAACTGACTGCAACCTCCATTCTCCGTCCCCCTGTGTTGCTTGAAGGAAAGAAGTAGAGAATTTGACAGTGAAGTAGAGCACAGGAAGAAGAGTAGGGTGGGGAAAAGGTGTTTTAAGATTTGGATTTATTTCTCATTATCCTACTCTACTATGATTGGTAGTATGTTAAACTAATTTCCCCAAGTGGAGTCTGTTTTACCCACTTACTGATGAGGGATCTCTCTCTGCCCTTATCTCAATCCACAAGCTTTTCATTATGTTTTCTCTTCCCTGNCAGTGAGGGGGAACAGGACAGGATGACACAACTCGCCACTGGCCAAGGCCAAGCCCATCAGAGATGGTGGCAGCACCTCCGGGATAACTGAGTTAAGAAGGGAGGAAAAACTGCTGCAGAACAGCAGCCAAAGAGAGAAGTGAGAGCATGAGAGCAACAGCCCTGCAGACCAAAGGTGAGTGCCAGAGGGGCAGGAGGTGCTCCAGGCACTGGAGTAGAGATTCCCCTGCAGCCCGTGGTGCAGCCCATGGTGAGGCAGCTGTGCCCCTGCAGCCCAGGGAGGCACATGGGGGAGCAGAGATCCACCTGCAGCCCAGGGAGGCACATGGGGGAGCAGAGATCCACCTGCAGCCCATGGAGGACCCCACCCCCGAGCTGGTGGATGTCTGAAGGAGGCTGTGACTCTGTGGGAAGCCTCCGCTGGAGCAGGTTCCTGGCAGGACCTGTGGCCTGTGGAGAGAGGAGCCCACACTGGAGCAGGTTTGCTGGCAGCCCCTGTGACCCCATGGGGGACCCACACTGGAGCAGGCTGCTCCTGAAGGACTGCACCCCATGGGAGGGATGCACATTGGAGCACTTCATGAAGAACTGCAGGCCATGGGAAGCACTCACGTTAGGAAAGTTCATGAAGGACTGTCTGCTGTGGGAGGGACCCCATGCTGGAGAAGAAGAATGTGAGGAGGAAGGAGTGGCAGAGGTGGGCTGAACTGACTGCAACCTCCATTCTCCGTCCCCCTGTGTTGCTTGAAGGAAAGAAGTAGAGAATTTGACAGTGAAGTAGAGCACAGGAAGAAGAGTAGGGTGGGGAAAAGGTGTTTTAAGATTTGGATTTATTTCTCATTATCCTACTCTACTATGATTGGTAGTATGTTAAACTAATTTCCCCAAGTGGAGTCTGTTTTACCCACTTACTGATGAGGGATCTCTCTCTGCCCTTATCTCAATCCACAAGCTTTTCATTATGTTTTCTCTTCCCTGCCCAGCTGAGGAGGGCAGTGACAGGGCAGCTTTGGTGGGCACCTGCCATCCAACCAGGGTCAACCCACCTCAGTATTGACAAAACTGCTTATTACTCTGTAAAACCTTGAGCACCCATTTATAACTGTTGGGATACCAGCTGCCAATCTGGTCCAGTGAGTCCACCCAATAATCCACCTAATAACCATCTGCTCCAACCTAATAGTCCCAGAAGAACTCCTACACTCTGATTTACCTGTGAATACTTTAATTGTAATGCCTTGAACTACAAGTACAATTTCAGTCTTCCAAAGAGATGAAAAGATGACAAATACATCTCAACAGTGACATCAACACTCAACTAAAGACCATCACTCCAATAAACCATAAAACCGTCAGATCTTTCAAGAAAAACAACCAAAAGTCTACAACACAACAAAAAACCCACCCACATATGTGAAGTAACAAATTTGTTAAATCCCAGTGATGATAACACTGCAGGCATGAGACAGGCATCTGTTTTTCAAAGATCTTGGCCTACATCCTAGTTCTGATGTAAAAAAATCTAAAAAACAACAGCTAGAGAGAAAAAAAGAAAAAAATACTTTCGATCCATAATTAGTATGGTCCTTTTGCTCTGTTCCCAGGATACCTACAGTGACACTAGAAAAGGGTGATGCTAGGAAATGTAGGAAATGACTGTTCATTACTAAGATCTTAATTTTCTCCAGCATCCTTTGGACTCCTTGACAAAATGCTTCATTTCATATGAAAGTAAATGTTTGGGTAGAAGATCTCCATTTTTCATAGTTGTCAAGGAAAAAAAAATCTGGTTTGCACAGACACATCCATTTTGCTGTGATTTCTAAAACATCTTGTGTTGGACTGAGCAAGAAGAGAGACAGCTGATTTATATGCCCCCATGTCAAATCTCTTCACAGCATCAGTAAATAAAGGGAATGTGCAAGGCTGACTAACCCAAGCTGATCAATACTGTGAATCATCGACTCAGAGATGGCTTTGAATACACACACAGGACTTTAGCTGGCAGCATGGCTGGAGTTGACCATCCTAGTGCTTGCTGTGCACTCTGATGCAGAATCAGGAGCCCATCAAACACCACGTAGTATCCCATACCAGAAACCGGGTGGAACACTTCAAAGCTGCTAATTGCCTTCGGTCTGTGGAGAAACTGCGACCCTCATCAGTGGGAGGGCTGTGCTTTTTGTCAGAATATGCCAAAGGAAGTCAGGCAACTCTTGCTTTATTGTACACTGAGAGTCACAGTGAAACTGCAGAGTAAGAGAGCTCAAAGACTTTGTGAAAAGGCACAGAGCAGTCCAGATTTGATCTCTGAGCAAGTCTTCAAACTATCACCCAATTAGTCTGTTTTCTGGAAAAACTGGAGATGAAGACTTTAACAGTGCAAAATTAAGCAATGAATTCGGGCATGCCTACCTACAGTCACTGGCACAAGATGGGAGAATACCATATACAGTCATTCCTTAACAACCAGCAGGAAAGTGTCTGCAGGCTTGAAGGATAGCCTAATCCCTAAGAACAGAAGTTATCTCCTTTCCAAACTCATTTATATTCCTTCTTTGCAGAATCTCTCATCCAGCAGAAAAAAAAAAAAGAAAAAAAAAGAAAAAATAAGTTATTATAAGAATGAAATGTTTGATTTCAATGTCAGTTGAAGGAAATACTACCACATACTTTGCTAGTAATACCACATTAATCACAGAAAGCAGAATGTTTTGTACCATGTACAAGAAACAAAGCTACCTGAATAACTTCCCCCCCGTGCCCCCCTCCCTCCGGCCCCAACCTCATCTTGTGATTCTCTCTAAAGCGAGTCATATGGCAGCACTCTTCTCCTTTTATGGGCAAAAAAAAAGGAGAAAGGAAGTCAGCAGCTGAGCGGGACTGCAGTGCCACACGAATTAAGCAGCTCAGAACTCCTCCTCTTGCATCCCTACCTCAGTGCTTTATGGATAGGTACTCTCAGAGAAGGACACTATGAATCAGCTTCCACTTAATACATATATAATTACATGTCACTGAGTGTTTCACGCTGAACTCGTCACCACAGCATGTATTAAAAACCAAAGGATAGAAGGCATGTAATATATTTGCATTTGCTTATCTACCATCTCCTTCCTTTGTCTGAATGTCCTGTCAATAGCAGACAAACCTCTTCTTTGGGAAACAGCTGTAGTGATAATATGACACTGAGCAGCAATAAAATTATAGTACTTTCTGCTGCAAGAATTTACATGTGTCCCACACTGCCCCAGTGACTACCACCCACAGCCACCTCGATCCTTTTTCTCAGCAGCTCTACAGGATGGAAGCAGGGGAAGTTATTAATAATCCAGTTTAGCAAATGTGTCGCTTTTTTTAAGAGAGAGAACTGTGGAAATTTCATTAGCTTAATGTTGGGGAAAGGTAAATGACACACAAAATTCCCTATGTATCAAGAATAAAAGCCTTTATTGCTATTTTTTCAATGGAAAGAAAGGAATCATTGTTTCTGCCTCAACAACTGATACTAGACAATATGAGGACTCACACCCATAAACAGCTACAGTATTGAGAAATTATAATGAAACACACCTCCTCTCCATGCATAGGTGATGGGATCAAGAATTTGTAAGCACTCTCATCTCCCACCCAAGCACAGGCAGCAGGATCCAACAGCCAGAGCACCACAGTGTGCACATGGCCACAGGCAGGACACCTGCTGTGAATCTGGGAACACACCTGTCAGCCTTACAGGTATCATCCCTGAGTCAGAGCCACCCTGCTGTCCTCCAGCTCTTTATAGGTGCTCATTCTGAGTTTTATTTGACTATTACAACTTGATTTGGCTACTAGAACTTAAACTTGACTACTTTGTTTGAAAGTGATGATGAAAACAACTGAATTCAATTACATGAGCTATGTTTGCTGGGTCACAGCCCACACTTCAAAGCTAAAATGTAGATAAGCATTTCCAGGGTCAGAGGCCCTGTCCTCAAAACTCTTTTTTTTTTTTTTTGGCTTTTTTTTAGGAAGGAAGCAGTCTCCCTGGTTATCAGATCATTATCGGGTCAGATCAGATGGCCAAAACAGCAGAGTTCAGCAAGGAGTTTAAAATAATCTCATCATTTTTTGAAGTCTAGCATTGCTCTTACACGAAACATGGAATTTGTTAAATATATGTATGTAAGTATATTTCTTACTGTTAAAGATTAACCATATACTCCTTAGAAGCTTTGAAGTGTTACCACGGTGTATTTAGTTCTCTATTGACAAATGTTATTTCTTTATAAACACAGACTATTTCTTCAAAAAGTAGTATTTTAAATGTGTAGGTGTCCGTTTGCCTTATGAATAAATTAGAAGACGCTGAATAACAGCAACCGCCAAAGTACAAACACTTTATTACAATTGTGGTGACTCAGACTGTCAGGATTTGGCAGCCCACAGTGTTCCTCAGCAGCAGAACAAAAGGGGATTTTTTTTTGGCAGTTTTACTTTTAGTTCAGTAAAGGACAACATGACACTGTCTGTGCCTTAATGAATCAAAACCTCTGTAAAACAAAGGCGTAAGCAGTCAGACCCCAATCATTTTCTGTCTCACAGTATAAAAACAGACAAACATATTACCTACACGTGTAGGACCTCTAATATGTGTGCTCTGTCCTTGTCTTACAGGGAAAAAAATAAAATGAATAAAAGCAGTAAGATTATCTAGTTATGGAAACACACATCAGTTCTACAGGCAACACAGTCCCAAAATACTTCAAGATCAGGAAATATTTTCTGTTTTCCTGTCGAATACAAGAGACGTTGATAAAAAATTCTAAGCGGATTTCACCTTCGCTAACTAAAAACATAAACCCCATAGACCTAAGCATTGCACTGTAATAACACAGTCTCTAATGTATTCAGAGCATAAAATACAGTTTGAGGGAGACTCATTTTCCAGCACCCCCCTCATGATCTCATCTGGAACAGCAGAACTGTCCCTGCAGTAATTGGTGTTACAGAGCTCTGCTGCAGCACAGCCTTGTGAGAGGGTGAGGGAAGTGTTCCAGTCAGTCCTGAAGGGCTTTTATGCTTTAATAACAAAAACATAGGGAAAAGAGTTACAAAATATCAGAACCCATTTCCTCTGCCACCATCAATTATTAGGGAGAGGACTTATTCCCAGAAGCTTCTAAAGATGCCAATATCCATCATGAAATCTGTATCTGAAGAAGTTGCCAACTGCCTACAGATGATCCTTGAAGCAAAACACTGCAATTACAGAGCAATACAGTACAGGGAGTCAGACCGTGTGTATGTGGGTGGGACAAAGTATAACTGAGACAAAATTAGACTATTCCTGGAAATACAACATAAATTTAACAATCTACCCTTCTCAAATCTGAAGAGATCTCACAACTCTGAGAAATGTTATAGAATTTTCCCCTTGCCATTGCTTCCCTCCCCAGTCTCCACAGCACTGTAGCAGCAATCCCCCCTGAAAAATTAGGACCAACAGATCACCCATGCCAAATAAATACTACTGTATGTCTCCCATGGAGGCTATTTAAACACAATTCTGGAATCAATTTACTGGAGATAGAATCATACGGATCAGTTATCAGAGAGAATTTTCCTTCTTCCTCAAAACCAATTCCACTCTGTAAGTGGCACCATCACTCAGCATTTCGATACCAGCTAAAACCAGTAATGAATTTTTGCCCCACAGCTCCACACCATTATTAACATGCACAAGAGAAACCAGAAGATGAACTTTCTCCCCTCTTCCCAGAAAGCCATTAACTCAAGCTAACCTTCCAGATTTTATATGGGGCAGCTGCAAAATGAAAATTATAATTATCAAGCTATATATGAAAAACACTCACAATAAAGAAAATAAAACAGAAAGCAGGTTTGCTTTGAAATATCTTTGAAAAACATGAAAATAACCCCTCCCTCCCACTTCTCAGTATAACCACATTCAGCTTAGGCAACAATAGTCTTAGGACTCTACTGGGCTCAGTTCAGCTGCAGAGGCAAATAGTACTGAGCTGTTTTAAAATGTCCCAGTAGGTGCTCCAGGACGTGGGTCTATGCAGGACATGGGTTTTCCGGCCTCCTTGCATCTGCTAACCAAGTATAGATGCAACAGATGTTGCAAAGCATCTCATCAAGGAAAAAACATTTACACTGGACAACTGAATCAAACCAGACTCAAAGTGTGTCCTAAACCCAAAAGAAAGACTTTCTCTGGAAGTCCTCAGTCTTGCCTAATTCTGGCCTTCATCCCTTCAAAATCTATACTCATCTTAGATTTACTAATCCATATAAGTCTAGAAGCCCAAACTGGACTCACAGGAGAATTCTGAGCATGGCTGCAACAAAATTAGGTTTATAAGGGAAAGTAAGATAACTGGGATACCAAGCAGGAAGCTATCTAACCTAATAGGTAAGAAAGTTGTGAAGGCCGTACCTTAAACTGATGTCACCTATTCCTGGAAGCTCAAGAGGTACCTATGTTATTAAAAAGGGTTGTAAAACCCTCAGGCCTCTCTAGAAGCAAGATACAAAGTCATTCCTTTCACAAGCTCCCCAGGAAAGGAGTCATGCAATTTTGAAGTTTCGGATGAGAGGGCAGGAGCATGCCCTCAAGCACCACCGAGCTATTTAAAAGCATCAGGAAAGCAGTCACAGAGGAAGTAGAAGTGGGTGGTAGGCTCTTTTCAGGTTGAGAGACTGGCTCCCAACCACATCTCTGCACACCAGAGTAGTGCCCTAAACCACAGGCTATTGCCTGTCCTAAGACTATTCCTGCTGAAGTTATGAAATGGAAAAATACTTACTGGATGAAAGAATGAAACACCTATAGAAATCAGGTTTCCCTCACCTGAATGCTTTAATCACAGGGCAGGAGTCACTCTCCCTCTGGCCTAATTACTGTTTTGTTTTGGGTTTTTTTCCAAAGGTTGCAGGTGAAATAAAGGACATCTTATGACACACTGCTTGTTTCACTCTCTTGGGAAGAGGGTGATGTGAGCTCAAGGTACTTAAAGCTGAAAAGGACAGAGAACAAAGTGTCACACAATGAATATGGGATGCAACTAATGCACCATAAAACATGAAGAGAGATTAACATCATTGCAAATGCTTCTACTCAAGTTTGAGTAAATAGCTTACACTTATTTCTTAGCAAAACAAGCTTTTCTAATCCTGAGGGAACATTCCCATCTCTGGATGCCAAAGGCAGCGAGGCAGGAAAGAGATTCCACTCTCCAGAACAGTCTCGGTGGTAACAGCTATGGATGGATGCAGAATGGAAGCTCTGCGCATCTCATTTTCTTCACAGTAAAAATTGTAGAAAAGTGTGCTTTCAGACACAGGTTTTAGGACCACCAACCTCAGCTTTGAGGCATCTAATTGTAAAATAGGCCACTCAAATAATTTATGAATTCAGGCAGTAATACAGCAGAGAGAAGGATTCCCCCCCTGCCCAAATCCTATAAATTATATACAAGAAAGCTTCTAACAACTATTTAAATTTTAAGTTAAACCTATGTGTATCGGAGAGATACAGGACAGTAAAATAAGTCTACATGTTCCCTTAAAAACACCAAACCACCTCCACCGTGTTATTATATTGTGTGAACTCGCACTCTCTCATCCCGAGCTCACCACAGACAAATGGGATGAAACTCAAGATTCCAGTATGCTCCATGCCATATTCTAGACACGACAACTCCCATGCTATATGGATGCTATGGATGCTCTTCACCAGGCCTGAGGAACATGTGTTCATGAATCACATTTATTAACCCAAGACTTAAGCCAAACCAGACTAGCACTTATGACAGGCATACCTAACACCACAAGCTGCACTGCCACTGGAACCTTCAAAATTAACTTTCCATATGTTACAAACATCATCAATTCCTCACACAGATTTACTCAAAGATAATCCTGGGACTTATGCAATAGCTTCACCTTTTGCTCTGCTGGTCATCCAAACCATGCTGTTAAAAGTCAACCTGTCCATGATGAAAAGCACTACAGAAGTACTGTAGTGGACAGGAGGGGGGAAAAAAAAGATAATATACACAAAGAAGTCCCTCAGAGCAGTAGTTTTCTAGTCTATTGACAAGTTTATAAATTAGACAAGAGTAGTTTAGTTGTTAGCATGCAAAACTAACCATTCCCGAGTTAAGGTAAGGCTGACTGATGTTTAACTGAATCTCATGGGTGGTATCCTCATGATGGCATCATTTCTTAACATTTTAAACCCACAATACTAAATACTAAACTACTGCTACCAGTTTAAATCAAGAACTTGTATTGAGCAGTATGTAAAGACAGAAAATTAGGCACATTTTTCATTTTAATTGGAAGTGAGAATTGGAATTTTGTGTAAGTAGAAGAATGGTAAATTCTTGGTACTTCATAAGAATTAGGACCTGTACAACTCAAATCATTCACATTGCTCTCATCATTCACACGAGTGCAGAGCAGCATCTTTTACAATTTTAATTTAAACAACAAAATTCAAATTTATGACTGCATTTTTTTGCAGCTCTCAAACTGCCCCATATATTAAATATTTTAATTCATGCCTCTCAAACTGTTTTCTCTGATTTAGTGTTACTGTTTTGCATTCCTAGATAACATGAGTAGAAAGCACTGCTAAAAGAATGATTGATAATATTGAAATGGATCCAAATACATACTGAATTCAGTACAGAGGAAACACTAAGAGGTTTGGCTGCTTCAAATTAACATACACTGTTAGCGTCCATACACTGCTACCCACTGATGTTATAGGTCCCAGTAACATACTTAGCTTGTCCCAATGGGATTTTAAAAGGAGACTTAATGATGTCTGGATCATATACAGGGTTTGGATATAGAATAGTATTTTTCTGGTTTGTATAAAATGTGAACTGAATGATTAAGTTCATGTGCTATTGCATGTAACATGCATCCATTGCTAAAGAATGCCAGTAATTCCACAAAAACAGTTTACAGTTTCTCCAAAAACTCTAATTAGAAGGGCATTTGAAAGTAGATAAAAATATGACAAAGCGGTCATACTTACAGCATCTGTATACCTACAGAATATTATTTCTGTCCAAGTACAGGAATTGTTACTCATCTAAGTAACATCTAGTACTTTTGACAGATATTTTAAGCTCGTTTTGTGTATCACATAACCTGGAAATCTGCAACATACTGCACATGCAAATCCTCAATGTCTTTGTAAGGCTGCCATACTGCTGAGGACAAGATACTTCAGCCTGACAAAACAGCATCAAAAATGATGTCATGAGGACAAGCTAAGCACACTAACAATGAATTATCTTCTCACCACTGTAAAATTCACTAATAGACTCACTGTCATGGCAAAATGACATCTGATGACAGTAACTATGCAGTAGTATCCAAGATGATCACCATTTTTCCTTTCTGACTTAATCAAGGGGGTTTTATTCTAATTACTGGCATACATTGTCTTTTTAATCGCTTGTGGTTTGTTTATTTTCAGTTTTTAATAAAGAGCATAAGTTCATGGGGGAATAGACAAAGCAACACTGCAAAAGCAGCAGCACAGGAGGGTACTGAAAAAGTACACAGCAGAATACAATAAAATATTGCACAGTCTTTGAGAAACCATATAAGTAACCCAGAAAGCCTTGCTTGTACTTGCCATCATCTACATCAAGTGAAACTTAAAGACCAGCCACTAAACAATACTACAGCAGTTCAAGATGAATTTTAGTCTTAGTTTCTACCTTATGCTTTTTATAAACTTAAGTCAAACCTTTCATGATGTTCCCATAATCTGCAATTTCATTTCATTAAAACGTATTTTTAAAGTCTACTGTAGGAAGTAGCAGGACGTTATCATTAGTTTTTGATTTCAGCCTTGTGAGATGGGGGAGTGGAGGCACTACAGGAGAGTAGAAAGCAGATTTAAACACGAGAAGTTACAAGGTTAATTTTTTAAAATTACTTTTAAAAAGTACATTGCTGATGTAACAGTCTTCTTTGCATGTTATAGAAATATGAAAGTTACCATGGCAGAGAAAAGGGAAGTATCAGCTCAGTTCTTCCCTGTGTAATAGGAGTTGGGGCATTTTTGTAGAGCTGTGCCGAGCATGTGAAAATCTTTGCCCACATGGCAACCTCATGTCACGACAGCATTTCATTCCAAATCTCCCCACCTAAGAGTTCACTGCCAAAGCAATTTTCATTTTTTTCTGGCCTTACAGATGATCAAAACAGAAGAAGCAAAGCAAACACATCTGTCCCACTTAACCTACCCTTTCCCCAAACATAAATAAACTGCCTTTAGAACTGGTAACAAAAACAGAGAGTGTAAAGATAGTCTGTACGGCAATTAGAGACCAGGAACAGCCTGGAAACCAACTCACATCATCACCCTCGGCAAGTTATTAACAGCACCACTGAAAGCCTGTGCAGTTAACTGACTCGCTGTGTTGCCAGTGAATTATGGAGCATTCGATTTTGCACAGTGGCGTAATGTATTACTGAGACCTTAGCAGAACAAACCCCAGATAAAAAAAAAAAAACAAACCTAAACGGTCTTGGAATCAAATTAGGAGAAAAATAATAATAGGTAGAATAGATGCAAGCGTGCTGTCTGTTCACTGTAACACCTCCCAACATGGACAGCGATTCAAACGAGATGAATGCAGCATTACAGAGCCTGTCTTTCATCTCCTGTCTAGGTACAACCCTCTGGAAACACCACGCTTATGGCACCCCGCATCCAGCAACCACCAGCAGCTGGAACAGAAAGTTTTCGGTATAATCAAAGTTTGAAGCTTAATCTCCCTTTACCCCCCACCGCACTCAGTCCAGCCAGGCACAGCGACGCGCTGTCTGACCGACACCCCGGGCCAGCGCGGAGCTCCGCCGGGCTCCCCCAGGCCCTGCCGGGGGCACAGCCGGCTCCCGCACCGGCGCTGCTCGTCCCTGCGGCCGCGGCGGCTCCGGCACCCACCGCCCGGCAGAGAAAACACAGAGGCTTCAACGCGGGAGAGCCAGTGGCCGAGGAAGCGTCTCCCGGGCTGGGCGAGGCCAATCGGGAGCCTCCTCTCGGGCTCGCACCGCACCCGCTGCCTCACCGAGCGGGGCTGGGGGCGAATCCACCCCCCGGCGCTCACGGCCCCGGGGCCACTGGCAGCGCTCCGGGGCCGGCGCTCCCCAGGCAACAGTTGGCTGTGTCCGTCCGCGTCCCCCCGCCACCGCCTGCAGCCCCCGCGCTGCGAGGGGCAGAGGCACCGCGGGGAGAATGACCCGGGGCCGGGGAGCGGGTACAAAGGCGGCTGCGGAGGCGAGGGGAGCGGAGAAACTCCGGGGCTGCAGCGCGCCGTCCCCGCCCCGCCGCGATGCGGGGGCGCCGAGAGAAGGAGCGGCAGAGGCGGCTCAGCCCCCACCCCGCGCAGCCCCCGGGCGGGCGGCGGCCCCCGGCTCCGCCGTGCCTCCCCGCTCTTACCTGGGCCGCCCNCCCCGTGCAGACCGTACGCAGGGACGCCCTGGGTCCCAGCCGGCGGGTCGGGGCGCTGGGGTGTCCGCTCAGGAATCAGTGCTGGGGTGCATGTGGCTGTCACCCGCGCTGCGCCCCTCCGGGGGACATTGGCGCTGACCCAAACCCTCCCCTTTTCGTAGAGATTCCATCCCCCTCTCTCCGGTGGCCTCTCTTTCGGGGTGGGGGGAAGTGGGATGGGACGGTGTCTGTGTAAACGCTGGAGTTCGGGACTTCACATACATTTTTTTGTATTTCTGGCTTTGCAGAAGACAGCGCTTCCTCAAGACGTCAAAACCAGATCTGAGCCCATTCACAGCTCGTGAAAATACTTTGTACTTCCTCTTGCTATGCGGAGGGTTAAATGAGGTTAAAGTCGCCAGAACGGCTGTGCAGCACTAGGTTTCCCCCTTCCCCAAAAGCCAGTCTGTGCGTCATTTACAGCAAGAAAGAAAGCAAGAAAAGAAAAACAAAACAAAAAAACCCCTGCAAGTGACTGTATTGGGAGTACAGTACAGAAATACCTGCTTATTTGTTCATATCAAGGCTTTGCTTGCTGAGTTCTTTAAATGTGAGAAGCTGTAATGCTGACCACAAAGCTATCACAGCTCTGTGCTAGTGAACCTGAGAGTTCACAGCTGCCTCCTGCCTCGGGCAAATGTGTGGAGGAGAGCTGTGTGCTCCGAGAGGTGTGATTCTTATGAATATGGCAAGTTTTGGAGCGCTGTGAGAAGCGGAGTGGTTTGGTGGTGCTGTGAGCATGTAGGACCTGCTGCTGACTTGACCCTCTCGCCTGTCACTCCCTCTGAGCAAGCGCCCCAGAGCAGCATCACTTTCATGACTTAACTTCTTCCCTTTACCCAGGCTGGATCCAGATGTCCTTGAATTGTTCTTTTTTTGGAATGAAATCTCCAAATTGTCTAGAAAATAATTCAAGTGACATACTTAGTCTATTAAAAGGCTGTGTGTCTGCTGCTGTAGCACGTATTTAGTATAGCTACCCTTACAGCATCCAGCTTAGTAGAACACTGAGCTGCTGGCTTGCATTTTTTACCCACGAGTCTCAAAGTACTTTTTAAAAGAAGTAAATAGCATTGCTCCACTTTCAAGCTGGAAGAACAGTCACATGGAAAACTTGAACCCAGAGAAAGAACTGAACCTCAGATTCCCAGCTAGCAACGTAATGTCCCCTTTTGATTATTTTTCTGGGGCATGCATTCTGACTGCTTTATAATGGTCGTGTCTTTAACTGGATGCTTTTACAAAAGAAGAGGCAGCTGTCACCCATCTTTTGGAAATATTCTGACTCTATGAGTGCATGCTATGTATGCTCTCAAGTTGTCTGCACTGAATGCATCAAGGACTTAGCCAGAAGAATATTTTTATTCTGCATACAGATAATATTTTGGAGTTAGAAAAATCCAACTTTTAAATCCTGCCAAAACAAAGGGACTTCTAGATATTGATGAAATGAACTGTAGAACATCTACATGTAGTGTCACATACTACCATAAGACTGAAGTTGATCAGCCTGTAGGGGAAATGGCAGGCGAGTGATAGATTTCAGATTCTCAGCTTTGGACGATGACGTTAGAGACCGGGAAACAATTATTTAACTGGCTACTGGCATATTAGCCAAGCCACAGCTGTCTGTGTGAAACTGTTATCTTAGTGCTTGTGAGAGACAAATTCAGTTTGCAGCACAAAGGGATCAGATTCCTCAATTAAGTAATTTCTTATCACTTAGACTCTGTGAGTGATCTCACATATCACCTAGTTTTTTTCTTTGAAGAGATGCAGGATAAATTTCTGGTTCGTCTCTACCAGCACCATCCCAATACCTCAAGCACCCTAAACTTTCTCAGGTGAAAGGATGTGCTTGCATTTGCACAGGTGAATTGTGTGAATTGAAAAGACCTTCATATACCCTAAATTTGGGCATACAGACACCTCCATTTCATAGACACTAATTAGGTATCTAATCTCCCATTACAGGCAGTGCTAAAGTCCAGGTCTGGTGCTTTCATGAGGTTGTTTCACACATCACAAGAAGCAGGTAGGCGCCTACACCCAGTTCTCTGGTGAGCAGTGCAATGGGCCGGTCAGTAGCAGCCTGTGTTACCACAACTTAAAGCTACCCCAGTCCTGATCCATGGGTGGGATAAGCACAAATATCCAGAGATTTTTAAGTTTCCCTTGGGTATCTTGCCTTATTTTCTGCTGGTCTTCCAGAAGCACCTGTAGGTCCTGTGACCTGTAGGTGTAGCTCAGAATGCCCGTTGCTACCTAAATGCATCTGTCATCACTGCAGTGGATATTTAAGTCACTTAGCTAAAGATGCCTGCTGACAGACATCTAAAGTTTAGGAGTCTGAATCTCACACTGAATCCCATCCAAATCGGTTTGCAATCTGAAATCTGAGGAGATTTTAACACATTTTATTTCACAGTTATGACAACGTATACACAACCATTTGCCATGGCTCCACTGGGACATAGCAGCATAGCAGCAATCTCCAGATTTTTTAGGTGCTGGCCTTATAATATCTGCTGAAATTTGGATGGTGACATAGATTCTTTTTTTAAACAGGAATGATTCATAAAGTCATCTGCAATAGTGGCAAATACTTGGTTTTTTATCTACCTGGAACAGTGTTGTTTGGTCTTTTGTAGAGTATGGTGCTTTGCAAGTCTTGAAATTCATGGCTTTATGCAGAATTGCATTCAAAATCACCTGGATGCAGCCAGCAGTCTCAGAACAGATGGGCACATGAGTTTTCAGCTTTTGATGTTTAACTTGCTAAGCAGAACTAATGTATTTATCTAGCACTTTTCTCCAGTATTACATGTGGGAGTTTATTTCTAGAATAAAAGGAAATCTTCCTTAATGCTCATTTTAGCTCTGTGCAGACTGAAAGGAAGAAGGTTAGTACAAAGAGCATTTTCAGGAAAAGAAAGGTTTAGAGCTCTGTTCAGAAATTACCAAATTCAAAGGAGAAGGTCTTTAATTTCAGTGCCCATTCCATCAGCCCCTCAATAATTTCCTCAGTCTGGAAGCCCTTTATTTTTGTGGTTAACACAGAAAAAAAAGGATGATAATATATTCTATGAAGTAAATTATATGAATATTCAGTACGACTGAATCCTGTCATTTGTATAATTCACGGTACCACTGATATTGCTTTTAATGGTAACTTGTGAAGAGGAACCTCAGTGCTATTTTATAATTTAGGGACATAATCTTCTTTTTCAGTTATGTGACTGAAAATTAGGAGTGAAGCCAGTAACTTCTGAGACACAACAAACCGAAAGAGGAGAGGAGGGAGTTAATCTATAATTTTACAACTCTGAATTGTGTCTGAAATTGTTTCCTGTGAAAGAACACTGCTGCTGTGACTTTGTCAATATTTTTCTCTCCTCTCAAAGAACCAGCCATTAGTAAAGGAGTAGAGAAAACTTCCTCGCCTCAATTGTCTCAGGTACCTAGAGCTTGAAGAGCTTTCTTTCTCAGAGCTCATTGAGCCTTTACTGCAGAAACCCCCAGTTTATCTCTTGTATCAACTGGCACATGACATTGGCAGAGGCATGGGCAGCCAGCCCTTTGTTGACAAGGGACCAGCCATGGCGGATTAGAGCAGCTACACCACTCACCAAAAACACTGGAGTCTCATCTGAACACAGCTGGAAATCTGATCTATCTCTTTGGAAGTCAATATATAGGATATATAATCCCCCTTTAAAGACATGTATGCACCTTGAATGACAAACAATAAAAACGTAATTATTTTATGCATTTATTGTCTTCATTAGGCATTCAGTGCAAATTAAAGACATTTACTCAAAAAAGTGATATGGTTTAACTTCTGATGTAGGCCTTTAAAATATTGATATGCATGCATACAGCTTAAAAAAAATTCGAGATTTATAAAATAGAGTGCTTAAAATAAAAATAAATTATATTTTTGTCATTTTTAGCAAGTCAGAATAATATATATTAAATAGGAGTTTGTCTATGTCATTGTATAGAAGTGTGGTTAGACCCTAGGACTTTTTTTGGATACGGTTGTCAACTATAACTACCTTACCCACATATTATGCATGGATAAAGCATAATAATAGTGTTTCTATACACTGATAGATGCTTGTTGTTAAGGCTGTAGCACTGAAAATCATAAAAACAATTAACAAGAAACTTACCTTTTAAATTAAAAAGTTTATAAAGAAGCAAGCATGGAATATTCTCTCTGAATGCTGCTTCTACAATAAAACTTCAGGGTATTTTAGTAGAATTACATTGTACAACCATTAGTTCAGATTTGCTTGAAATAACATTCCTTTTGCAAAACAAATATTAATAATTTCAATAGTTCACTGGATATGTAATGTTTCATTTATCACTATTAATGCTAATAAAAAAATGTCTAAGTTCCAAACTACTTTAAGCTGGTCGGCGCAAACCCATTTTCATTTGCATCGAGCAAGATGTATCCTGGCAACCGTATATTTTTGGATTCGTAACAATTTATTCTATTCATTTTATGCAAATGAGGTAACCAATACTGCAGGAATCACGAGAATACAAGATGGATAACTTCCATCGTTCAGAGCTATAGATAGATGATTAGGAATTTATGTGAGTTAGATTTTTTTTAATAATAATCTGTTAAACATTTTCTTCAGTGTATTTATCCAGCTTAAATGTGTATCTGGCATGATTCACATACTTTTACTCAAATGTGGAAAGCAATCAGCAACCCAACTTGTGTGTTGTGAAGTCATGATTATCCCAAACCACAGCCCTGCTTCTTCTCTATTATTTTCTGTGTTGAAAATCCTGTATTTTTCACCAAACTCACACAGAACTTATGGAGAGAAGAAGAGGAGCAAAGGCTCCCAACATTACCACACCTAGGAATGCTGACTTGAAAGGTTGGAAAGCTAACACAGTGTCTACAGCAAACATGAAGCTGAGGTGCTATATATATGTGTGTTATCATATCATGTGTGAATGTCATTGAAAGGACATTTCTCAGAGAGCTGTTTTCTGGTTTCGGTGGTTATGTGTCAGTTTTTAAAATATATTTGCTGTAGAAGACGTTTTACAGAAACCTGTGTATCTTTGGTATATTCTAGTATTATGAAACATTTAAAAAAAAATGATAAGATCCATGGAGTTCAGCAGGGACAAAGCTTGTTTATAAAAATGTACCATGTATAATACCCTATAAATGCAGAACATTTATAATAGTAGCTTATTCTTTCCTGTGTTTTTTTTTTTTTTTTTTTTTTTTTTTTTTTTTTTTTTTTTTTTTTTTAATTTCTGTTCCTCATGAGCTCTCAGCCTGGATCAAAATCATGGAGTCTGAATACTCTGAACAGCCAGGCCTATGTAGTTCTTTTCAAAGCAACAACAATAAATAAAGCAGCATAGCTGGTAGGCTGAGCCACAACCCTACAGCTACTCCTCAGCGAAAATGATAGCTGTTGTTGTTCTACTCCTGAAATTATTTCCCTCTGCTGATCAGTAGGACTCAGTTATATCCAGAATGAATTCATATTAGACAGCTGAAATGGTCCTCAGTCACTTTTCCTGTACTCGTATCAGAGTTAAATGTACATATAGCAAGAGTACAGTTTCTGAAGCAACTCCTGAGCCACTGAAGTTTTCAGGTGGCCTTGACCTTCATGTAGCTACTGACCAACACAATATTCAAAATATGCTTCAGGAAATAAGCAGCAGAACTTTCCTTGAGTACAGCAGGCTCTGTCAAAGGAGAGGAGGACAGAGCTGATGGAAATGGAATTTCAGCCGTCTGATTTTGCCCCGTTGTTACATGGCAGTCAGTGAACTTCAACTGAGCTGAAATCTTTGTTAGTAATTTAAAAGGTCAGGACTCCAATTTGAAGATGTATGAAGTAATGAACAGTTGTTATAGGAAATTACACAAGTGCTTTGAAGTAACAGTTGGGTTGCTAAATTAGATTCCTATCTTTTGTAATAGGAAAAGCCAGGCTTTGAATTTCCCATATTATTTCAGTGTGGATCCAATACATACACTTTTGCAAAATCCATGTACATGAATGTCCATTGTTTATAAACCATTTCTCCAAGCCTCTGCTTTTCAGCCAGAAAGCAAGGTAGGTGCCCAACTGGACCATGGGAAATGTACATTAAAATCTCGATTCTGTTATTTCCTAATTCTTGAAATTTTAATTTTGCAGCTTTAAATACTGTTTTTAACACATGCTTTATATATGCAGTACCATTGTTTAAAGAATACATTGAACCAAATATGATCTGATACCCTGTCTTGCATTGACTATTTGGAAGGGATTTGCAGGATCCAGACCATCCTTTAATGCAGGAGCATTAAGTTGTGAATGGATGTCATCTTCTCAGTTCCATTGTGTTGGTACCACCACATCACCCCTCCCAGCTTGCGTGTTTATTGTCCCCAAAGATTTTCTGGGATGATTTGCTATTACACTCAAAAATGAGACAGATTAAACAGTTTAAGTAGTAGGTCTCTCCTGGGTCACTTCATTTTGGCTGAATCATATTAAGATGTGCTCACCCTGTCAACCCTAGAAGAAGATATGACCAGATGTGACAGCCTCCAGCACAGTGTGGAGAGAGATGGTCTGGTTGTTCCTGGAGTGGGCATCGGCTTAGTGCCCTGCAAATGCAAGGAATTTAAAAAACTGAATTCTCCTACAATTATTTGGCTCTTCTGCTATAGGAAATAACTTGAAGCACATGCTGTAGCTTTTATTAAAGTCACTTCTATTTATCTGTTCTTTGCTGTGTCAAAACAAATATCAGGATGTATAAAAAATTACATGGTGTAAATCTAATGAGTTTTTTTCTGCAGGGACCTTTTTTCTCTTTATCCATGTTTGACAAACTGTAGAACATCTATACTACATGCAAGCCAGTAGGAGACTGGCTTCTCTCTTTTTTCCTTTTTTTTCTTTTATTTGAGAACAAGGAAGATAAGTTTAAAACTGTGTTACATGTCATTTGACAAAAAAATCCTCACATTCCTATAATTATTTTTTTCACCTAAAATCTGAAAAATCAAGAATGCTACCTTTTTAAAAAGGAGTACAAAAATTCAAAGAAAGTATAAGTGTATCAGTACTGTTAGATTCCATTTGAGATGGTGCCAACATGAAAATTTAGGCCCTCTACAATTTAGGCATTCCAAGCCTAGACTATCATTTGTCTAGCATGTAATTCAAACAGCACAGCAACAGAAGTGTTAGGAACATTGAGATAATGCTTTCCTCACTTCCAAAAGTGCATTATTCTTTTTTCTGTCTTCTTAGAATTAGAATAATTATAGCCCATATACTATCCTCCAGCTAGATGACGTTAAAACTACTTTAAAAAAAGTAAATATCCTTATTCTTAGTAAACTATTTTGGCCTTTTCTGGCATCTGAACTAGAAAAGCTAAACATGTTCTTCTGAGTTCTCTAAATAACCTTACATCTCTTCTTACAAGAATTGAGTCTATATGTAAATGAAATAAAATATCACTAATCTGAAAGATAAATACAGCGGTAATTATGGAAAGTCAATAGTCAGCAGTCAAACAGATGTTTATAATGAACAATGATTAATTCTGAGTCAATTATAAGGATAAATGGAAGGTTCATTTATATGTGTGGAAAAAGACCTGTGTCCACAAAAAATTGAAAAATCATAGGCTCACAGAATCATAAAATAATTCGTGTTGGAAGGGACCTCAGGCAGTTTCTAGTCCAACATCCTGTTCCAAGTAGGGTCATCTGTGAGATCAGACCATATTGCTCTGGTGTTTATCCAGTTGGATCTTGAAAAGCCTCAAGAAAGGAAACTGCACAACCTCTGTGTGAAAGCTGTTCTGCTCGTAACTCTGCCTTACAACCAGTCTGAACTTCGCCTTTTTTTCAGCATACATGCGTTGAAACTCCTCCACCTGCCATGCACCGCTCAGGGGAGCATGTCCCTCTCTTAGAATCAATCACAGAACGGTTTGGGTTGGAAGGGACCTTAAAAATCATCTCATTCCATGAGGCCATGTTGCTCAGGGCTGCATACAACCTGGCTTTGAAAACTTGCAGGGATGAAGAAGGGATGGGTCTTCTTGATAACCTTCTCAAGGATTAGAAAGCTGCTCTTAGTTCCCACCTAGTAGAGATAAGCAGTAGACAGTAAATCTTTGCCTCATCTTTCCCATCCAATGCTATGAATAGGAAATAAATATCTTATTCCATCTCACTTTCTTCTGTTTACCCAATAACATCACCTTTCCTAATCTCATCCCCCTCCCTGTTGTGTCTTTTGAGATCCATTCATCCCAAAGCCCACAAAGCCATCTTCCATCATGATGTTGCCTTGAGCTTTCATTCTAGGGAGAGGAACTTCTCCCCACTGGTGACAAGAGCTCAGAGGGTCTCCTTGCATTGGCATTGCTTATTGCAATGGTCCTAGTTAGACATCCTGCAGTTCTACCTTGTAGAGTGATTTCAGTTTGTCACTGAAAAAAAAGTACTTCTCGGACAACAGGATATGCAAACATCTTTTCTAGATCATTAATAGGTGGCAATAGAAAACTGTTTCTCCTATGACAAAAATTCTGCTAATTCAGTTGTTAGAGGAGCAACTGAGCACAGAATTGTAGAACAGTTAATTTGGCATAAAACAAATGAAACATAAAATGCCTTCTGTTGACTCCTTACAGATCTCAAAACAGGAATGAAGCATATTCTCTAAGTCTTTCAGTGTATTTTCTGCATGTCTTTGCTTAAAAGAAGTGGTTACTGCTGCTGGTATCACTTTTAGAAGGAGCTGCTATAGTGAACCAAGAGCTCTGTCTCAGTGCAGCCTTAACAAGAAGATGCTTAACTGCACCACAGCTTCCATCAGGAGGAAGACAGAAGAAAAGCACAGGTGAAGATTGAAAAAGGATTAAAAAATTTCCTAGAAAAGTCAGCCTCTATGTCTCAGGGATGGCACAGAAGAAGTCAACTAAAATACCTTTTCTTGTCATCATTACTAGATCAAATCACAAGCAGATCTATCTGCATCACAGAGTTTGAAATTCAGTTCAAATCTTGGGAAAAAATGTGATTTAGTTGCATGCTAGTCTTCCTAGTAACACATGCAGAGCAGAAAAGAGCCCTGCCTTTTTCTGAGGTTCAAGATGAAGGAATTAATTTCCTTTCTATGTTTTATTTGTGCAACCAAGGATTACAGATGGTATTTTCTTTATCCTGAAAGCTCAGCAATAATTCAGAAAGCCATGCAATTGACAACACTTAATGTGCCATTAGAGTTTTTCCTTCCCAAGCATTAGTTTGTATCACATTTTGTGCTGAATTGTACTAACTCCTTCCCACCAAGTAAAGCACAGTATAAAGAGAAGGCTTAATGCAAAAGAGTCAGTGAGGTAATTAGTATTTTATTCAAACAAGCAGGTTCAATTCATGCAGTACCAAATAAGCATTTCCAGCTCTGCTTCCCTGACATTCTTTACTATTAATTGAGCGCATCTAGCTTGCAGTTTGCTGAATAGCACAAAGATGATGCCATGGGCCACACTGCTGCACATGGCTTGCAGTCCATTGATTACCCTACAGCAAACAGAGGAAAAAAAGGGAGAAGGCTAAAAGTTGTGGTTTAACCTCTTAATGGCTATAAAACCTACAGACTTTAGGTTCTATTTTGGGGTTCCAATATCTGGCAGTAGCAGCTTTCAGATCTCTAAAGGGTTCTTCTCTCTTGGAGGGGAACAGCCCTGGTAAGCTTGGCGAGAAGCACAGATATGCGTATTCAGTCCTGGGCACAATAGCTCCATTCTCACTGTCAGGTCAGCAGTCAAGTTCAGTGTAACTCCTCCTTCTGTTTCTGAATCAGGACTTTATGGAAATGCTGAGGATTTTTAATAAAGCAACTCTGCTGTGCAACAAATCTGCCCTTCGTGACAGCTCTTTGCTAAGCAGCGCCACTGCAAAGCTTATTAAGTCAAAATTTTAAAGTTCAAAGGCAGCATCAGGTTTCAGTAGGCGTCTCTCCTCATCTGCTCTTCACAGCAATATAATTTGCTACCACCCATGTTTTTATTACACAAGTAACGTCTACAAGCTCTTGCTGTTGTAACACTCGATCTATTTTAGTAACTAGTGAACCATTCACACATTTTTTTTCTCAGAAGCTAAAACTTCAGATCTTTATACTGATTCTCAGCCTTTTTGTTCCTAAATTCAGCTGCACTCAATGATTTCTAATCAGTGGCAAGTTCTTCCATAACCCTGCAAATGGTCATTTTCAGTGATCCATATCACTGTGCAGAATTAAATTCATGCATCACAGAGCACAGAAGAATATTATTCCATGATTCTAAATTCAGTCATTCATATGAGCTGACTGATAGTCAAATCTTGCTTCACAGAATATAATTTATCATGTGGGTAAATGACATCCTTTTAAATTTTAGTGTTATAGCCTTTGCAGAAGAACAGTTGCAGGTGGTTATAATCTGGGGTGAAATTAACATCCTAAACTTTCATTTTAAACACAAAAATGCAAAGCTTGCCATTTCTTGCAACACTCAAATTATTTTCTTATTATGTTTTGGAAACCCTAAAAAAAATTAAACAAAATTAGTCTTTACACCAGTTCACCGGAATTTCTCCTGGTTTTATATTAATTTCAGTGTTTTGAGTTACAATCACATGGAGCCCAGTTTTTAAGTGCAGAGGACTTGTAGGAGAGTTAAGTGCATGGAAAATGATTTCCCTTAAATTTCCAGTTCTTGTGGTGCCCATCTGTAGGCAGATGGGCAGTAACAGTGAGCCCTGCAGTTCTACCATTGCCAGAAAAATTAAGCTTTGGTCATAATTAAAAGGTTTTGGAAAAACTATTTTGAAGACAGCCAGGCCTCTCAGTGAGTAGAATGCAGTGGCCTTAAAAAAAAAAAGTGATCTTTTTTTTTTTTTTTT